>VXAX01000688.1:32452-95341 GCA_013399835.1 Leptocoma aspasia | reverse complement strand
GGGTGGAGCAATCACGGGGTGGTTTATATGGGGTTTGCAGCATGGGGTTACGGGGTGTCAGAGAGGACCCTGAGAGTTACAGAATTACGGGGTTTTGAGGGTCGTGGGAAAATGGGGCTGGCCCAGGANAAGGCATAGCCGGGGTTATGTGGGTCACGCTCCGGGGGTCTCGGGCGTGTTGAGCTGCACTTGGCCTTCGAGGAGGTCACGGGAGGGGCTCCCGGAGGTCCCGGCCGCGACAGCGCTCCGCGCCCTTCCGTCCCCCACCAGCCGCCGTACCCGCGCCGTGCGTGGCCCGGCCCCCCGCCGTGAGGCGGGAGAGCCAAAATGGCCGCGGCGGGAGCCCCGCGTCGCCCGTGCTCCCCACGCCTGGCCCCCGGGCCCCGGTTGCGCTGAGCAGCCCGGCCCCACGGCTCCGCGCCGGGACATGCCCCGATAGTGCCCCCCCCCAACCCCCGGCGCAGCTTCTTCCTGCCGGGCCGGGCCCGCACACCTCCGCCCTGCATGGCCGGGCCTGCCTCGTCTCAGGCCTGAGCCGCCCCGTGCCTCCGCCGCGGCCGCCCGGCCCCGGAGCCCGCGCTCGGCCCGTTCCCCGGGGTGCAGGTGTGGGACTACGAAGATGTTCTCGGCCCTGAAGAAGCTGGTGGGCTCGGACCAGGCTGCGGTCCGCGACAAAAACATCCCTGCGGGGCTGCAGTCCATGAACCAGGCGCTGCAGAGGAGGTTCGCCAAGGGAGTCCAGTATAACAGTGAGTCGGAGCGCTGGGCCGGGGCGCCTGGGCTAGCCCGGGGGCAAGTGTGCGGCCCTGTCTTGTGCCCCGCGGGGTGCCCGAGGACCGCAGAGGGGCTGGGAGTGCGTGTGCTTTCGTTGTGCAGGTTGGTCCTTTTATCCGTATTCGCTCAAAGCCAAGTTTGGAATTCAGTGTTGGAGCTCGTGGGAGGAGTGAGGGATGGGAAACTTTTATCTTTCGGTACGGGACTCGGGACCCGCGGTGCAGCAGCGTCCCTGAGCCTGCCGGCTGTGGCACGAGAGCGTGCCTGGTACATCAATTTGTGTCAGTTCGAGCATCAAGAGGGTAACTCCCCTGAGCGCGTGGGTGACCTTCCTTGCAGCGCAGGATAATGCTGTTTGTAGTTAAGCTGTAGTGGTTGTACGATAAAGTCTATTAAAAAGCTCAGCACTGCCAGGTTTTAGTAAAAGGTGGACGGTGAATACTTCTGTGTGCCCTTGGTACATAATTTCATCCTGACTGTCTTTTCTGCAACTGATACATTTGCTCTTTTCTCAAGGAACGCTTTCAGAATTCTTTTCCTCTCAGTGTTGAGGTTTAGAGGTGAATTTTTCCCTTGGAGCTCAGTAAAGGTGATTTCTAATACAGTGTTTCAGGAGGACTCCGCAAGTATATGAAATACATCGCAAAGTAACAATTGTGAGACAGGGACAGCAGTTATGTCATTCCTGCTGAAAATAGAGCTGGTTCCAGAGAGCGCTGCGAATACCAGCTCGTCTGTGTGGTTCTAGGCAGGCAGGGAAGGCAGATTGCAGAAGGTTGAGAGATTGGCAGGTGGAAAAAAGACTGATTTGTGAACGTGGCGCTGGATAATTTCTGTGAAGGCACACATGCTGGAGGAATAGAGCTTCTGTTGGATCTTGGTCTGAAACAGAATGTGATGGAGAAGTTACACTTTGGGTTTTGGGGTGTTTTTTCCTTTGTTTAATATTATGGCTTTTGGCTTTGTATGCTTTGGGACTGAGGTTTTGAAGTGCTCTGCTTTACTAGAGAGAGCTTTTGGTGCCTTTATCCCTAGCACATCTGCAGATATGCCAGTGCCATTTAATTAGTGTCTTAGCAAGCAGTCCTGGATGTGAAAAGCAGCAGTGTGATTGTTGAGGCTGGGTTTCCAGTGAAAGATGGGAGTGAGGATGAAGGTGCTGCCTTGGAACACAGCACTGCATCCTTAAACACGTAGTGGAGATCTGCCGGTCTCAGACTGTTGGTTTGTGCAGAGGCTTCATGTGGCCACAGCCCAGAAGACCCATGCTGCACGGGCAGCTGAGTGCCAGAGATCAGGTAGCTGATATCAGCTTGTGAATTATGTAAGAGCCAGGAGCTGACTTCTCAGACAGGGGAGGTTTGTGCTTCGGACAGAAGGGATCAGCTGCATCCTGCTGGCACAGAATGGGACCAGCTCTGCTCCATGGTGACTGCATCGTGCCAGACCTGTGGATGGGCACCTGCCTGCTGTTTGTGCAAGGCCAAAAAGGCTAACTGTAGCTTTGCTGCTTTTTGTCTCATTAGTGAAAGCCTCAGCAAAGATTTTTAGTTTGTGCTCTGTCTTACCAGGATTTGTGTTCTAGTTACTGCTTTATAACTGAAAACCACAGCTTTCTGTCTGCCTTAAGGCAAGCTTTCCAATCTCCATAGTAACTCTTCCCAGCATCACTGTTATATAATATTTATACGAGATACAGACTGGCTTATGAAAGGGCTTCCGGGTACCCCCCATAGCCATGGCACTGGGGAGATGGGGAACATTCCAGTGTGGTGAGGTGGTCTCAGTTGAAGGTGGGCTGTGAAGGAGTGTCATTACAAGGGCCATTGCTCAGGAAGGGCAGAACTGCAAATCCTGTGCATTGCCAATTCTCCTTTCTTGGCAAATTTCTGGCATTCAGCAGAGTAGTGCAGGATGTGGTTTGGAGTCACCGTTAGCACACAAAGATCCTTACAACTCCTCTGTTTCCCTGAAACTGCCTGAACCTAAACCGAAGGGTGCTGTGATTTGTTTTACAGAAATGTTTCTTTGCTGCATTAGACCACTACAGATCCTGAATGAAGCCTGTTTCCTTCCCAGAAATATACTTAGTTTGCTGAGAATACCTTGGGTTGTTCACTGATAAAGCAGGCTGAGACACAGGCCTTGTACCTGGCTCTGGGTGCCTCCCTGGGCTCAGAGCAGCCCCTGCTGTGCCAGCCGTGCAGCTCTCAGGTGCATTTGTAACAGATAGCCTTGTGTTTGAGGTGATGCTGAAGGCTGTGAGGTGTTTTAATGGCACTGATGGTTACAGACCCGGGGTAGAATAGAGCACTAAGTTGAACCTGAATGATTTGTTTTGATGGTCCCTCTCCTACACAGTCAACTTTTTAAAAGAAAGAGCATTGCAGGGTGGGAAGGTTTAGATTTCTAATAAAATTATGAGAGCAGAGACCAGACCAGCCTTTGGCAGCAATCATGTCCTTTGCTTGTGACATCCTGTTGTAAAATAAAAGCATTTTCATACTGCATTCCAGCACACGTGCACTCTGTACCACCTGCGTGGAGCTGCTGTGGTTCGCAGCCAGTTAACACCAGAGTTCCCTGAGCACTCAGAAAGCACAGGGCTGAAAATTATATGGGTCTGTGCCATGCATCTGTGTCTGTGTCATGGCTGGAATCTTTATAAGGGATCATGATTCCAGGGGTGGGGAACCAGTCTTTGTGAAAACTTGCTCTTGTTTTCCTGCTTGGGACAACCTGGATCAGGTGTGCTGCGTGGCTATTCCAAGGGCGGTGCTGGCTCCGTGAGGGAGTGTGGCATGAGCAAGTAAGAGGAAGTGGCTCTCATGCATTTGGCAGTACTGCTTGTTTCAGTACTGCCAAATTACAAGAGCAGTTGCAGAACTTAATTTTGAGCACCAGGGTGCTCAGATGTGACCATTTATTTGAGGCGGTGATGGGCAAACAATGGTCCTGGAATTTGCTGATCAGGGACAGGAACGAAAGACATGGAGGTGCCAAATGTTCATCCATTCTATTCCCCAGACATGGAATTTTTTGCTCTGGGCTTTACACACTGCCTCCAGTGTGTCACTTGACAAACCCCACTGCTGTGAGTGCCTGGAGCACAGGCTGAACAGTCACCAGTGCTGGGATATCAAAGGCAGTAGCTCCAAGAATTCCCCCCTCTCCCTCTCGTTATTAATTTTTCTGCCTAACATATTCTTTAAAAGACCAAACTTAATTAATACCATGTACCTTTTTAGTAAGCATTATAGTCCTTAATTCTTTTGTGTTGCTTTGGAGTTGTAGTTCCCAGACTCATTTTTAAGTATTTTCATTCAGCACAACTCCCAAAAAGAAGGCTTCTCCTCTTCCTGTCACTTCCCACCTTATCTGGTTTTCTCCTATGGCTGACACAGGTTTGTGCAGCACATGGCAGCCCTGCTTTGCCTGCTGCTGGCCTGTGCCTATGGGAAATGTGCTTGGGGGGGGGCGGTCTGCAGCGCAGGTGGTGCTGCTTTTGGCAAAAGAACAAGCTCAAAGCACTTCAGTTGAAATCCCAAAGACCTTAATGAGGGTAAGGTTATGTCCCTCTCCATGGGGTTATTAGTTTCAGGATCTTCGCTGCAGAGTCCTGCAGAAATACGGGCAAAGCTGGGAATTCCTGATTTCTAATTCTGAATTGGTCTCAGACCTGTTCTCAGGGCTTGTATCGTCACTGCTCTGCTTCCATTTCCCCATCTGGAGAATGGAAATCCCTCTGGTTTTCCTGATGCAATGACAGTATGAATAAAGTGGTTTGTTTAGCTTTTTCCTTGCCTGTTGATCTATTCCCCATCCCTACCCTTCTCCCCACAGATAATTCTCCTCTTTGCTACAAACCTCTGGCTGTTTGCAGTAAGTACTGATTTAACTTCAAATCAAAATAAGGCAACAGTTTTACTTGATAGAATTAACCTCACCTGTAATTATTGTTCCTTTTTCCACATTCAGCCACAGCCCAGGTCTATGATGCACCACCTGACTGTGCTTGGGAGCTCACTCAGGCCTTCCTGCCTTGCAGGTGCCTGTCACTGAGCACACCTGCCCCAGCCAACGTTCCAAATACAGACTTTGCTTTGATAAAAGTGCTTTGTGTCACCTGCCTTCTTCCTGTTCTGTTTTTAAAGACTTTTTCTTTCTTCAGGGGAAGAGTCAGTGAGAACTTGTGCACTATGTAGGAGAAGAGAGATTCTAATGAAGAGTGCTGGAGCTGGAAGGGGCCCTTGGACCTGCTCAGACTGAGCATGTGGTGCCACAAGCACCTTGCACTGATCTAAATGTGAGCTGATTAGGGCTGGGGAGGATTCCCTTGCATTCCAGCCGTGCCTCCCATGTGCTGCTCACGCTGCTCATTCAGCTGGGTGCTGGAACTAGAGATGAAAACTGAAAATGGATCATTTCGAGATTAGTTCTTAGCCAGTTCAGTTTCTTGATCCAGCTCCATGTTTAAGTGCATAAAAAATGGTGTTGGCATGAAGTGAGACTGTCCCTTCGGGGAAGAGCTCACAACCACATCATCTGCTAGTGATCCTCAAAGTGCACCTTGAGACCAGGCTGACTGTTTAAGGAAGGGTCTGTTTGTCCCTTAAAACTCACTGTTTTACTATCTCATGCTGCATTCCAGGGCAGCGGGGGGTTATGAGTTTGAACATTTTAGGGCAGGCAGTGAGAGCACTTGGAAAGGTTTGGGTTTGAAAGGGGACAAATGAAATCTCATTCTGTGTATGCCATGGACTGGCTTCATGATCCATGTTTCCAAAAAATCAAAGTATCGATTGTTTTGCCATCTCTAAGTAGGAAACAATGACACACAAGGTGACCAGAAATGCAGGAACTGGTTTGTTGTGTCTGCAGAGATACTCTGGGACCTTTAAGTGAAGTCAGCCTATAAATGCTGTGTTCATTTTTGTCTTTATTATCCTGGTGTGGTAAGTAATTTTGAAAAAGAATAAACAGCTCTGAAAAAGAATAAACCTCTGTGTACTACCACAAAAGCACAGTGGAACTGCTGCAATAGGCAGAATTCCTCCGCAGACTTGGTGTGCTTTATCTTCAAGTTGACCTCTTCAGCTCTTCTCTGAAATGCCTGCAGCAGCTCCTGAACTACAGCAGAAGGCAGCCTTCTGTCTCAGATCTCCTTGCCCAAATGATGATGCACAATCTAATGCTAATCACCTGACTGCTATTAGATGTCTCTGAGGTGGCCCATTTTCCAGGGCATCATAGCTCCAAATCAAAACACAAGAATAAAAATTCAGTTTGGTCAGCTTATGTTTTCCAGTAGCCATGTGGTTGCCAGTAAAAACAAAGGTGGCATTAAAAAAAATTTCCACAACGTAACAGAAAATTTAGAAAATAAAAGGTAGTGTTTTCAGAAAGAACAAGATAACATTTGAATTTACTCTGGAAAGTTCATTATATTAATTGCTACAATTTTTGATATTTTGGACACTTGCTTTCCTTGGAAGAGTTTGAAAAAGTTTCTGTCTAAACTCAAGCAACCAACACAAGGGCCTGGTGACAGGAGGTTATAGCCAGGTGAGGGTCAGCCTCCTCTACCAAGTAACAAGTAACAGGAGGGGAAACAACCTCAACTTGCACATGGGGAGGTTTAGATTGGCTATTATGGAAAATTTCTTGGCAGAAAGGGCTGTCCAGCCGTGGCACAGGCTGCTCAGGGCAGTGGTGGAGTCCTCATCCCTGGAGGGATTTAAAAACCACGTGGATATGGCACCTGGGGACATGGTTTACTGGTGGCCTTGGTAGTGCTGAGGGAATGTTGGAATAGTTGATCTTAAAGGTTCTTTCCAACCTAAATCATTCTGTGATTCTGTTCTCTCAAGGCATGACAAGTGTTTAAGGAGAAAGGGAAATGATAAAGGAAGGTAATGGAAGGAAGAGCCTGTCATAAAAGGCCAGTAAGGGAATGGGGTATGACAAAGTGGGAGTAAGGGCCAGGGAGAGGTAGAGAAGGCAGGAGGATGGGAGGTTGTTGCAAATGGGTGATTTAGATCACTTAAAGAATGAGCAGCAGCTGTACAAGCAAAAGTGGTCTAGATATGATATTATTCAAGGGTGACTTGACAAAGGTCAGTGGCAGTATTCACTCTATTACTGACCACATGCACAAAACTCCCTGAGGAAGATCAAGTTAGAATAGAGGTAGAATGAGTGACACAGAGACCCTTCTGTTGAGTTATGAGGCTCAAAGAGGACCCCCTTTCTAAACTCCTGATGGGAGCTTAGGTGCTTCTGGGTCCAATCTTAGTCTCAGACTTGGACAGTTTATGTCTAATTGACTTATCTTTACAGAGTTTATAATAATTAATACTGAGTATCAATTTAATTAGTATTAATTCCACATGCCATCAGTTCCTTACTGAGGATCTGTTGGGCAAGGAGAGACCTCTTATTCCCAGGTAAGGGACCTCAGACCTAGAGAAGTGTCCCAGTTGAAGGGGAGACTCACAGGCAGACAGTCCAGCCACAG
Source organism: Leptocoma aspasia (assembly GCA_013399835.1). NCBI lineage: Eukaryota > Metazoa > Chordata > Aves > Passeriformes > Nectariniidae > Leptocoma > Leptocoma aspasia. Next base: position 88,050 of record VXAX01000688.1, on the reverse strand, counting down.
TTCAGAAAGAGCTCAGATTAGGCTCCTGATCTGTCAGGGGTAAAAGGTTTGCCTGGAGGAGAAGCTTAAGAGGTGTCCCAGCTTCAGGGGCGGTCCCTACCATGCAGCCACACTGCCGGGCACTGAGAGGTCAGGGAAGGCTCATCCTGTCTGTCATATTGATGGGATAACATGGAGCCTCATTGTCTGATTGCATTCAATGGGAAGGGTGTGCAGGAGACTCCTTGTACTCACATCTTTCTTTGTCCCTTGATAAATGAGTTTTGGAAAAGCCACCTGGTATTCTTGTGTTAATCCATGGTTGGTGTGGTGTTCCAAGCTCGTGTGCACCAATGCTGGCTGTGTCATTGCTCCTCTCTGTCTTTCCTAGAGAGGTATTCCTGGTCCAGCCATTATTGCCGTGGTCCGTTCATTAGCAAAGGACTCTTGACAACAATATCAGAAGGCTAAATATGATTTATTAACATGACTCCATAATTCAAAGGATTTTTGGGCTATTATCTGCCCAGCACAGAGCATCTGAAGCTCCTGCCTCAAGCTTCATCCAAGGAATGGCAGAATAGCTTACACAATCAGAGATAACAACTTTTCGCCTCATAGGTTGAAAGAAAGAAAACCCCCATCTCCCATTAATAGGAGACAGGGCAGAGAAATCTAAATGTCCTTGAAACACAGCTCCGAGATTTTGTTTACAGAAACTTGTACCGAGTAAAAGACAGTAAAAAGAATGCTTTCCCATGGGAAGATTTTTCTGCAGACTTGCATACAGAGAAACTTGTAATATGTTCTTGCAATGAGCTGTGGCTCAGACCTTTGCTTCCTTTAAAGCCTGAACCAAGCTACTGCTGGTTGCTTAAGGGGTCAAGTGTGTCCATCACAGAGTAGAGGCTCAGCTCGATGGAGTTATGTAGATTCTGGAGATTCAACCTTGCTGTTGGTTCGTTCTGCTGAGCTGGTGTGAGTTACTGAATAAACACTGATTTAAATGACTGGGGCTCATGTTTTCTAAGTGAACCCCATTGTGCCTATGTAGTATGGGAGGACTAATTACATCTGAATAATGCTTGCAAAAAGTTAGCATGCTTTTCACAGCATTCTTCAAGTTGTGTTTAATCACTTTATTTGTCTGCTTACTCTTTTCTCCAGTGAAAATTGTCATCCGGGGGGACAGGAACACCGGGAAAACCACACTCTGGCACCGACTGCAGGGAAAGAAATTTATTGAGGAATATATTCCAACTCAGGAGATCCAAGTCACCAGCATCCACTGGAATTACAAAAGTAAGATGGAAAAGGGTGGAGGGAGTGACAGTCATGGGACAGCGCCTTGGGGGAGGAAATTCCACCACAGCCTCATTTGCTTCTTTCCTCTCTGTCTGCTTGGGAAACAAAATGGTCTCTCATCACTCTTTTAAATTTATTATTCATAGTTTCTCAGTCATGTTTTTAATTTTGTCAGATGCTCTATGTTCTAAGTGCTAAAGAATATGTCTGTGGAAGCCACAATTCAAGGGAAGTGTTTAATAGGTGGTCTGAAGTATTTGAAAAATTTGTAATATGCTTGATATGTTAATGAGGAGGGTTGTTGTAAATCTGTCTCTGAGGCCCACTCTACTTTGAATGTTTCTGTGTTGCCTAGAAGAGGATACATGGTGCAAACTGGATTTCACTGATGAAAATAAAAAGAGATTCTGATGACTGGGGAAGATTTCAAAAATCATTGTAGTACTGTTAGCTCTAGGTTGGCTTACTGAAGCACAGAAGTGCCAGTGCCTTTTTTAAGTTGTTGTTGCATTCTGAGTGAGCAGGTGTGGTTTTAATTATTATTTTACTGGTTGCAAGCAGCTGTGAAAGCCCTCCATCCCACCTGGAGAAGACACTGCAGGCACTGAGGTTGCATAAAGTTGTGATTCGGTGCATTAAATCCAGCTTTCAGGTTGCTGATCAAGAATGCCACAGCCTTGTGGGATGAACTCCTGATTCAGTATGGAAGTGCTCTGTAAGACTGACTATGCTGTACAAAAAAGGTCAGCAGTTGTTTGTCATTATCAGACATTGTCCATCTGCCTCACTCTGATCTGTTGAACTGGGTACTGCCCAACTCCTCCCAGCTGGGAGAACACCCTGTGCAGTGGGGTAAGCACCAAATTGAGTGCTGTGTCTGATTCACTACCAGATTTGAATTGCCAGGTGATACCATGATGCTCAAGTCTCGTGATAATGCTCACAAAGCCACAGGATGTCTTCACCAGCAGATCTGCTGTGGTCACACAGAGGTGTTTCCCATCTGCAGCCAAACCTCTGGTGTGATGTATGTTAGCTGTGGCATCCTTCCCCTCACTCCTCTTCCTTTCTCTCGAGATGTCAGTACATCAGTTACTGAGGTATGAACACAGAGCTTAATTGCTTTAGTGCTGCTTTGTTGGATGGTGGAAACTATCTCCAAAATCAAATTTGAATGCTTCAGCCTAAACAGATCAGAGTAAGAAATAAAATTCCTCTTTCCTAGATACCCAAGTGTAAAGAAAGTACTGAGTATTAATTGTGGCTTTCTGCACTATCACGCGTTAAAGCATCAGAGTTGGGTTTCCTCTCTGATGGGTGCAGGTAACACAACACTTGTGTTGGATACAGCCTGTAAGCTGGGAGTCTGGCATTTATTTTAGGAGGCTTATTCATATCTAACTGTATCTGTGAGCAGGTACAAAATGTGTACATGCAAAAAGGTGTTTGGAGGAAGATCCAGTCGTCTAACCTGTGTCTGCATTTCTTTCCCTGAGTCAAGGCTCAGACGCTGCTTTTTCAACACTGATACGATCCTGGGGTAGAAAACACCTACACCTGAGTCTGGTTTTGCTGTGTGCTGAGACCCACAGATGTATAGGTTATTTCTAGGGCCCACTTCTAACCTTGGTGTGCTGTGTTGCTGTAGAGCTCCCCAGCCAGAGCTGACAGCAGTGTGTACAGATGTGTGTACAGATGCTGATGTACTTTACTCAAGGTGAAGATGACCCTGTAAAACTACTTGCAAAGCTGTACCTGAAACTGTGCCTTTCATTTGTGTTTCTTTTACATTGTAAATCACTGTACTATTGTCTTAGTAATAATTTCCACTAATATAGGAAATTTTCCATTGGCTTTCTTAAGGTACATGTCAAAAAGTAACCTCTATTTTAAAGACCTTGTGAAGTCTGTTTCCTGCTGTGAGAAGTTTCCATCCAAGACTAGTGATAGGGGCCCTCAGAGTACTTGGTTCAGGTCTAAATCCTGCCTTGTTGGCCATGTTAATCTGTAGAGGAACAATAAAGTTTGTTTTTCCTATGTTCATGCTCTCAGGCTACCTTGACTAAAAATTATGAGGTAGTTGGTGGCAAATATTTACAGATGTTAATTAAATTGCTGTCAAATATTGAAGGATTCTTACATTGCCTGGTCTTAGAAGAATTCCGTTTTAGATGCAAAATGTAGCACCTTCAAAAATTTTGTACTGAAGGAATTAATAATGGTAGCAGAATCTGAGTTACTTCTTATTCAGAATGAACAAAGTTGCATTTCTGTGCCAATTGTAATGGGTATTTGTAACTTTTGTGTTCAAGTGAGGAATTACCAGTCCTGATCCTAAGGAACACTTTTTTGTATTATACTGGTCACCAATTTTTTTCTGTTTGGCAGCATGCGAAAGGGAGTGTGAAATAAAAATTGCCAAATAGTTGTGCTCAGATCCTTTGAATACCTGAGGGATGGGAATGGGGGGTGGCAGAGTTACTTTGCACTGTAGGATTTGTGATCCAGAGCATAGGAAGTGAATCCTGTCATTGAATGAGGGTAAAAAATGTCTGAGGGCCTGTGCGTTCCTGGTGATGAACCCACCCACGATGTGATCATTCTTATTTTTAAATGAGCTTTCTTGCAGTCCGAGCCTTTTCATGGCTCTCCATCATTTTGTCGGAAAGCAGTGCTCAGGGTGCCACTGGCCATGGATTATCTAGTCAAATAGCAGCTCAGGACAGATTTTTGGAGTGCTGTGATCTGTGGTTTGTGCTAGGCCAAGTTAGGGAGTTGAAAGGATAAATTGGCATTCTTTTTGCTGCCACAGAGCTTCTTCGAGTGGGATGCTGCTGGGTATGAGTCACACACCAAAGCCAGCAAAGCAGCACTAAAGCAATTATTCTCTTGCATGATCAGGATAATCAGGAATGACACTAGTGATGAAAGTGAAGAACTTCCTGGCTGTGAGCTAGCAGGAAAAATGTGGAAATATGTTTTTCCTGGGTCTCGTGCAGTAATTTTCTTTGCGAAATTCTGCCCTTTCCCTCAGTCAGAAGGGTGTAAAGCAGGTCTGTGGGGTCGGAGGGTTCAGCTCCCCAGCTGCCAGGATTGCTGCTGCTCAGCAGGGTGTCAGTTCTGTGGGAATCACTCAGTAGGCTAGCACATCCTAACTGAGGATGTGTTTGGCTCCTGGGAAGGAGGTGGAGAGCTCAGGAGCAAAGTGCCAGTGCTATGCCCTAGGTCACCACAAGGACTTGCTTCTCTGAACTGTTGGTCCTGATGTACTGCTTCACGTGGCACTTCTGGAAAGAACAAGCAGCCTCCTGCACTCCTCCTGAGCCCGTGCAAAACTTGGGGAAGGCAAATATCTCCTACCCTTTTGCAGCAAGCTCTGATTGTGGAAAGGCACTGGGATTGCCTTGCCAACTGCAGGAATCAGGGGCAGACCTCCAGTAGGTGATCTGTGTCCCAGCACCTGCAGGAGCACAGGGAGGGCTCCTGCAGTGCCAGTGCTGGGGGGAGGAGCTGGCTTGCCTGGGTGCCAGGTGAGTGATTCACAGGTTGGACTTTAGCCTACCTGGTTTGATTATCTGTAGAAATATTCAGGGACTGAGTTAATTGGTGGCGTGTAGTAGTTTGAGCAGAAGTTTTTGGGCTGCGGGTGCTGTACTCCTGTGTGCTTTCAGTCCTGCGAGGCACTGCCTCTGCTGACCAGCGGGAGTCACCTGTTCATCCAGTGCCTCCTGCCCAGCTGGTGCATGGGAAGTTAAGCAGAAATTACTGTGAGGAAAACAGAGGCTGATTTTGCTTCATTCATAAATGTAAAAAAGGGTCTTTCTCCAAAAGCAAAGGATCAAAGTTTTCCTTTGTTTGTAATCTGTCTGTACAATATTTTGAAACAATTAATTAAGCCAAGAGTGAGTTCTGTATAGAAAATGCTTCCTGGTTTGATAATGACACTTAGATAAATTGTCATGCCATCCTGTTATGTTATTTTCTACTCTGAGGCATTGTCCTCCTATTCCAGCTTTATGTTCAGAGCTGCTCCAAGTATAAGCTTTTGCTTCAAAGCCTGTAACATTTCCAAAAAGCAGCCGTTTCTTGGAACAACTTCCTGAAAATCAGACTGCTTATTTGGATTCCATGGAAACGTTCAACCAGAGCTGCTCAACATTCAGGCCACCTGAACGTGATTTGGGTGCCTGTGGGTACCAGCAATCACTGGAGTTAGAATTCTGTTAGAAGTCTTGCTTCAGATTTTAGCAACTCAAATAGATGTTGCTGGTTATGATTTATTGATGCTGCAGCTCGATAAGGAGGCAAAATTGCTAGTAAGACCTTATTTTTCACAAAATACACCTGAAAATGTGCAGAGAGAACGGGTTTCTGTAGCTGCAGGACTGTCTGCACTGACTGTCATGTTTACATGGAAATGCCATGATTTGTCTTTCTTAAATGTGTGTATTCCTTTTGCCAGTTGTATGCCTTGTTTATAAACCAGACTTTATCCTCAAAATTAGATTTTTTAATCATTTTTGAAAGGCTTTGTAAACATCTGTATGTTATGAAAAGAGTCTACACAAAATACTTACAACATGCTTCAAACCTGACACGAACCAGCAAGGAAATCCAGCCATCACTTATGTGACTAAGAGTATTTAGGAAGTTCTTTAGACATCATGGTTTTGGTGGACGGCTTGCACCTTCAACAGTTCACTGCCTTCTTGTGGTTGGGTTTTCTTCTTGCATAGAATTTGCTTTTCATTTGACATTCCTATGCTTTGACATTCCTTCATGTTGGCTTTGGGTTGGGCTTTCTGAGTGATGGGTGTTTTACTGAAACCTTCTAACCCTTTGTGTTCTGTTGTGCTTCCAGCCACCGATGACATTGTGAAAGTTGAAGTCTGGGATGTAGTGGACAAAGGTAAGATTTATAACTTTCTTTCTAGTGGAGATCATTGTTCTTTCTCAATTTTAATTAAAAATGTACATGGAATTCAGAAATACCTGCTTACTTCTGCTTTTTAAAAAATTGGTAATTTAAAAAATTGGTATTTATTATATCATTTCCTGAAAGAATAAGGAAAGGAGAGGTGAGTCCCTATGCTAGAAGCCATTATCTGGAATCTGAACTTCAGATCAAACCCAGTGTTCAGAAGCAGTTGTTCCATGTGCTTATGACAAATGAAGCGCCTGCTGCTCTGTGTATTCCAATTCGCTGAGCTTTAGAATAAACTTCACCTTCTCTCCTGTATGGTTTCCCATATGTTTAGACAGGTTCTGAGTTCTTTGTTCTGGTTATAAAAGTTCTTGTTGAGCTGTTTTTGTGAAGGCATTCTGTTGTTAAATTGGTAAAACCGTAGCTGCAGTGGGTAATGTATGCAGGGGAAGGATGAACGAGAAGCCAATTACTTAAATTCACTAGGACAGAAAATGCAGTATGTGCATTCCAAAACCTTTTCTAAATGCTTAGCCAAGGAAGATGTTATTATATATAAATACATTTTTCCTTAGTTTACAATTTTTATCAGAGTATAAACTTTTGTTTTATAAAGAGCAAAACCAAACCCCAAGACATCTGTGAACACACAGTCTGGATACAGTGCAAACTGAGATGCAGTGGGATCTGTTCCTGGAAGGGATTGGGGTCCAGATGTAATCTCCACAGCCCATTCTGTAGCCTCAAATGCAGATGTTGTTTGGCTTCTAAGAGGTGTTTAGTACCAGCCAGTCTCCTGGTTTAGTGTGTGAGTATGGTCAGGAAGGCAGCTGCACAGCTGAGCAGCTCTTGCCCTGTGAGTGATGCTTCTTGTTTGGTGTCTGTCAAATTTGTTGACCACAGTCATCAAAACTCAAACTTTGATGGTTTGTCTGGTGCTGCCTTTCCTGCAGCCTTGGCTGGAACCCATGCTCTCAGGCATTCCTCAGCAGAATGGCATCTCAGAGGCACCACCTGTGCAAGTTACGCTTGTGTTACACCAAAAAACTAAAATTACAATAGGGAGTGGGAAAAGGAGAGATGTCATTTTTCATGTTAGCTAAACTGTATTCGAAATAGAGGAAAAAAGAAAGACAACTAGCGGTAGCACCTCTAGTTCAGATACCTAATGGAGCCTTCAGGGTAAACTTGAGTCAGGAACTTTAAATGAAAATCCTGGGCACTTTATCTTTTTAGTGTTTTAAGTCTCAGTTTTCACAGGGTAGACAAAACCTTGCTTAGGCCAGAGTTACTGCTGAAGTCAGTCTGATTAGTTTGGCTTTTGGATTGTGGGATAACTAGTGGAAGGCTGGAATCTGAGCAAAACATCTGTGTTCTCGCTGCCTTGCAGCTTTGGTATGAATAGATAGACATTTAATTTGGAAATCATGTGGTTCCAGTACTTATTTCTGTGAATAGCTTCTCTGAGCAGAGTCATCTTCTCAACTAGAAACTTGTCATCTTTTTGGCGGAGAGGACAGGATGTGCTATGCACAGATGTTGATAACAGCTCTTCTGGTCCTGCTTTAATTTCTGACAGCAGAGCCTGTGTTGGAAGTCTTAAATTACTCTCTTCCCTTAACTTTATATTCTTTTGAAATAAAACTCATTCTGTTAAGATCTGTACTATGGAGCACAGAGAGGTATTTTTTTTAGCAAACAGTTGTGCTCAATCAGTGAAGTGTAAAAATCAGATCATCATGGTGTTAATGAAATCAAATCCTTTCTTATTGCCATAGCATTATGGATTCCTGATAAGTGTAACTTCAGGAAAATGTTCATATTAAGCATTAAGAGCTTGCTTATATCTAACTTTCATCCTAATGTTATGACATTTTTGTTTTCCTTCTGTATGCTTTAGGACAAAAAATCCTCCTGTGTGATGCTTTGGGTGAGAGCCACACTTGCAGTAGTAAAGTATCCAGTGCTGCTGTAGCATAGTGCTGACAAGACCTGATCCTCTTTTTTTCCCCTTGCCTACCAGATCTTCGCTCATGTGCATATTTAGAATTGGGCAGAACACTGCATTTATCAGGCTGAATTTGAAACTGTCAAAATGTCATTGGATTTGAAAATGTCAAAAAAAATGCATGTTCTGAACACTCATTTCAACATGACGTTTTCCAGACTAAAATCCTTTTGCCAGCATTTCTCCATTTCATTTTCAGAGGAAATTAGGAGACCTCTGTTTAAATGATGGAGGAAACTGTGTTGAAAGCCCTGATGTGGGTTATAGCTTAACTAACAGGTGCATCCATGAACTGCAGTTTTCAGCTTCAGTTCTGTAAAGCAGTTTTGGGCTCTTGCCTGCTGAGCAGTGCTGCTATTCTGCAGTCACAGGGGGCTGGGGGGAATTGCAGGAGTTGCACCCTGAAAACTTGATGTACATTTCTGGGCTGAAGTTAATGGTGATTTTCCTGAGTGGTGTTTCTCCTGGTGCTCCCTGGAAGTATGCTCCCTGTCCTCGCTGGTTCAGCAATGTGGGTTTTCCCTCCAGAATCCACTGGGATGCAGAGGGCAGCTCTCCTGGCCCTGCCTGGATGGTGACTTAGCTTGGTGTTGGTTATTTAGCACCCAGATGTTAATTTGGAAATGTTGGGAGGTTTGTTGTGAAAGCTTAAAAACTGTGAGATTGGTTAGTGTGGTGAGGCAGTGGGGAATGGCAGCTGTCAGACTGTGCTGCTCCTCTTGGCTTGTTCTTGACTATTTGGGATTCTTTTTTTAAATGTGCAGACTCCCTGGAGTCCAGACTTCCTTGCTGCCTGCTGCATTCTCCTTGGGCCTGCTCAGGGAGCTGGGATCATGTCTGGAAAGCTGCCATTTGTTAAAATCTTCCCAAGATGAGCTTGCCTCTAGCCATGGATTGTATTGGATTTTGTGTGGCGTGTGTAGTAAATATAATCTCCTTTGCTGCTCTTGGTACTGACAGAGCACAGGAAAGATCTCTCTTAGCAAAAGTCACAATCTTGACTCATCTTTCTGGCTTTGCAGCAGGTTGTGTAACTGCTGCAGGTCATAAAGCTATAACAGATCCTGAATGCAGAGAAGGTGCTTGAATGCAGGGGATTCAGGAACAGTTGTGAATTCCTGTCTTGTAACTTCTGCCACTTTGGTTCCCACATATTTTCTGATATATGATTGAAGGCGTCAAATCATATTTTTTTTCTGTTGCCCACAAAATAGACAAACACTTTCCCTTGAATTGAAGATTCCTTTCTTCCTTGCTGCACCTTCATCCCTCTGCCTCCCAGACATATGCTGCAAGAAGAAGGAAAGATCAGAATTTATATTACTATTATTTTCAGATGTCCCAAGTCAGATAACACAAGGGATGCACGTATTCCAGATGTGTATTTTTGACTGGTGAAGGGAAGCAGCCCCCTTGACATCATTTGTTGGCCAACTGTACTGAATCCTTCTGTCCTGCAGCAAAACCAGTGGTACATACTGCTGCAGAGACTCAAGTGATGGTCACAACCCCATTGTCCAGTAGGAGCTGTTTTGTGGACTCCAGGGCACAGCTGCCAAGTGTATTTAGTGCCAGTGTTGCTCTTATGCCTGTAAATGAAGAGCAGCCATCGTTCTAAGGAGAGCGCCTGAGTCACTGCAGCATGCACACCCATGTTTTCTGATTGAAGCTCCTCCATTACACATCAGTACAACCTCAAAATCTGGACCTCATGCATACGGTGGCACAATCTGCACTGTGCCCTTGCCTTTACAGGCTGGATTACATCTTTTCACTGCATAGATCTTCTCCTTGTCTGGTTCATCCTGCAGTTTGGGTTCCAAAAATAGAGCCTGTGCATGAATCTGTACACACATGCGCTTTCCAGCTCTATGACTGCTTTGAGGTGACCTCCTTTGCAGCACTGATGAGCAGCGTGTGAGAATGTTACTCATTCCTCTGGATACACACAGAAAACCATGAGCAGGGAGAGGTGTGTGGGTTGTATATTCTGTCTCAAAGCATTGACTTTAAATGTGCCCAGGTTAGACAGACACCTTGATTGCTCAGGATGGGAGGAATGATGGAGAGTATTTGTGGTTGCTTGGGCTTCTCTTTTAATACCTAGAAATTTAGGCCATGCCAAGCATAATTTAGCAGTGACTGCAGAAATAGTGATGTTTAGATATTCAGAGAAGCCACACAAATCTCACTGAATTGATTTGAAGTGGGAAAAGACATGCATGGCCTAGACATCCCACACCTTCAGCTGCATGGGGAAGAATCAGAGCCCATACTTGGATCCCTCAGGGAAACACATTGCCCAAATGAGGAGGGATCAGAATTAATGTTTCTGCTAAGATGTCAGCAGTAAGATGACATGAGTGACTCGGGGCAAACATTTTGCAGTGATGCACAGAAGCTCCCACCAGAATCGCCTTCTGTAACCTACAGCATTAAAGCTTTTCTGAATGACTGTATTTTCTTACTTTTTATCCTTGAGCTGTGTGCAGGAAAAAGAAACCCCGTTTCACATGCAGCATCTGGCAGAACCCTGAATTCCACATGTGATTCAGCAGAGTTAAGAGCTGGTAGAAGCTATTTTGGTCTTCAGTGTTACAGGGTCTTTTACAGGGTCAATGGGAGGGTTTTTGCAGGTGCATCTGAGCTGCCAAAACCTTCTGTTACCAGCGACACAGGAAATTTCTAGAAGTGATGAAAAGGAATTCCAATACTCTGACAGTATAATTTAGTTAACTCTTCATTATTTAGACTAGGAAAATACACAACAAAGTTATTTCAGAAGTACAGTTCTTAAATGCTGTCAGTAACATCTGGGACGTACTCAGTATCTGTCAAACATAACTCCTGATCTTGCAGGGTTATTCTTTGTGCAGTGCTTATGATTGATAAAATTCTGGAAACTCAGAACATTCAATTTAAACAAGAGGCCAAATTTTTTCATGGTGTGTCCACACTAAACCTCTTTGGCAGTAGGTGACAGAAGATGTTGGGATTCCTGGCAATCCTTAAAGCCAAGTGTCTACACCAGAAAATCATGTCAGCTGATGGCCACTCTGATAATCATAGGTAGAGATACACCTCTCTGCTGAGACTCCAGGCTATAAGATTTGGAAAAACAGTTAATGTGTAATTGATTTGACACAAAGTTATCAGGGAGGCTGAAGTTTAAAAACACTCAGTTTCTGGGGTGCTAAGTTAAATGCCGGTGGTACTTTAAAATGTCAGAAAATGCTTCCCTAAGCTGTAAGGAAAGAGAGAAGCCTCAGGGGCTGCCCTTTAACTGCCTTAGAGGAAGCAGATGAGTTGGAGAGAAACCTCTAGATTCCTGTAGGTGGGACCATGGCTGTGGGGCTGCAGGGCAAGTCTCTAGAGTGGTTTTCTAGTGTCTTCTACAGACGTTAGGCACGTTGCTTCTTGCACTTTTCTGGGAGCCTAATCAGGGTTGTACCTGTTCCCTGGCTTGTTTTTGTGTGCTTTGGGTGGTGCTGCTGGAGGATTTCTTTTCTGCACCTTCACTAGTGATGGTCAGACCCTCTGGCTCTGGCCTTTGGAGCACGTGTAGGCTGTCTCTCCATCTTCACAGCTCCTTTCTCACAGTTTATTTTATCTCTCTTGGATTTCTTCTTGGATAAGTTCTGTCTGTCTTTGGATTGCTTTACTGTTCAGTTTTGAATGGACTAGCTGGGATTCTTCAGCAGGGCATGCCTATCCTACCCCTCCTCATCGCCCATGCTTACAGTAGAAGTAGGATCTGCTTTAAGGTTATGTTCAAACTGCCATGCACCTGTCCTGACCCGTCCTCCAGTTCTTTGCTCAATGTAATGCTTTTTATGTTTTTTACAATTCTTTTTAAGGAAAATGCAAAAAACGAGGAGATTGTTTGAAACTGGAGAATGACCCTCAGGAGGTGAGTCACCTAGAATTCAGAGGTCGGAGGCCTCTTGTCCACCTTTGGTCCATGAGGAGCAAGTTCTGTATTTGTTCCTGCTCTAAGGCCTGCCTGGCAGGTGGGTGAGGGACAGTGGGTGGTGCTGATGCTCTTCATTCTTTGCTCTGTGCATTTCAGCCCTGCTCCTGCCCTCACTGCAACTCCTCTGCTGCTTTCCATTCTGTCACTGGAAATTATTGTGCCCCAGGTGTTTGCTCAGCAGCTTTGTACCTGTCTGCCTGTGGGCAGAGGCAGAAGCTCCTTTTGTCAGGGCCTTTTTGTGGGGCCTGAAGAAGTAACTTGATGCCCTGCTTTGGCCACTCCTCGGAGCTGGGCTGTTACACTCTCACTGGTGCCCATCTGCTCAGACTCAGATGAGGAGAATTTTCCTCAAAATATTCTCCCATGGGAAAAGCCTTTATGAGAACAGCTACCACAGCTGCTTCTTCCTTTGCAAATGTGGGTGCATTTTCCACTCCTGGGAAATGAGTGAGAATTGTTCCAGGGACACCAAATTCCAATAGGAGCCATGGAGACTGAGCTGGGACCAGCACTGTCTGGATTTAGCAGCATGTAGCGTCAAAATGATGAAAAGCCATTCGGGTACTAATCCTGTCAGCCCTCCACGGAAGAAACTGCCTCCTGCTTTTGCACACCAGCAGCATTAGGAGTAGAGCCAATATCTGGGTCAGGAAAAAGATGGAATGGGAGCTGTGTCCTCTGTCCTCCACTGTGTGGTTTGTATGGAGTTCTCTCGCCAGCACAGGATTTGGGAGCACAGGGGAAAGGACAGGAGTGGGTTTTAGCATGTGCTGTCAGAGACCGTCAGGTGCTTCACGTCCGTTCCTATGGGAAATGGAAGCTGGGAACCACCAAGTATCTTATTTCAATGATAATGGTGTGAAATCCACAGATACTCCTTACAGTGGTTGTCACTTCAGGAAGTTTGCCCGGTCAGTAGTGTGTCCACTGTGTTCTGTATTAGCCTGAAGTTGAATCCAGTTATTTACTGCTTCTTTGTCTTTATTTCCTCAGGCAGAATCAGAAATGGCTCTGGATGCAGAGTTCCTGGATGTCTATAAGAACTGCAATGGTGTAGTGATGATGTTTGACATCACCAAGCAGTGGTAAGAGACTTTTATTGGCACCGTGTAATTGATTCTCCCTTGTTCAGGCAAAACAAATGACTTCCAGATTTCCAGATTCCCAGTTGGATTTGGAAGCTGGTAACCAGCCTAATGGGATTCAAGCTTGTATCCTTTAAAATAAAAGCTTTATCTTGTGGCATGGTTTTTAATACACTCCTTTCCTGGGCTTGTTCCAAACAAGCAGTGTACCAGTGGGTTGTGTGCTGCAATTGCTGATATGCTGCTGGCTGAGGCTCGATAATTAGTGCTACCACAGGTGCAGAGTGCATGTTGCCAGTCCCTGCTCCCCAGAACACAAGGGAAAGGAGGATGCTAGTGAGAAATTCCCAAGAAACTGGTATTAGTAATGAACTGTTGATTTTGCACATCTGAGGAGGGTGAGAGAGATAAGGAAACCAGCGTGGAAAGAGGAGGGGATGAGAGCTCCTGCTTTATATTTAGGCTGGTGTTGTTCAGGTTTGGTGTGGGTCAGTGAGCCTGTGGGCAGCTGAAGGAAGGGAATCCTTTCCTTCTGCTGACCCCACACTGTTTTGCAGGACTGAGATTGCTGTAGGAGATGTGAGGGTTCTGGTGAAAGTGGATTATTGAGATTTTGAAGTTGTTTTTGAGTAAAGAGTCATCCAAACATATTGAGAGTTAATGTATTTCTCTGATGGGGTAAAGAAGCCACAGACTTGGAAGGATTTTGGAAAAAAAAATTGTTGGTTTTTTTTCTTTGTGATTTGTGCATGAAAGTGCTAACAGAAGGATGTTCCCACTCATCTGCCTCTCTCTCTCCACTCTGATGAAGGACATTTAACTATATTCTGAGGGAGCTCCCTAAAGTGCCGACCCACGTTCCAGTGTGTGTGCTTGGGAATTATCGGGACATGGGGGAGCACCGGGTCATCCTGCCCAGCGACGTGCGGGACCTCATTGACAACCTGAACAGGTGAGAGGTCACCAGGCAGGGCATCAGGCATCAGGTGCTCCCTGCCATCACCTGTCAGTAACCGTGTCACTGCCGTGTTTCACATCCACGTCACGTGTGTCCTCTGTCCTGTGTGCCTGCCTTGGGCTCCCAGAGCTCCCCATGTCTCACAAGCAGCATCTGCTGACATCATGGAGCAGATCATTTGCCATGCTCCTGGAAACAGGGAATGCCTGGCAGCATGTGCCTTTCAGAAGTGCTGTTCCTGACAAGTCGTCTTCTTTCTGGATAGTCCTTCTCCTGTGAGAGAATCCTCTCCCCATGGCACAGCTGTTCTCTGCTCCAGGTGATTGAGCTACACAAGAGCCAGCCAGTGCAGCTGTGTCCTTGCTCTGCCTCTGAGCATCCCCCATACAGCACTTGCGGGGCACGGCCAAGTCACACATCCCTCGCCAGCCAGACAAGCATTTCCCTTAAGCAGAGATCTGAGGTGCTCTGTTACATGGTATAAAATACTATTTGTTAGTCAAGATTCAGTAGATTGTACCTTTTTATGTATCTTTATGTTTTTAAGGTATTTTTTCATTTTCCTCATCTCTTACTTGTTTATGCCTGTGTCAGGCACAAAGAAATGGTGTCAGTTTTAAGACTTTATCCATGATGAAATAATTTCTTGAGAAATTACTTTCTGTATATGATTTTTGTCAGTCCAATTGTGGTTCTAAAACAAAAACCTTCACTGTGAAATGAACAACTTGTAAAGCTGTGAATCCCCAGTTTAGGAAACCAACATCCCAATGTCCTGACAGAGTATTTCTTAGCCTGGTAGGCACATGACATTGTCACACAGCAACAGCCACCTTCTGCCACCCTTCGGTGTGAATTTTGGCTGTACACGAAACAATGAGTCCAAGCAGAATGACATTTGAGGGTGGGGGGCTGGCTTGTGGGGTGGTTCGTGTGTAACTCAGTCCTCAGGGTCTGCAAGGTGTGCTGGGTACAGTGTTCTCTCTGCTTGGCACAGGCCTCCTGGCTCCTCCTATTTCCGCTATGCTGAGTCTTCCATGAAGAACAGCTTTGGCCTCAAGTACTTGCACAAGTTCTTCAACATCCCCTTCTTGCAGCTGCAGGTAAGGCAGGGATATTATCCTGATGTGCTGGGTGTGTGGGATAGATTGGATTTGCTTCCTTTCTAAGGCAGGAATTTGGTATTTGGGGTTTCATTTGCTGTTAAAGGATCCTGAGTAGATTCTTCTTTTCATTAGCGTTGGTATAACAAAATTATGTCAGAACATTGGTGCCTGTGACTGATTTAAACATGTCTTTGGTTGGAAGAAGTCAGCTGTGCTGAGTTTCCAATGCTGACCTCTGGAGAAAGGCTCCATTTTCACTGGCATGAAAATGGGATCCAGTGGTGCAGTTACCAAGTCAAAAATGTAAAATACACACATCTTTTAAACTTTCTATTTCAATTCTGTTCAGTTAAAGCTCAGGTGAGAAGAGATTTGGCCATTATCTGGGTAGTTCAGGAACCTCTGTTTGCTGAAAATCTTTACTGTAATGGTAAAAGGGCATTAAATATGAGATCCACATGCTTGCATCCTGTTCACATGGATCCAGTCTCGTATTTCCTTCATATCTGAGGATTCTTGGGAGGGCTGAGGGAAGGGCAAAGACTGCGAAGGGTGGGATTCTCATCTGTGGGCCTTTAGAAGATCAGCTTTTGGGGTGATCCTACAGGGGTCCTTTGGGATCAATAGCTTATGCTTTTTGAGGGCACATATGATGTTGTGTCACTGTTTTCTGTTTGATGGGAAAAACCCAGGCAGTTGATCTTGATTATCTTTCACCAGTAATTGAAGTGTATGTGTGTATTTTTATCTAAATACTCCCCAGTGAAATGCCAGTTCAGAAGGAGCTGAGATATATGGATGTTACAAAGTCCTCAGGCTGCAGAGCAGAAAAAACCAGGATAAGAGAATTGAATGTATAAAACCTCAATGAAACAAGTCAAACAATTTTTGAGGGGGAGGTTGTAGAAATCTGAGCTATAAATCCAACCTTCAGGTCAGTGGAGAAGACTGAAATATGCCAGCATGTTGTTGGTGAAATGTTTGGGTTTATGACACTGCACATGCAGAGTTTTTTGGTTGCTTCCACCCAGTTTTTGGGGCTTTACTTGGTGTCAAACTTCATCTGAGATGGGCTGCATTGGTTTCTCCAGTGCCCCTTGCACTTGTGCCACAGGTTTATGGGTGGCGCCTCATGCTGCTCCACAGTAGCTGCCTTGGGGCACTTCACTGCTCCCAGATACTCACTGGGAACCTTGTGTTGGAGTGCACAGGGGCTGGGGCTGGCCGTGTTCAACATCCAGTGCAGCATGAGCTGAAATTTGTAGGAAAATCACATCTAGACTTAATTCCTGAAGGTTCTTCCTATCCCTTCAGAGATTCTTGCCAGTACCCGGCTCCAGAAAGGAGTTTTTGTCCTTGGAGCAGAGCAGGATTAAAGGAGAGGGATGCTGCCTGGTATAAAATGCACATAGGATTTAGTCAGCCTCAGAGGTTTCTGTGTCCCTCAGCCTGCCTTCCACAGCTTTCCAGGGCACAGTGGTCCAGCTGTATCCGAGGTTCAGGCTGTCCCTCAGCAGGGTTGGGGTCAGTGTGTGGTTTTCAGTAGCACATTCCTGTGTTCAGTTTACAGTTACACATCTTCCATGGAGAAAGCAAGGGCTGAAATCCATACCCCCGGTACAGAGCACATTCTCTCTGTCAGCCTGAGCTCTTCAATTATTTATCAGTTCCTTTCCAGGGGCAGGATTGGCAAACCAGAGGATGCAGTCTAGCTGTAAGCATTGCTGGTGGCCCACAAATGGGATCAAGTCACCCAGGCCTCCAGATGCTGCACTGGAAGGAGACAGGATTCTGTGTTGCATGAACACATTATAAGTTTCCCTGCATGCAGGCCTGCAGAAAATTCTTTCCGTGGGAAAGCGCCTTTTACTGTCTTTTTACCCTGTACAAGTTTCTATAAGCAAATCTCTGAGCTGTGTTCAAGGACACAAATGGTTCCTCTGCCCTGTCTCCTGATAATAGGAGATGGGGGTTTTCTTTCTTTCAACCTATGAGGTGAAAAGTTGTTATCTCTGATTGTGTAAGCTATTCTGGCATTCCTTGGACGGAGCTTGAGGCAGGAACTTCGGATGCTCTGTGCTGGGCAGATAATAGCCCAAATCCTTTGTATTATGGAGTCATGTTAATAAATCATATTTAGCCTTCTGATATTATTGTCAAGAGTCCTTTGTCAACGTACAGACCATGACAATAATTCTGCATACAGCTGAGATTGCCTTTTCCCAGGAAGCCCTTGCAAGAGGCTTTCAGCTAAAGCACTGGTCTCTAGCACATGATTTATTCCTTTCTTTTGGGTAATTGCAAAAAGTAAGCTGTTTCTTTAATATTTTAATAACGAGAATGGCAAAATAGAATATATTTTTTAAGTATTTGGAAGTTTGTTAGTAGTGATGAATTTATACAAAATTGACTGCAACTATCTCTTTATTAAGTATATATTCTTGATTTATTGTGATCTGTGAAAATTGAAATAAATAAAACTGGTGTATATCTCAGTGCCAAAGTGTAAGGCAAGGCACACCACTTGTTTAATAGACAAGTCTAATTAAAGTCATTATCAAAGAGCCTAAGGTAAGCATGGGAGAGCAGTAGCCCTTCTGTCTCTGTTTGTTCAGCTAATTTGCTCAGCATGTATTTCACCTGCCTTAGGAAATTGGGGACAAAAAAGCAGCAGACTTGCCCTTTTCTGTCTCATTTTTGCTTATACTGCATGAATAATATAAAGTGATGATATCTACTACTTCTGAGATCTTGATTTTCTTGAATTCTGAAATCTAGAATTTGAATTCCAAAGTCCTTATTAGTACTTCTGGTTAGGGTAGCAACTTTAAATATGAATATCATATTTTGCTGGATCTTTCTGGTCTGTAAACGGCAATAAAGGAATTGGCATTAAGTAATGACTTCATAATTCCATGCATACATGTTAATTAAAGTCAAGTTTCCATCTGCAGAGACCACTTGAATATGATGAATAAAAATTACTCAGCAAAGAAAAGAGGGATTGCTCCAAGCTCTTAACACAATGGCAAAGGTAAACATGAAGACTATATGCCTTGGAAGCAGTAAATTAGCTTAAATGATCACAGAAGCCCTTACATTTCAAGAAGGGCTATGTCTTGCAGTAAATTAGGGTTGTCAACTGTGATGAGTCACTTAATCTTACAGTACAAAATAAAATTACTTAAACCTTTTTTGCTGATTTCAGTCATAGTAGAATTTGATATAAATTGGTTGCTCCATGGAGGGCTCAGGCTGTGCTGTGACCATTCCCCAGAGCACAGCACTTGGTGTGGTTTGTATGAGCCAAATGAGTTAATTGCTCTTCAAACCTGTGCAGTGTCTTGATAGCTTCAAAGTTGTCACATCTATGAAATCATAATGCCAGCAGCATGTGCATGTAGAGACTGAACACCATTGCTTCATGCAAATGTTTGTCTTCTTAGATGGATATTATTCTGAAAATTATGTAATAGGTTTCCTTTTGGGCTTTTAATCTGATGAGATCTTTCTGCTGTGAGTTCAAGTGTTGTCAGACAGGGAATTAAGAATTCACCATGGTCATTGATGCTAGCCTTCAAAAATATTTGTCAGAGTAAAGCTGAGATGTACTTGGAGGATAAGGCAGTTATCAAAGCAAAAACCTTGGCATCTGGGAGGAAACCTGGGGTTTCTCTTGCATGTCCTCCTGCCTAGGCAGGGATGCAGCCTGTGGCACTACAGACCTGCTGTAATGGGGACTGGGCAGGGCTGGGAGTCACCAGCCCTACTCAGCACAAGCTGGCCCTGCTCCTGTGCCATCCAGTGCACAGGCAGTGGGAGAGTGAGGATTAATGCCCTCAGGCACCAAACATGTGGCTTTTGACTCCAAAATTTGGGAGGTGAGCTGATTGGCGTGGCCAGTGCCCAGCTGTGTGCCAGCCAGCTGTGCTTGAGCAGAGGGGATGGGGCTGTGGGGCAGGATTTGCAACAGTGACAGCTCTAGTCTTGTCCAGGGGATCTGGAATGATGTTTCTGCAGAAGTGGATGCTGTGTCAGCCCTGCAGGGTTGCAGCCCTTGAGGGAGCTGGCTGTGCCTGTGGTTATTGATCTCTCCTTGCTGCCATCGGGAGGAGGGAGCCCTTCCCCTCAGCTGAGGTTTTTGTTTGAGCTCTGTGGGAAATGTGGGAAAGGAAGGTCTGAGTGGGGCAGTCCTGGATTAGTTTAGTGCAGTCAACTCACTTTATTGCCCATTGGAAATGGGCTAGGGTGTCTGTCCCCCATGTGTGGAACAGCAGCTGGAGGCAGAGGGGCAAGGACTTCTGAAATGTCACTGAGTTGGTAGTGTGCTCCCTCATCTACCCTGACAGCAAAAAAAAATATTGGAAGGCTTTGCATCAGCTGGGTCCTGCTCCCAGAGGGGCTGATTTAGCACAGGGAAAATCAAAGGCCTGAGTGAATGGGTTGCACAACTGATATCTGCAGGGGCTGATTCCGTTCTCCAAATGTAACTGGTGCTGTGGTGTCTGAAATAACACATTATTGATTTATGGCTGAGAGCAGCTCATAGAACAAGGTGCTTCTTACATACAGACTTTATGGATTATCTACTTTTATTCACTTTCTCTTTGTGCTCTGTATTTAAATGGACACCATGATCAGGGCCAAGGCTCCTGTTGCAGGTGGTGCTGTGGTAAAGTGGTGACACAGGATCTCAGTGCACAGAGATCTGTTACAGCGACCCTTCTGTTCAGACCCAGGTTGTTTTCCTTTCCTCAGAGGGAGACGTTGCTGCGGCAGCTGGAGACAAATCAGCTGGATATTGATGCAACTCTGGAGGAGCTGTCAGTGCAGCAAGAGACTGAAGACCAGAACTACGAACTGTATGTCACTGAGCTGTCTTTTGTAATTGCTTTGGGTGTCACATGAATGTTGGGCAGCCCTGCTGTGGCATGTGGCCAGGTTGAAGGGTCTAGCAAGTAATATTTAGGGATCCTTTGGATAAAATGTTGCTTTTGAATGGCATCACCCAAAGTAAAGCATGCACGTGGGGATCCCTGTGAAAGGGTCTGGTTCCTACAGGCACATGACTGGGGAGGGGAGGGGCTGAGCAGCACACCTGGAGCCAGCACATGCTGAAGTACATAAAGTGCTGGGAGGGTATATTTTCCATCTCTCAGTTGTTCAGCACACAGGTTAGTTCCTCTCCTGGCTGTTGCATTCCTGTGTATTTTGTGTCTTACGGCAGCAGAAGGTAATAGCAACAACACTGCTGTCTTTTGTTCCCTTTGAGCACGTCGGAACTCCTCGGTGTATTTCTGGATTGAAAGAGTAGCTGGTTCCTTTGCCCTGTGTCCTGTGCCCTGGCTGTCTACTTGGCTGTTTGTAATGGTGTTTGCCAGCTTTAGCCTCATAAAGCCAGTACACCTGTAGCACAGTGAACAGGAATCCATGTTCTGTGAATTGCCATCACAAGGCCTTTATTGCAGTGGTGTGCAAGCCAGAAAGGTCAGCCTCAGAATGTATTGAAAAAAGATTATTTACGGGCAGCTTTTGTTTGGAATTGATGATTATGAAATATTCATGCACAGGCTTTTGGACAAGCATTTTTCAGACCAAGTTTCAAGTTCTGTAACCTTGTTCAGCATGTTTTCCTTGGAGAGCATTGAAATACCCCAGTTCACACAAAGCGGTGCTGTTTCCAGAGCATTCACGTCCTCCTGAGGGACTAGTTAGTCACCTCATGCCTTCAGCACTTATCTGGATGTCCCTACTCAAAGGACTGGGCTGTGTGGGCTGTGCTGTCAGATGTTTTTCCATACTTTTGTGTGTACTGCTTCAGTAATGGGAGGATACTTATTAGAATCAGGAGTTGGCAGAGCTATTTCAAACTCACAGCACTTGTGAGCACTTTGAGTTTTTCAAACTCAAAGATCTTGCTGCTTTGTGACCTCTTGCCCTTCCTGCAGCTTTAGTGTGTGCTGGGTCTCCATATGTGTCACTTCAGCTCACAAATCCAGCAGAAGAACAGGTTGGATGGGGCTTGCAGAAGCCTGGTCCAGTGAAAGGTGTCCCTGCCTGTGACAGGGGCATGGAATGAGATGAGCTTTAAGGTCCGAAACTAGTCTGAGACTCTGTGACTGTGAAATCTATCTTTGTTATATCTACCTCAGGTTTAGTCTGTGCTGGGCTGGCTCTGAGAAGAAGTCTTAGATCTTAAAGGCAGCAGCAGCAGCAGTGTGGTAGTGGTGGAGGGGTGGCCAGACCTTCTAGTTCCAGCAAGAAGTACTAGACTGGATCGTCCCACCCATCGTGACTGCACTGCCCTGCTGGGAGGCTGTTGGCTCTGTCAGACTGCAGGCTAGCTTAACATGGCCTCAGAAATATCAGAGCCTGACAAAACAGGAGTTGCTGAAATATCAAAAGCAAGACTTTTCTCTAGGATTCTGGTTTAGTAAATAAAGTGACATCCTTATGCAGCTGGCCAGCTCCTGCGTGTTCATATCTGTACTGAAGCCAAAGTTCTTCACTTTCAGAAAATAACAGTTCTTTAGTGGAAGGGCTTTAAAATACCCCTGGATGCTTCCTGGCTAAGGGCATGAATCCCAAAAGAAAAGCACCAGGGAGTGTCATATGTCAGTACTTTGATCACACTGACTAAGAGTGCTATTTTAGGGTTTTTAAGGCTTTTCTCTGTACCCCAGGTAGAAACAGACAGTCTGTTTGTTTAAATGGCACCTCTGTGGGACAGATGAGCTGCAAAGGGGTTACTTCCGTCCTGGAGTTGAAAGGTATGCACTTCTTACACTCAGTTTTTATCCCTGCAGGAGGTCTCTAGGCTCAAGTTTTACAGCCAAAGACCTAATTTAAAGAAATACATTCATTTGTCAGAGAACCCAGGTTTGGGTAAAGCTTCAACCTTAGTAAACAATGCAGGCTGGGAAACAGAGTACGTGTGGACACAACAGTGTGTGATGGGAATCAGAGCTTGCAGCGGTGAAGCAGGTCTACAGTGATCATTATTAGGGCTTGGGAAGGTCCTTGCATCCATGCTTGTCAGATGCCCATCATTTTGGGATTGCTAGGTTTAATATGCTGCATCAGTGAATGTCCAAGTGAGCACCTGGTACATTGTCTGCTGCCACCTACCTTGTTGTGTACCGCGCGTGTGTTGGTGGAGTGTGGCTTGGTGACCCTTGACAGATCACAACTGTAGAATCCTTAAGGTTGGAAAAACCCTCTAAGATCATCAAGTCCAGCTGTTAACGCAGCACTGCCAAAGCCACCACCCAACCCTGTCCCCAAGGGCCACATCCACGTTTTTCAAACACTCCCAGGGATGATAGCTCCACCACTACCAGGGCAGTCTGTTCCCTGGTAGTGGAACAAAGTCTGACTGCCCTTTTTGTGAAGAAAGTTTCCTTAACATCCAATCTGAACCTCCTCTGGTGCAACTTGAGGCCTCTTACGCTTTTTCCTTTTTATTGCTTATTACTTGGTAGAGGAGCCCGACCCTCACTTGTCACACCTCTTGTCACAAGACCCCACCTGTAATACCTACTGTCACAAAGACTTCGTGGTAGTTGCTTCAGTTCAGACAGCACTGAGAGTTCTGCTGTGGGTCATCCAAATTGCACTGCAATGGGAGATGACCATGGGTATTTGTGGCCACAGGCTGGGGTGTGGCTGCTGCAGCACTTCCTCTGAGGCCATACCTGTTCTCCTGCCATAAAATCAGGCCACAGAGCACAGCAAGGTGACAGCACTAGGACATCTCGGTTATTCCCTTCACCCCTGTGCATGTCTGGTAGCTGCTCTGTCACTATGACCAGTGCTAAATTTGGCTCAGTGAGAACAGAAAGAGAACAAGACCTCTTCCTCCTGCTGCAGCAGGGGGGACCTGAGGACAAAACGTCACTGATCCAAAATGTGGATCCCAGAGACAACACGAGGTGGCACACGATGCTGCCTCTTCCGCCTTACGTAAGCTAGCCTGGGCAGCCACTGCCTGGATGTGCCTGTGGGAGACACAGTCTGCTTCCAGTTCTTTCCCTGTGTTTAGGCTCCTCGCTGCCTAACATACCTTTGGCTCTAGTACTGTCCTTGTGCTTTCAGACTTTACATTTTCAATGCTGCTAAAAGAACATTTCAGCCCTTTTTGAGTTGTTGAATTCTTATTAAAGAAACAGTAATGACTTCTATGGTGTTCTGAATTTGTACCTAATTTGCTCAATTTCTCCATTTTTAATTGTACCCAGCTTATCTTCTGTTTTCAAGGTAAAGTTGTTTGTGTTCAATGTGCCCATTCCCCCACAGAAGGGTGCTCACAGAAGGGTGCCAGGGCTGGGCAGCCCTTTTGGTGAAGAAATTTTTTTCCAATACTCAACCTAAATTTCCCCTGGCACGACTTCAGGCTGTGTCCTCTCACTGTGTGGTTGCCAGACCACTGACTGCAGACAGGCATTTGGGCTGCCCTGCTGAGGACTCTGCTTTGGGGAGACACATTCACCACAGAGACAGCTTTAGTCACTGCAGAATCATTGGCTGGGGGGTTGGGGTTTTATTTGCCTGGTTGTTTTTTTCCAGATTGAGTATAGCTCATAATTTCAGGAAGACCGTGGTGCCGAGTAACACCCTCACAGTGGCAGGAGGAGCTCCTGCTGGAGCTGTTTTCTGGTATCCTTCACTGTATGGAAATACAGGTCCAGAATGACACCAACTACAGGCTGAATTACCAGATGGAAAAATAAACAAACTCCTGCTTTCTCTTCCCCTTGCCCCACTTTTATCTTCTCTACTTGCTGTGAATCCTTGTGGTCATCAGACAGGTCAGGAGCCAGCCTGTACTGGAATGGGTTTCTATCTAGATCATGTTTTTTGGGGGTGCTGCATTAAGAATTAAGTGCATCTAAGCCTGTCATGAGTCAGTCTTGCTTGAGAAGTGGGGACATGGAGCATGTCCTCTATTTTATAGAGCAGGGAGTTGTCCTGCTGCATCCTTTTTGTCAGGTGGAAAACAGGCTGACAGCAGGAATGAAATCTGGCTGGTGGTTTATTCCATATTCAGGGACCTGGGCTAGGGGGATTGAGGCAGTACCTTTAATGAGCCCAAAACAAGCATGTGGAAATCTAACCCTCACTAATCCCAGTTAAAATTATGTCATCCAGATGATTAATCTTCGTTTTCACAATTAATAAAATAACCCAGAGCCTTTCTTGTCACATGAAATACACTTGAACAATTTATCACAGCACATTAGAACCTGGAGCCAAAAAGCTTTAGGCTGCTCCTGTCTTCAATATTAAATGAACACGAGCACTGAGAATTTTAGGGATCGTGAGACTAACAAGTCCTTTTGTGGTTTTTGTGTTCACCCTGTGAGCAAAGCAACAGTAACGTCAAGCCCTGATGAATTTTTGTTCCCTCAGAGTGTGCTCATGTTTAAAATTGCATAAAAGTCTCTTCTTGCAAGCAGGTCCAACCACCAGTGAATTATTCAGGAGTTTGAGGATGTTTTGGATTTGTTACTTGGTCTGTAATGGAAGGATTGGAAGGCAAATAAGAAGCCCCTGTGGGTGAGAACAGATGACCCACCTGGACATGCATGGTATATTTGCAGTCTCTGTATTCCAACGGAATGAAGGTGCTCAGGTGTGAGTTCACCTTGTGCTTTAGTAGGACCTGGTCTGCTATATGCAGAGTGGGCACAAAGCTGCTTATTCCACAGTAAGGTTTTGAGTGAGTCTTTTTCCAAAGGACTGATGGATAGAGCAAGGAATGGACAGATTGTATAGAATCTGAGAAAAAACAGACACATGGCAGGTTTGGCCTGGTGTGTTCCCAAAACAACCACACTTGTGCCTCTGAGGAGTGTGTGTAAAGCCAGAGAAAGCATTAATGCATTATGTAGTATTTTCAAAGTGTGGAGGATGCTTAGACACCTCCGTCCTGGAAATTACTGCGAGCTTGCTGGCAGCATTTCACGTGTGCTGGTTTTCCACCCACCTCCCTCACAGAAGATCTGGCTATAAAAACTCAGCAGAGCTGGTTTATGCAACCCGTGTAGATAGAACCAGTGTCAGACCACCCTGATTTCCCCAGTGTCACAGCACAAGGCTTGGCCCACGTGTCTAGTTGGAGCTGGTGGAGGTGACATGAAGCACACGTGTCACAGCTGTCCTCAGTGCTGTGCTGGGACAAGAGGCTGTGTTGTGCTGTCCCCGTATAACCATTTGTATCTTCCTTTTTGTCCTCCTTACAAGAAGAAGTCGGCTGTCTCCTGTTTTTATGCCCTTCACACACCACAGATGACAAAGGTACAGGAGCACAGGTGCAGACAAACCCTGCATGTGTTTTATGCCCCAGTGTGGTTGCACTGGAGGGAAGGATAACACTCTTTATAGTTCAGTTATGTAGCAGGGTTTTTTCCTCCAGCTCTTAAATTTCATGTGTTTCCGGAGGAGAAACAGGTGATAATCACAGCCTTCCCTCCCTCTGGAGCTGGCTACTTTCCCAGAACAAAGCAGGTTGTTTCCAAAATGGGCAGCTTTGGTAGAACCATGTACAGTAAATCTTCAAGTACTCTGGTATTGTTAAGAGTTTCCTGTGCTTTCTTGAGTCCAGCTTTAACTATTATTTGAGCTTCATATTCTGTATCCTGATGTGACTCCATACATTCTTTGTGTCTCCTTGTTCCCAAATCTTCAGTGTACTTATCCTGCCTGAGCCAGCCAGTTGCCTCGATGGTGGGACTTAGTGACCTGAGGCTCAGAGGTTGTTCATTCTGGTTTCACACAGTGTTGGTGATGTAGGTGTTCCCACAGATAGTCAGGGAGCCTGGCACAGTCAGGAGGGCAAGTACTGGTGGCAGCAGTACCTTGGCTGCTGGGTGCAGAAGTGCCCAGGCTTGCAGGCTTCCATCCAGGATTGCTGTTGCTATAAACAGGAACAGGGGTGCGTGTAGATCATCTGGGATTAATCTCTCCTCACAGTTGGGAGGTGGGCGTCTTTACCGCTGCGTGGGTCTTGGGAGGAGGAGGAGTGAGTACCACAAAGCAGAGCTGTTCAGCTCTCCTGTCTTTGGCTTACCAGAAGCCCTGGATCAAACCTGGGAGTGGAGGAATGGCAGAATTCAGCACTCAGCACATGTGGTATGGAGCCGAGGAGTTGCACATCACATGCAGGCAGAGCTCACAAACAGCTTTGCAGGCCATGGCAGTTCCCATGGTTTGGGGATAAAGAGCCTTTGGTTTGTTGGACAAGGGCCGAATTGCAGGGCCCCATGGTTTGCCTTACCCACCCCACAAATGCTGTGCATACCCCGCTTGGAGGATGCTGATCCATGGCCCCCCTCCTCAGGAAGGGAGCGCAGTGACAGAGCGGTATTGAGCACACACTTTTATGTTCTTGCAGAATATGTGATGGATTGTGCACCTTCCAAACCAACCTGTTGCAGTCTCCACAGAGCTCAGTGCAGGAGTTAAACTCTATGTTTTTTCTCTGGTGCATGACAAACCCATGCATCGTTTTCAGTGGAACGTGTTGTCACTCAGCTTGCCCCAGGAGAGGTAGGATGGGGACTGGATGCTGCATCACATACTCTGAGCTCAGCTCTGCCGGGAGCTCATGTTGGTGTGGCCAGTGTTCTGGGTGGAATAGGCACATAGTCTTGGCCTGGATCCTGGTGGAAGCATCAGTGAGAACACCACAGCATGGCACTAATGTAGGTGCCTTGACAGTCTGCAGCTTCCTCACAAGGGACAGCGGAGGTGCAGCACCAATCTCTGCTCTCTGTGATCAGGGACAGGACCCAGGGAATGGCTGGAGCTGCGTCAGGGCAGGTATAAGTTGGGTATCAATGGATAGCATGTGACAGCCAGGCTCTGACATGATTGGGATTGGAGTCCTTAGTCAAGACTTCCGAAATGAGCGAGGCAATTCCAGCCATTCTCATGTGAAGAATTGGGAGCAAGAACCCTTTTCCTCACCTTTGAGTAAATGACAATTTTGTTTGTTCTGTTGAATTTCTTTCTATTTCTTTTACTTGGGATCATCCAGTTCTATCTGTATCTTGTCCCTGTCTGTTGATGTTGCCTCACTAATTCTGCTTTTTAGTGCTGCCCTTGATCTCCACTTTAGCAAGTTACTTAGTTAGGAAGGACTGCTGGTTTTCCAGTTTAAGTAACAGCTTCCTGGGGCTATTGTTCCCTAGGGCTCCAGACACTGCTGGTCACAAAGTATATTATTTTGTTCCTTAAAAGTATATCAGGTTACTGCCTTAAAATAGGAAATCATATCTCAAGGCTTAGAGTCTCTTAGCCCCCACTGTTTGTGTTCTGCTCAGCAGTCAGTCCAGGGAAGGTTCTAGCTGGCTCAGGTCCCTGAAGGACAAGGTCATGCCCTGTAGAAGAAGCTCTCCCTTCTCAGTCTCATTGCCTGGAGCACAACCCAAGTCTGTCTTGCAGAACCAGCTGAATCCAGAGCCTCCATGCACAAATTCATTAAGCTTAATGAAATGAGAGGCAAGATTGGGATATGCTGGATATTATACAGGATGCTTCACTTTGGATGTCCTCTCTGTATCTCTCAGCTGTGCAGCATTTGGCAGATCTGTTTTTCAGACCATTTCATGGCAAGAACTTGTCTCTGTCCATGTTTCTCTGCACACAGTGTGTGAAACAGGCTGCTGACCCTGTGGGCTGCAGAGGGAGGCTTGGATTAGGCTTGGCTTTCTTTTGGAAAAGGAAAGAGCTTTTCACTCTCTATAGTGGTACAGGCTTTAATGTTCTTCCAGTCCGGATCCCAGCCAGGACCACAGTCTGCTCCAGAACTCCTGCTACTTGGCTGCAGGGGCTCTCATACAGAGGGGGAGTGTGTGCAGGGGAGACCTGCATATGGATCTACACCTTGTGAGAAGGGTAATGGCAGTCAGTCTTCTCTGAGCCCTCAGGACAGCTCTTTTCTTTTGATATTCAAGGATTCTCCTCTCAAATCCATTCTTGGCTGATAAAGAGACTATTACAGCAGTTTTCTTGAGTACTGTGATTTCTTCTGCAGAATCTAAAAACATACCTACAGAACTTAGTCCTTCAGAGATATGTCCAACAACTGACTTCAGGTTGCATTTCAAGCCCTGGCATGTTGTTATAGTCTGTCTGTTCAGGGAGTTTCCAGTAGTGTTGCAAGTACAGGTTTCATCCTGTAGTACAGAGCAGGTCGGGATTCTTCACACCTCATTGCAGATGGGGTGAGTTCAGCTCATGTGGGTAAACCAGATTTATTGTGACCCAGGGAGTCACAGTGTCACTGGAAGCAGATCCATACCCTTCCAAGCCCAGCTGGAAGTAGACCTATACTCGCCCAGCTCAGCACACAGCCAGATGAAAAGGGCTTATATAAAGGGAGGGACATTTTAATATGGGCATGTAGTGACAGGACAAGGGAGAATGGTTTTAAACTGGGAGAGGGCAGGGTTGGATGGGAAGAAATTCTTCCCTGTGGGAGTGGGGAGGCCCTGGCATAGCTTGCCCAGAGAAGCTGTGGCTGCCCCTGGATCCCTGGAAGCATTCAAGGCCAGGTTGGACTTGGAGAAATCTGGCCTAGTGGAAGGTGTCCCTGCCCATGGCAGGAGTCGGAATGAGATGAGCTTTAAGGTCCCTTCCAACCCAAACCAGTCTGGGATTCTGAGATTTGCCATTCCTTATATTTGTAATTTATCTTCCCCACAGCTTCCTGGAAATGATGGAAGCCCGAAGCCAAGGACACACGTCACCACTAGCAACAAATGGGCAGAGCCCCTCTTCTGGCTCCCAGTCACCCATTGTACCTCCAAGCTCCACATCAACAGGCAGCTCCAGCCCCGGCACCCCCCAGCCGCTGCCACTTGCCACAAGCGCCACCATCTCTCCTGAGCCCGCCCCATCCTTCTCACCAGTGCCTGCACCCGAGGCCCTGCAGCCCCCTGCACCAGCCGCAGCTCCTGTGGCCCCCCCGGCCATGGCCCCCCCAGCCAAGCGTGGCATCATCGCACGGCTCTTTGGGACATCCCCCGCGGCTGAGCCCACTCCTCCCCAGCCAGGTAGGTGCTGGTGCCCTGCCCTGGCACAGTGTGACCCATAGGCCTTCCAGTTTTCATTTCATTTTTTCTCTGCGAGAGGCTGAGCAGACACATGTGTGAAGGCCACAGGCCACAGGCACCATGCGTGTGCAGTGAATGTCCAGGGAGACTTGGGCTGTCATTCTCTATTTTCTCCTGATCAGCGTTTTGGTTTGTCTCTGTGCTGGGTGGGGACTGTACCCAGCGGGGTGGTGGCTGTAGCATGCTTAAGAGGAAGATCCTGAACACACAGGAGACACTGTTTATTTGTTATAAAATAAATAAAATGTCAGGTTCTTACCAGGAGCAAAAATACCTCTTGAACACAAAAAAATGACTAGAGAAGTTATTTGAAGTGCTGTCCTTGCACACATGTGGCAGTCAGGAGGGGCTCCTGTGCGTAACAGAGAGAAGTGGAGCACTGGGTGTAAAGGTTATTCAGCCAGAAATGGTCACATAGGTCCAGGCTCCACAGCAGATCCCCCTCTGGGGAAATCTGCTCCTTCACAGCAGGTCTGGGAGGAGGGGTCCCTCGGCTGCTGCCTCAGCACTGGTAGCCGGTGGAGCAGCACAGCCCTCAGTCCGGACCCTGCCGGACAGAGTGCCAGGCAGAGGCATCCAGAATTTGTTGCATGTAATTTTACTGATCTGGACCATAATTTGCCTGTCACATTCACTTTGTTTGCGGAGCTAACGGGAGCTGCAGAGCTGGCAGCTGGCACTGCCTAAAAATCATGACATGGTTTGAGTCACCTTTTGGAAATACCTTCCTTCTCACACTGGCTCACAGTGCTCCTGAGACACCCACAGAAAGAAAGGAGGAGGTGCTGGGGACACAGGTTTCAATTTCAGATGTTGAAATGGTCTGGTTTTAGATCTGCACACAGTGTTCTGCATCCTGTGCCTCTTCCCAGATATGACACAATGCACCCATTTTGGTTTGTTTATGACTCTTCCTACCCAGAGAAAACAGAATAAAAACCAAAGTGGGGAGCAGATGTTAGAAATTCCTTGTCAATAAAAAAACCTTTGTCATTTTGATCTGTAGAAAAAAAGACAAGTGGTCTACTACCAGTGTTACAGTGACTGGGTTTGAGGTTTTTCTTTTTCTTCTCTTTTTCTAACTCTTTCTTAGCTTGACAGCTGCTTTGGGCTTGTGACTTTCAGCCCTGATATCTTGGAATGCTTAAGGGCGGTTGCAAAAGGCAGCCAGGAAGAGCTGGTGTGTCAGTGTTGCAAGGTTTCAGTAGTGTGCAGAGGGCCTGCACCTCTACTGGAATGTACCCAGGCACCAAATCACTGGAAAGCAGCTGAAGAATCATTGTTACAAAGTAATACTTGGTTTTTCTGGAAGCTAATATTTAAGATTTCTCTTGAAGTCTTGGAGTAGTAATTCTTTTGGCTGTGGTTTAGCTTACACCACTGCTACTCTGTGGCATTAGTGATAGTCTCGGTATGCAAAAGTGATGTGAAAGTTGTGCTAAGGAGAGTAAAATCTAGAAAAAAAGGCACAAGTCCTGTTTTACCCTAAAGAAAAGCCTAGATGTGAAGTGCAGCACGAGCAGAGGAAAGGCATTGAGTATTGCAAATTCTGGAAAGGTTAATCACTTTAGGCTTCTTAGTTGTGCTAATTTCATGAGTTTTCATTGTGATACCTTGAAGATGGGTAAAGGTGTTTCTACAAATAAACTGTATTAAAGTCAGTCTCTATTTGAGGTAGCTCTTGAGCTTTTGTTTACACAGAACATCTAAAAGGACAATGTGAACAATTCTGCCTTGGACAGTTACAGCTGAAAAAAGCAAAACAATAGGAGAGGATGAACTGAACAGTCTGGAAAAGATAAGAGAATAGTGAAGGGGCATCCCCCAGGAGCAGTGCACATAGCACAAATGTAATAAAACCTGTGGTACAGTCAGTCATAGCATTCCTGGAGAGCAGAGCCAGCACTTGCCAGGGGGTTTTCCTTCCGTCTAAGAGCCTGGGTCAGCCTGGTGCATTCTAAACCACAGCAGCCATGATTTGTGAATGCCTTCATGTCAGACTCTGGGCTGTTTTATATCCTGTTCATAACCGTCTTCTTTCCTCGCTGTGGAGCCAAGGCCCTGCCTTATGGCTGCTGCCACCCAGGGCAGCACAGATCTGGAGAAAGCCAATTTCTGTCTTGCTTGTGGTGACACCCATGTTTTACAACTCCTGTCGCTAATGCAGATCCTGCTGCTGCCACTCCTCCCCCCCACCCTGCAGCCCCTGCCAAGGTACAGAGCGTGGAGGACTTTGTTCCTGAGGACAGCCTGGACCACAGCTTTCTGGAAGACCCAGCGCCAGAGAAAGACAAAGGGAAACCACAGGCCAAACACCGTGTGGATAGTGAAAGGTAAGGAAAAGGGGGTGGCACAGGGACACACCTGGATGTGCAGCGTGGCTAACATGGTGCAACCATTCAGTGATTCCAGAGCAGTTAGCTGCCCCAGAGGCTTTCTGGCTGTCCTATGGTCAGTCATAGCATCCACTGTTTCCCATTTAGTGACAGACACTGCTCCCTGGGAAGGAGCAACATCAGCCTGGGAAGGAGGAACACCAGGAAAAGCAGATTATCACCTTCCTGGTGTTGCTGTCTTGCTTTGTGCTCAGATTAAACCACTGGGCCCTTTGGGTCAGGAAGGGATTTTCCTTCTGACCGAACACACCAAATCATTTGAGATATTTTCCTTCTGGAACACTGCACTTTGCAGGGATATTATGTTTTACTTAATGAATATTTTCCTTCTGCAGAGGCACAAAGTGTGGCCAAGCTGCTCTGTGACCTGGTAATGTCATTCCTGAGGCACTATAAAGGGGTTTGGTGGAGGAGACCTGGAGACACTGTATAGCTCTGTGGGATTCTGGAAGGAAGGATGGAGAAAGTCATGCTCCTTTGGGAGTGTCACTGCATGGCTGCCTGCAGAATCAAAAAAGACGTAGGGGGTGCCTTTTTTTTTTCTCTGTGTCTAGTGTTTCTTCCGAGCATTTTCTCACTAAATTGGAGAGACACAGATTTGATGGGTGATAGGGAATGGGTTGGATATTCACATCCAGAGAGTAGTGATCTGTGGCTCAATGTCCAGTTGAAGATGGATGGTGTCCCTTAGGATCTGTACTAGGACATAGACTTCATCCATGACACAAAGGGATTGAGGACACCCTCATCAGGTTTATCAATAACACTAAGCTGAGTGGTGTAGTGACACTCCTGAAGAGCAGGATGTCATCCAGAACCTGGAAAACATAAGTGGCCCATGGGAACCTCATGAGATTCGCCAAGGCCAAGCTCAAGTTGCTGTACCTGGGTTGGGGCAACCTCTGGGATCAATCCAGGCTGGAGGGTGAAGGGATTGAGGGCAGCCCTGGGGAGAAGGACTTGGGGATGCTGGTGGGTGAGAGCTGGACCTGCCCCAGCCCTGAAACCCACCATGCCCTGGGCTGATCCTCAGCGTGGGCAGCAAGGAAGAGGGAGTTCTGCCCTGTTCAGGTGAGACCCTACCTGCAGAGCTGCCTCCAGCCCTGAGGGCTAGCATCAGGAGGTTGTAGAGCTGCTGTAGAGAGTCCAGAGGAGGCCATGGAGATGCTCCAAGGCTGGAGCCCCTCTGCTCTGGAGCCAGGCTGGGGGAGCTGGGGGTGTTCACCTGGAGAAGACAAGGCTCTGGGGAGATGTTAGTGTGGCCTTTCAGTATTTAAGGGAAGATGAGGACAGAGATTTTAGCAGGGTCTGTTGCAATATGACAAGAAATGGTGGTTTTAAACTAAAAGAGGGGAGTTCCAGGCTGGGTATAAGGAAGAAGGTTTTTACAACAAAAGTGGTTAGGCCCTGGCACAGGTTGCCCAGAGAAGTGGTGAATGCCTCATCCCTGAAAACATTCCCAGTCCGACTGGACAGGGCTCTCAGCAACCTGATCCAGTTTAAAATGTCCCTGCTCAATGCAAGGGGTTGGAACAAGCTGAGCTTTAAGGCCCCTTCCAACCCAAACCAGTCTGTGATTCTATAATTATCTCCTCAAAATGGCAGAGCTGTGGTTATGCCATAAGTTTTTTTCCCCTTTTTTTCTTTTCCTGGCTTTGATGGNTCCTGGTTTTGATGTTAATAAACAAAAAAAAAAAAAAAAAAAAACAAAAGGGGATTGTGTATACTGAGCGGCTCAGACAAGAGGATGTGCAGCAAGCTGTCTGAAAGCAGACTGTCTCTTAAGAGGTGACCTAAGCATACTGTCAGGCTCTGTATCCCTTTGCTCAGAATATTCCTTGCCCGCTGCCTCTTGTCATCAACACTGAATTAACCAGGAGAGTAATTAAGCACTGACACTGCTCATCTGGGAATGTGATGGATTCTGCATCTTTTGACATTTTTGTCATGACCCAGTGTTCTCTACTTCAACCACAGCAACAGTGCTGTGTGTGAGGCTCAATGCCTGTGTAATGCAGGTCAGCCTGAATCATCATCCCTTGTGATGGCAGAACACGTGGATGTTTTATTAAAACAAAACAAAAAAAAAAAAAGGCAAGAAAAAAGTGGTGGTTACTGGCAGCATGCTGGCCTACAAAGCACCTTGCTCGTGGCTGTGGCAGAGCTGAGATATTTTTCTGGGTTTAACAAGGAATTGTCAGAAGAGCCAAGCCTGACCTTCTGAGGGGCTGGGTCCTGAGGTGCCCACAGAGCTCTGGAGCTGCAGTTTTACTGTGGGTGGGAAGCTGATCCTTCACAAAGGCTTCTCTTCTCCAAGTGTCAGTCAGTGGAAGCAAATTAGTGTTAAACTGTATAAAAAGTCAAACATGTCAGACAGGAGTGCGAGAACCCTGCTCCTTGGTTTAAAGTTCATCCTTTGTTCACAGTGATACCCAGTGTGGTCACAACAGCTCTCTTTTTCCTGGGAGAAGACCTTGCAGCACATCCCTGGAAATTCACATGCTCGTTACTCCTCTGCAACCTGGCATCCATGGCTTGCTGTGATTTCTTCTATATATCACACAATTTTCTCAGTGGTCTGACAATTTTCCATTCTGTTTCTTGCCAAAAAGGGCCTATCAGAATAAGCCAGATTTGCAGAAATTTAGAGATGCAGATGTGGTTCTGACCATCACCTGCAATAACTGTTTTCTTTCAGGATGCCAGTTACAGCCCCACAGTAGCCAGGAGCAACATTCCAGTTCTGTAAGCACTGTCTTCGATAATCAGCTTCTGCTGCAGTGAGGAGGTGGTTGTAATTCCCACAAAATCTGCTGCAGAAATTTATCTCTGACCTAAAGAACACGGTAGATCTGTGAAATCACTCAAACCTTGGGGAGGTTTTATTGGTTTTAAAAAATCGAATCCTGGAATCTGCTTTTCCCCTGTATCTGAGTGAGGAACAAGGCCTGGGAATGTCCCAGCAAGATGCATTCAGGTCTCGTGCTCATTTGGAAGCAGATACGTGAGTGTTGAGCTTACACAACTCACCAGCATGCCTGGGTGTGCTGGAGCCAAGGGTAAGCTCCAGAACTGAAGTGTCATTGAAGATATGGCAGAAGAATGAGCCATGTTTTGAGAATTCATGAAATTACTTCCCCTACCCAAAAGGAATAGCCTCGGTGACTGTGAGCAGGAGTCCTGCAGGGAGCTCTGAGAACATCTCAGTGTACTGAGGTTTCATGTGTGGGGCAGAGGTACGTTCACAGGGTTGGAAGGTAGCTTGGGGGTCATCCAATTCAACCTCCCCCTCATCCTGGGCCACTCAGAACTGGTTTCCCAGAACCATTTCCAGATGGTTTTTTAATATCTCCAGAAAATCCACAACTTCTCTGGCAACCTATGCCAGTGCTCAGGTATGTTCTCAGCGGAAAAAGTGTTTCCTGATGTTTGTGGGGAGCCTCCTGAGTTACAGTTTGCGTCCCTTGCCTTTTGTCCTGGCACCAGGCAGCACCAAAAAGAGCCTGTTTCCATCTTCTTTGTACCTCCTTCAGCTGTTTAAATACCTTTATAAGGTCCCCCAGAGCCTTCTCCACGCTAAGCAGTCCCAGTTTTCATGGGAGAGCCCTTCCTCATGTGAGCAATGCTCCAGTCAGTTAATCATCCTCATAGCCCTTCACTGGATTCACTCTCTTTCTGCTGTGCCCGTGTCTCTCTTTACGGAGGATCACCCAGAGCTGGACACTGGACTCCAGCTGTGGTCTCACCAATGCAGAGCAGAGGGGCAGGATCACCACCTCCCTGACCTGCTGGCAGTGCTTTGCCTCATGAAGACCAGGACACCATTGGCCTTCTTGGCGGCAGGGGCACCTTGTTCATCTTGGCATGCCCCAGGCCTGCAGTGAGGTCCTGGGTTTTGTTCGATGGCATGTTGTGGTTCTCTGACTTGCAGTAGAGAACTCCCAGAATCAGTTTCTTTACCAGTTAATTAGGAAGGTATTTCAGTCTCTCCATTTGCTGTTTCAGAACCTAATTTGCTGCTCTAACCTGATGCCCTGAGCCAGCGTGGGTGTGAGTGCACCAGAGGACCTAATCTGGTTCCAAAGCATCTCGCCCTTGGCTCCTGCTGGGTCAGGCAGCCTGGGTCCCTGAGGGCCCTGAAGGTGTCTGAAAGCCAGTTTATGCTTTACCTGACAGTGTTCCTGATCTTTCTTTTCTGCATCCTTAGTCATTTATCTTAAACGTGGATTAGATGTCTGTGTCCTTACATCTGAAGGGCTTTGAAGGGATTCTCTGCTTTTATGGATCTGTTACGGATTCTGTGATGCCCAGCTGTGCTAGCCCAAGGAAGGGAAGACAGGGTTCACAGTAGAAGACCAGCATCACCTGGTCACCAGAACAGCCATGCAGGCTCATCCTGCAGCTCATCCTGCAGTGGGATTCCCTCAGCTTACCTGCTTTATTAGAGCTTGGGTTTTTTCTCTTTCTTTAGCCCCAAAAAAGGATGTGGCAAGAGCCCTTGAGCTCCTGGGGCTGTGGGAGCATGGCCCAGCCAGGTTTGAGGCTGTGAGCTCAAGTTGCAGCAGGATTTGTTTCCTCCCCAGCAGCCAATCTGTGACACACTGCGGGCTCATGGAGGACACCCCAGCAGGCTCTGTGGTCACTAGATCAGAGCAGACCTCAGTGAGCAGCATCATTTTTGGGGGGTACCTGCACCTGCAGACACGCTAGCTCAGTGCTCACGCCAGCTTGGCAGTGCTTCAAGGACTGTGGGGAGCTGTGCAATGTGCTTGGGTTTGCATGCTTTGCCTTCCTTCCAGATGGAACCTCAGGACCACAAGCTGATCCTAGTTTTACCTTGTCAGAGCCTGTTTATACTGCAGCAGTGATTTTTCTGATGTATATTCACTCCACTGCTCTGCTCTTACACTGTTGCTCAGCGATCTGTATTGGCTGGAGATGGAGGCAGGGTTCTCACTGCAAAGGGCCGTGACCCACTTTGGCAAGGGGATGTACACATGGCGGTGTACACCCATTCAGACTGGGAAAGCTGAAAATGCTGCAGGTCTCTGTGGAGTGTGGAAGGACAGTGGCAGCAATCTCTTAAGAGCTCCTGTGCCTAATAGAACAGTGATGTGTTGAAGAAAGGCAGTGTGTCTAGTTCACAATAATATCCTGCCATTTTTAGGATGCAACTCCATTTTCTTTTCAGTGCATTTCAAGAGAAAACCCTGCCAGTGCTTTGAAAACCTCAGGAATCACTCACTTGTCATTCCTCCAGCCTTGGGGGCTGCTTGGGCACTAGTTTTCCTCTCCTTTGTGTGACTGGGCTGTGTGCCTACATCCTGGCATGGTGTGAGAGCAGCAGTGTTAGTGATGAAGGGGCTCTTCAGCAGCCTGGCCCTGCTCAGTAGGGCACTGAGAGCAGAAGGATCCACGCCAAGAGCAGAGGGAGGGCCTGGTCCTGGTCTTAGCACTCCAGCCCAGACAAGCACTGGTTGTGATCACTGGTGTCCCATTGTCACAAACAACTCCATTGTCTGTTGGCAGATGTATTAACTCTTTAAAACTATCTTGTCAAGCAGTACCCAGCCACGTAGAGGAGCCAGAGTGAGCGGTTGCCATCATCCCAACTGTGTTTAGTGTATTTCTCATCTCACCAGCACACCATGCTCAACTGTCTTCCAGTGCTTGTCCTGTGCTAGTGACTGGGAACACCACCTACTTCCAGTTAAAGGATTTTAGGGTTTTGTTTATGTCTCTACAATCTAATCTGTTCCAAGCTATAATATGTTTTTTGTCTCTGTGTAAAAAGAAGGTTGTGCTTGTACAATCCAGGTGGCATCATTAAAAGGGCAGAGACTTGCATGTACATTATCAGGAAGGAGGTGGGTATCTCTTGTGGATGAAACAAATAGAATAAGGAAAGGTGATGGCAAAGGCTCATCAACTGAGCCTGAGGAAAATATGTATGTTCCTGACATAAGCATTTTTCAGAAAGTGTTAAAATTGAGTCCTAGGGACATTGAGACAAGAATCCCAATTTCAGCTGCAAAGCGCTCTCAAGCTGCCTTTGAACACAGAACTGTGCTACATCGAGGGAGGCTGACAGAACCCCAGCTCTGCCAGTGTGTCCTTAGGTTAATTTCATTTGGGCAATGTTAAAGCTTGGCTATGGTGTCTGTGTATCTGCCTGCTTCAGGGAGCACCGCAGAAATGCAAATGGTTCTAGGAGGAAGACTAATAGCTGTCAGTGAACTCCCATAGCAGTGACAGTGTATGATCAGGTTTAATTACAGGATGTGGGTATGAAGACAGGCAGTTCCCATGGTTTGACTGACTGATCCTTGCATGGTGGATGGAGCTCCATGTTCTGATGAGGCTGTGGCAACAGGCTTCTCTGTAACTCTGAGGCTCACCTTCTCCAGCCACTCATTTCCAGCTTGAGGGGCAACAGCTGCTCTGTGACACATCCTGCTGTGGCCCTTTTGGTGCAGGGCTTGTGCCACTGCTGCAGCCTGCAGGGAGCAGGTCCAGCCTGAGCTGGGCAGTGACAGGGGATGGCTGGCAGTGCACAGAATCCCAAAATCACCAACTGGTTTGTGTTGGAAGGGACATTAAAGCCCATCCTATTCCATCCCCTGCCAAGGGCAGGGACACCTTCCACTATCCCAGGTTACTCCAAGTTCTGTCCAGCCTGGCCTTGGACACTTCCAGGGATCCTGGAACCAGAGCTTCTCTGGGCACCCTGTGCCAGGGCCTCACCACCCTCACAGGGAATAATTCCTTCCCAATATCCTGTCTAACCCTGCCCTCCTTCGGCTTAAAGCCATTCCCCTCATCCTGTCCCTCCTGGCCCTTGGACAAAGTCCCTTTCCAGCTCTGTTGGAGCTCCTTCAGGCACTGGAAGGGACTCTAACATCTCCTCGGAGCCTTCTCTTCTCCTGGCTTAGCTGTCCTGTTTTCAGCCTGTCTCCAGAGCAGAGGTGCTCCAGCCCTTTAATCATCAGCTGCCCCAGGCTGGGGACATGTCCCCTGAAGTTGGCTGTACAAGCCAGGCCAGTCTCAGTCTTTGTGCAAGGGGAGGCAGGTCTGTCCAGCACCTCCTGGGGTGTCTTATCACTCCCTGTGTTGCAGTGATGGGGAGGCACCTGGAGGGAACCCCATGGTGGCAGGTTTCCAAGACGACCTGGATGTGGATGACAAAATCCCCAGCAGACCAATGCTGGCAGCAGAACAGGTGCCCAGCAAGAACATCACCCTCTCCAGTGAGGAAGAGGAAGAGGTGAAGGACTCTAAGGTCATCCTCATACCTGATGGAGACAAAAACACAGAACAGGAAAAAAAAAGGTACAGAGCACAGGCTGAAGTGTGGGGTTGTGCTGGCAAACCTGGACCTCTTCTCCATCCTGCCACTGACTGTGTGTGGCCTCTGGGAAGTCTCGGTGTCTCTGTCTGCCTGTCCTTCAACTGTGAGCTGGGGCTGTAGTTAGTGTAGGTGTAGCTGCTGTGTGTGGCATGTCCTTGCAGAGCCTTGGAGCTCTTGCACTCCTGTGCCACTGGGGTGGTTCTGCATGCTTTTCCTCAAATTTGAACAAGAGACTGGAACTGAACCAAAGTGGCTGTTTGTGGTGGTGTGGGGAGGAAAGAGGAGCCAAGTCTTGGGTGGAGTCACTCACCACACTCTGTGCTGGGGGACGATGATGTTCCCACACCATATCCTGTGGGATGAGGGTTAGGGACACGAAGGTTATCCTCAGCCTGAGTGGTGCGTTTGACCCCACAATCCTATAGGATGCACTGTCTTTCCCAGTGGGATGCACAACGCAGCCCTCAAGGCAGGCTCAGCTGTTGACTGTGCCTTGCTCCACAGAATAGGGGTGCACAGGCTCTGACAATTTGTTTCTTCTCAGGTCTTCCAGAAATTCTCTGAAACCCCAGAGTGAAGTAATTTTGACCAAAGCAACTGACCCGAAGCCTCCTGACAGTTTACCTCCCTGTTCTGGGTCTGAACGAAACAGCAGCAGCAAGGGCAACACGAGCCTGGCAGCTCCTGCTGCTGCCCCCACAGCAGCAGGCCAGTCCTCAAAGGCCACTGCCCAGAGCAAAAGACTTGCTTCTAAGCAGAAAGTGATCGAAGAGGAGAAGCCTGAGGAGTCTGACAGTGATCAAGAGGGACCAATAGCTACTCAGATGCTCTCATTTGTTATGGATGACCCAGACTTTGAAAGTGAGGATTCTGACAGCCAGAAGAAAAAAATGGTAAATAACAAGCCCATGTTGCTGTGAGCTGTGACGAGCTGAGCTGGAAGGGTTGAGACATTGCCCTGAGCAGAGCTTTCATCTGATCTCCCCTCCCTCAGCAGCAGTTGCAGCAAGGCAGGTGCTAAGCAACCTGCAGAGATTGATGTGAGCACAAACCCAGCAATGCTCTGAGTATGGAAACCACCTGGCAACCAGAACCCTATAGAATCACAGATCTATAGAATACCCTGAGTTGGAAGGGACCCAGAAGAATTGTTGAGTCCAGCTCCTGGCCCTGCACAGGCACCCCAACAATCCCACCCTGGGCATCCCTGAGAGTGTTGTCCCAATGCTCCTGGAGCTCTGGCAGCCTCAGGGCCGTGCCCATTCCCTGGGGAGCCTGGGCAGTGCCCAGCACCCTCTGGGGGAAGAACCTTTCCTAATATCCAGCCTAGACCTTCCCTGGCATGAGGTTTGTGTATACAAACACAAACAAGATTTGTGCTTGTGTGTTTTACTGTCCTGTTTACTCTCAGCCAGTCCAGCAGTGTGGGAGGTACAAAATGCAAAGCTACTGGGTTTTCACATGAACTTCAACATGCAGAAAGGTGTCTCTGCCAGAAAGAGTGAGCTCCTTGCAGTCAATCCAGCAATAAAAAGGCCGTCACAAAATTTATTTGGCAAAGCTTAAAGGGAAGAAGGAGGGTCTGCTTGGGAAGGACTTTCCAGGACAGCAGAGGTAGCTGTAAGGTCTGTGACATTCAGCACGTGCCAGCAGGTGTCTGCTAAAATAAATACGCCCGGAGTCCTCTCACACCTACTGTGTATTACAGGTGGAGAAGACACTTCTCCTGCCCCTCTTCTCTGAACTGGTCAGATTTTGCTGCATGGCTTGAGATATCCCTGATTTTGGTGATCTCTACTCACAACCTGCAGAGCAATCTCTGGAAACTGCTAGCAGTGATTTGGGATGGGCAGTTGCTGTTTAGGGGTGTCCTGATGTCTGGGTTTGCTAGTGTTCAGGGGGTTTCCCTGTGTTGGCATCATTCTGGAATCCTGTAGAAAGGGCTGTTGTCCCAATTTCTTTGACCTTACTCATGTGTCATGCTGTTTGTTAAGTAATTTTCCATTCAATTTGCATCTTCACTTCCTGGTTTTCTTGACAATTTAATATGAAACCAAAAGTATTTGGGGCAAGTTTCCATCTCCTGCATGCTTCAGTGAGAAGGGATTGATGAGGAAGCAGCAGTGTCAAGGAATGCCTGACACAGGGAATGCTCCATAGCATGTGAATGCTTTCCCACTGCAGTGTGTACTGGTCAGGCAAACCAGTAGAGCCATTGCCATTAGCAAGGTGGGGGCACTGCCTGCGCCATGTTCCATCCATGTACAAGGATACAAGGAAAGGTTGGATAAGGTTCTGTAGAGGATCAGTTGGCAGGTACCAGAAGATCATTAAACTGAATTTCCGTTCCCATCATGCAGAGACAGAGGATTTTGGGGTAATTTCCAGGCTCTTCAGCACCCTGCATTTTAGCCCACATTGAAGGGGCAGATTTGCCTTGGGAGTGCATTCCCTTTTGGCTTGATGAAGGGAATTATTCTGCAGACACACTTGTCTTCCTCAGCCCTGCTGCCTCTGGTACCTGAGACCTACAGAGCTGCACAGCAGAAAGTATTTGTTGCTCAGGGCTGGAGGGGAGTTTTCAGTCTATTAGAATGGATTTTCCCAGAACAGAGATGCCTCCCCAGGGCAGGAGGAAGCTGATGCTGGTGAGCTAACAGAGTTGAAGGTCTCATTTAATCCATTTATATTGGGAATTTGATTTCAGGAGCCCCAGTGTAAAGTTCTCAGAACGCCCTTGCCAGTACCAGTGCAACTGAAGCATTTTACCCAGGCAAAAATTAGAGCTTGTGAGATCTAGGACATTGCTTTCCAGGCAATAAAAGCTCAGTTCAGCTGCCATTTCCTTCCCTTCTCCACCCCTGCTGACATCTGAGATTTTTGTGTGCAAAACGGTTAGAGATTTTGGTTGAAGCGTTTGTCAGTGTTGTCTACCTTTGCTTGTCTCTAGAATGAATTTCCAGTGCGGGAAGATCTCTCTGAAATATCTGATGATGATACCTCACTGGCAAAGCCACCCAAACCTGTGAAATCAACAGTCCCCTCCTTAAAACTGAAAAATGACTCAGATCTCTTTGGCTTGGGTTTGGAAGAAGCTGGTCCTAAGGAGAGCAGCGAGGAAGGTAAAGCTCACACCTTATTTCCACTTCTGCTGTTTGTCAGGCATCTGGTTTTTCCAAAGTCTTTCCAGGGTGTCAGCAAACCAATTTGCACTAAATAAAATACCCTCTATCTTCATGCAGTGCCCTGTGTGAGTCTGTAATCTGGTTTAACACAGCATAAATAGCTTTTAAGATTTCCCCATGAGGAGGAGAACTTGGCTTGTCCCTGGCACCAGCCATGGGGTTTTTTTGTCCCAGCTGCAAGCAGAAGCACATCTTTCACAAGCTGCTGCTGTGTAAGCCTTCCTGCTTAGCCCTGTGTCCTTGGGAAGTGGTGTTCAGCATTGCATTGCAGTGTCCACCCCCTCCAGAATTTTGATCAGCTTGAACAAAATGCTCTGACATACCCAAGCCAGTTTCCTCTTCTGTTTTTGGGAAAGATGGGGTGGGATCCTAATCACAGCCTAAGCATTCCTCGGGCTTTATTTTTTGGCCCCCCCTCCCCGCCCCCTTCCCTGAAGAAACAAATCCTACTCATATAAATAATTCCTGCTGTCTAGACATTACTGCAAAGTGACTTCCTGTAGACCTGCCCCAATGTCAGCATGAAAGATGGGAAGTTAAAGATTTAAGGAAGGAAAAAAGCTGTGAGCAGCACCAGAGAGAGCTCCTTGAATAGCTGCTCCTA
This sequence comes from Leptocoma aspasia, assembly GCA_013399835.1. Classification (NCBI taxonomy): domain Eukaryota; kingdom Metazoa; phylum Chordata; class Aves; order Passeriformes; family Nectariniidae; genus Leptocoma; species Leptocoma aspasia. The sequence continues at coordinate 45,062 of VXAX01000688.1, read as the reverse complement.
AAGTGTGAGGAAGGTGTCACAGGCTGCCGTGGTTCCATCAGCTTGTCACTCTGAGCTGCTGAACAGCAGAACTTGAAATAGCTGTAAGTGCATCTGCAGAGGCCCAGGTCAATAATCTAACTTCAGTTTAGATTCTTAAATAATTAAATGTGGGTTCCTCCTATCTCCTCTTTTGGTGATAAATATAAAACCATCTCTCAGTCGTCAGTGATTGGAGCTTGACTGGCAATTAGGCTTCTCCATGGCTGCATTTACACATCAGCTGAGGAAAAAGATGTGTGTAGGTAAGAGTGACAGTCAAAGAGCACATGTGAAAAGTGATGCTGTCGTGAAGCCTCTTGTGAAGCAGCCAAGCAGGTACTCCCCTGTTTTTCAAGGAGATTTTGTGCAAAGGCAGTGGACACTCAGCAGCCAAGTCATCAGCCATAGTCATACCTGACACATGTGACAGGGATGGACTCTGGGACTTGTTTGGAAGTGTGAAAGTATTCACCCCTGTAGAGCAGGGCTGCAGCAGGGATGCTTTGGGGAATGTAATTTCCATACACAGTGTGAGCAGCAGTGAGTGTTGGCCTGCCAGGGTGTCCCATCTGCTGATACTGTGTCCTCAGTCATCCTCAAAGAAGATGCCTGGGAGGATTTCCATCAGAGGGGAACTATTCCCAGGAGCTCTTCTTCAGTTTTGGAAATAACAATCCAGTCCCAAATTTGGCCTTTGGACCGGTTTGTAGAGGTGGTCTCTAGATGTGTTTCTTAGTAGCTGTGATATTGTGATTGCTAGGTCAATGTTGAGCACACAGATCATATAATGCTCATAATTAAATGAGCATTACAGATAATGTAATTAATCATAATTAAATGAGCAAACAGATACGGTTAAGTCAGGGTGTGAGTGCTGGGGCTTGTGTTGGTTCCCAAAGAGGCACAGCTTGGCCTGGGGTGCTGGCCTTGCCTTTGCCCGTGGATGCCCAGGATGGAGTATTTTGTTCTCAGAAATGGAGCCAGGGCAGAATTGCAGCTCTTACCATATAAATTAAACACAATGTTTGTGGGTTTGTTTTTTGTTTGTTTGTTTTAACAGATAAACAAGCTTCTAAGGAGAAAAAGAAGAAGAAAAAGAAAAGTAAAGAGGTACTGTTTAATTCCTCAGATCTGCCGTGTTACCCACCTGCCAAGAACAAAGGTGGCCTTCCATGGTGTTGTCCTGGGACTTGGTGGACTCCCTTCCATGCTCACATCCTGCATCTCTGATCTGTGCCTCCTAGGCTCTGCAGACCACTGAACTTCAAAGCGAGCTTGTAGAGCAGTTGAATTTTGAAAAGGGAGTGTATGAGTTTGTAAAATACAGGCTGATGAAGAGCAGTGCCTCTGTGCTAGACTGTGTGTTCATAGCACCATGATTTTCAAGCAGAGGGGTGCCCACAACAGACATCTCACGCATAGTGAGGGAAGTCTGCAGGAGGCTTGGTCTGTGCCGTTTAAGCCTGTCCAGTACTGTGGTATTGCTGGGCACAAACTGTTGGAAAGACCAGTACCCTCTATAACCCAAATGGTCTGTCTGCTTTTCTGTCCAAACTCACAGAAGGGTCTTCGGTGCTTCAGCCTGAGTAAGATTCCTAATTCAGTTGAAGGCATCCCTGCCCATGGCACAGGGGTTGGACTAGGTGCTTTGCAGCCCAAACCATTCTTCAGAGTCAGGGCAGTACATCCTGGGAACTGGCACACTCAGAGCATTTGCTAATAAAAATGTTCTCATTTTGCAGGAAGAGGACAAGTCAGTGAAAAAGAAGAGCAAACACAAGAAGAGCAAAGAGAAGGAAGATAGCAAAGAGGAGAAAAAGAAAAAGAAAAAGAAGAGCAAGGAGAAAAGCAGCGAGATAGATGAACTTGAGGCCTTTCTTGGCGGAGGAGGAGCCGGCATGAGCAAACCACAGGGCGGGGGGGACTACGAGGAGCTGTAGTTTGGCTGCAAGTGGAATCTGTACCTTGGCTGTCTCCATCTTCTCTGACAAGTCACCCCAGGACAGGCACAGATGCATAAAGCTTTAGCCCTTCGCTGTATAGTCTCCCAAACCAGAATGAGCAAAACAAAAGCTTTACATCTGTGTGTGCTGCTCTGGTGCATCGTTATACAAAGAAAACCCAGCTGAGATGTACATGAGCCAGGGGAAGGTTCAGGGCATGGCTCCCAGGCCTGCTGCCAGGCTGTCGGTTTTTCTCCTTCCAGAGATGTCCCATCAGGTCACTGGCAGGCTGTGGGGCAAGGGGACCTGCCTCCTGCTCCGTCCCTGCTGCATTCCACTTCCGCACACTTGAAATTCCTGTCTTGTTAAGAGGAGTGCAACAAAACATGCCCGCATGAACACATCATGCTTGACTGTCTCAAGTCTTTAACTTCATATCCTTCCTATTTTTTTAAGGAGAAAGATGATATTGGCCATTGCTTCACCCAGCAGTTGATGGGCTTTAAGTCAAGCAGATCATGCTATGGTACAGCTCTCTAAAGCAGCAGGCACAGGGACAGTGTGAGAGAGAGTGTGTGATTGTTGAAGTCCTTTGAATGGGACCTTTCTGCACAGCAGCTTAATTAGCCCTCACTGGTGCTGCTGTTGGAATTCATGAAGCCCATTGATTTCCGTGGCCCCAGTGTCTCAGACACTACATGTAAGCTGCTATGCAGTTTGGGAAAACAATGAAAAGTGCAAAGCTAACCTGAAAGAGAGAGAAAAATCAGTGCTTTTCTGCATTTCCCACTGTTGAATTTGCATGTTCCAGAATCCCCTGCTGCTGGGACCTCTCAGGGATATGACTCCATGTGGAAGTGAAGATATCCAGAGCATCAGAATTGGCTACAGGGCAGTGTTGGCATGGCAAGGCATTTGCTTCTCAGGCATTTTCCAGTCAGGCTGTAAACCTCGGCTACTGCTCTGTGCCGAGAGGGACCAGACTGCAGCTCAGCAGCATCTGTCCTGCTCCAGCTTCTGTCCATCCTTCAGCCAGCCAGTGTGCTGCCTTTCCTGGCTCCAAGCAGAAAACCTCCTCTGTCCTGTGAGTTTGGGAAGGCTTTTAGTTTTTGCTTTGAACTTAAACCCATGGATTAGTACCTGCTCAGCAGCCATTGGATGGGCACTACAGCCACCCCTTGGCACTCATCTGTGTCTCAGTGAGCAGCCCCTGTGTTTGATGGAGCTGGTCAGTTCTCTGTACCCCTCTTGGTTTGGGTCTGGGGTCCCTTGCTCAGCTCAGACGGTGAAGCTTCCTCCAGGTTCTGTGCATTACATTCCCCTCTTCCTTGTAACTTGATTTGAGGTTTAGTTTTCTTCCCCCTCACCCCTTTGTGTTGTAAAATGTCAGCCATGAAATCCAAACAGGATTTTCCTTCTGCATCCCTATAAAGCAGTGTGTTCTTTTGATCCATTAACCACTCCAGAGCTGTCTTGACCAGCAGACATTTCCTGCTCCATTTTTCTTGCGCCCAAAATGCACTTGTAACCATTTCCCTATAAAACAAACTGGTTTTTTGCTGCATGAGCAGTGTGTTGTTCAGGTCTGTCTGCCGTTAGCATTTGCCTCCTCTGAGCAATCCATGTGGCACTGTAGGGAAATTTCATGGGACAGTTCAAACTTCGCACGTCTGGGGAGGAAAAGGAAGATTGAGACGGGACTGGTTTGGAGCCCTTCTGGGCAAAGGGAGGTGGGAGCTCGAGCCTCAGCTGCCACAGTCCCGAAAGTGCTTCTGTTCCATCTGGATTTTGGGTCATGTTCCAATTTTGCATTGAAAACCCCTGGTACAGTCCATTCTGACTATAAAGCTCTGTTGTACGCCTGTCTCCACACATCATCTTCTACCCCAGAGCCCCTTTGCCTGGGCTCGGGAGCTGCATGTCCCTCCTTGTGCTGCTGTGCTCCCACACCTCACGGGACAAGGCGCTGAATTAAAAACCATTCCCCAAAAAAGGATCTGAACAAAAAAACCATGAGTTCTTTCTCCAGAACTGACATCTTCTCTGAGAGAGCTGTTGCTTCCTACAGCATAGAGGGTGCAGGAGTTCTGGTCAGGTGTGGGGACAGGGGGCTGTACTGGTGGCCAGTCCCTGCTGACACCGGTGCTGGCCTCGGTGTGTCTGGCTCCTGTGCCAGGTTTGCTGCCATAGGAGCCTCCACATTCCCTGCAGCTTGTCAGCACAAGGAGCTGAGGCAAAAACATGCAAAGATGAGTCATTCTGCTCCAAAATACTCTTGTAAAAGAGAAAAGCAGATGCGGGAGCTGGCTCTACTTACACTTACAGCCGCAGGAGGGTGTGTGGCATGGTTTGGCTTCTGCAGCAAGACCAGAGAAATCCCACCATGGGAGTAAAGTGGGAGTGTGGAAGGGAAGAGCAGCAAAAAGGCTCTTTTTATAATGCACACAGAATCCCAGACCGATTTAGGTTGGAAGAGACTTTAAAGTTCATCTCATTCCAGCCTCCTGCCTTAGGCAGGGACACCTTCCACTAAACCTAGTTGCTCCAACCCTGTCAAACCTGGTCTTTTTAGGCTTGGGCTTCTCCCTTTTCCAGGGAATGCTGAACTAGTTTGGGCTACAGCATGAGCTGTGATCCAGAGCCAGCAAACATGAGGGAGGCGAGAAGAAAATAGGCCTTTGAGCCAGGCTTTCCCGTGCTGTCCTTTCAAATAAGCTAAATATAAAAAGTATGTACGTGCCTGTCATTATGGGGAAGCTTCTGCAGGATCACAATGATATAAATAGTTACTGCAAGCATCTCTGCAGGTATCAGGGTATTTGCTTTTGGTTTTATCCCTCATCCAAAAAAAAATCAAGAGCTTGAGGCTGGGGAGCTACAGTTTCTTGGAGCTAGTGCTGGCCAGAGCTGCAGGGGCTGTGTTTTGAGCAGTAGGGGGGAATAGTGCAGATTTATCCCTGCATTTTGGCTAGGGCTGGTTACCCAGCACAGTATGAGGAGCCTCATCAATCAGGGACAGGGTAGTGCCTGCTCCCCTGCCTGCCTGGAATCTCCAGGGCCACCGAAGCGTCTTGGCTTCCACTGTGCCAGCTTGGAGCCAGAGCACTCAGGATAAGACAGGAGAGAACTTCCAAGGGCCCCTGCTCTCACCCAGTGTCTTCCCAGCCAGGATGGCCCAGGTGCTGTCCCATTCTCTGCAGGTGTTTATTTGGGCAGTATTCCTTGCCATACCTATCCCTGGACTGGGACAACCCAGTGTGACAGTTCACAGCTGTTGTCACTCAGCAGCTCCCTGTGTGTGACAGTGCAGGTGCTGTGAGGGGACAGTGGGTGCTGTGAGGGGCTGTGGGTGCAGTGATGGTCTGTGGGTGCTGTGATGGGGTCTGGGTGCTGTGAGGGGCTGTGGGTGCTGTGATGGGGACAGTGGGTGCTGTGAGGGGACAGTGGGTGCTGTGATGGGCTGTGGGTGCTGTGAGGGGCTGTGGGTGCTGTGATGATCTGTGGGAGCAGTCAGACTCTGGAGCAGACTGACACTGACCAGAGCCCAGCAGGCTCCACCATGCCTGACAGCCTCGTGGCTCCTCGGCTGGAAGCCAGTTTTGGGAAGACCTTCCAGCAGCCCTGCACCCATGGCCTGAAGCTGCCCACCTCCTCCGTTCTGTGCCTGCTGCCCCCAGGATTCCTCCTGTGTGCACAGCATTGCCCTTTTGATGGCCCAGGTCTCCTTGGTATAGGTGGCTGGCCCAGCCTGCTGAAAAAGCTCTTCCTTACATTAGTCTGTTCTAGTGGTTGTCACAAAAGTCCTCCCTGTGGGGATCCAAGCTATTGAGCCACATGCCCCAGCCCTGCAGGGCCTGTGCCGAAGGGACCATGGCTGATAACTGGCTTGTGGCTGGCTCCTGTCAAAGGCCAGCACCAGGACAAGCAGACAGGTCCCTGCAGTTCCTACCACCCCCACTCCAGCTGTTTCCCTGCCCATAGCAAGTGGTTGAAACCAGCTGATCTTTAAGGACCCTTCCAACCCACACCACTCCATGATTTTATGATCCCTGTGGAAAGCTATCCATCACCTTCTGCCATGGGGCTCAGGAGCTGTCTGATCACTGCCATCCAGATTTACTCCTGGACAATTTATGCAGATTTGTTACTTTGCTAGGGCTCTTGTTTAAGTGCTGCTCCCTCTTCACAGCCCTTTACCAATGAGGCTCTGTCTCTGCTCCACCATTGTCCTGGCTTGTTCTTAATGATTCCCATATAATCCCTCTCCTACTGACCCTGGGATGGGCTGGCCTTTTCCACAGCTGTAGCCTGTGTCACCAGGCTACAGCATGTGTCACCCAGCATTCTTCATTCCCCATCGTCAAAGCAAAGGGCCACATGCAAGGAGTGCCCTGATGGTGCCCTTTGAGGAATGCAGCTTTGCCCTATTCATGACAAGTCTTTCCCTGGCTTGCCAAGACCCAGGGTGGGAATTTGCTTCCTTCCTCCCAGCAGTGAACATGAAAAGGTCATTGGAACTTGGATTTTAGCAGGTGACAAAATGAATTTGTATAGCTGCGAGTGCTCTTGGAGGCTCGGGGTGGGGGGCTGTGGGGCAACCTGGCTGCCCCCAGCCCTGGCCCAAGATTGATTGACCCCACCTGGGTGGGGGCTGGGCTGGGAGCACAGTGGGTTTTCTGCCTGCAATATCCCTGCATCCAAGGGTCCAGCTGCTTGGAGAGCCCATGGTGCTTCCCTGTCCTTTGGGATGCCCCAGAGCAGCCAGATGAGTGATGGTGGGGAAATCCTGCAGTAGAACGGGTTTAGGGACCGGGGCTGTAGCCTAGCAACAGCCTCAATCATGGCATAATAAAATTAATCTAGCACTGGCTCAGTCTGCTGCATAAAGATACAAGGGCAGGTAGTTGAGCCTTTTTAACTGGTGAGTTTGCCTCCAAAACCAACGAGCCAGAGTCACAGGCATGTCTGGAGTGTTCCTGGCCCAAGGGTGCTCCATGGTGAGTATCCAGGCTTCCTCTCCCAACCCCGTGGCAGGGTGGTTGCTGAGCAGAGGGAATTATCTTCTGGTATCTTCAGTCAGCCATCGTGGGCAATCCCTTGGGCTCAGGGCTCACCAGTCGGGTGAGGTGTGATGAGGTCAGCTAAGCTGGGGTCTCGGGCAGCCTGTGAGGAACAGGGCTCCATTCCAGGTTAAAGCAGGGATGTCTGCCTGCACGTGTGCTCTGCTTGGAGCTGCACGCAGATATTGCCATGGGGCAGCCAGTCTGGGAACCCTTAAAACTCCTGGTTACCCCCAGGTTGTTGGCAGGCTCTGCCTTAGTGCAGGAGCAAGGAGAGGAGGCAGTGGTACAGCTCTCCATCGCCATAGAGGGGAGATGGGAGGCGGATGGGGTGCTGTGCCTCCTGGCGGCAGGGAACACCTGCGGGATTTCAGTCCTGCCTCATCATGCTCCAGGATGGCACGGAGAGCACTCCCAGTGCCTGAGGCTTGGCCTGTGCAGCAGCCGCGGCTGCAGCCCGAGCTGGTGTCTGCAGGCTGGCTGTGAGAGGGAGTCAGCCGGCTGGGGAAAGAGCAGACTTTTCCCTGAGCTGGCAGGAGAAACACCCCTCCCTGTGCCTTTGGCAGGCAGCGGCTCCGTGGCAGGTGTGAGGTGATGGGTTCCCACCTGCTGGGGCCGTCACCAGTGTCTGGGCACCCCTGCAGCTATGGGAGGTCCCAAGTGACCAAGCTGCTCTGTGGCATCACTGAGAGGGGCTGGAGGGAGGCTCAGCACCTTGCCCAGTGCACTGGTGGCAGGGCAGCACCATGATCCCTGCTCATAGCCACCGTGGGGCACAAGGGTATCTGAAACAGGGTTTTCCTGTGCCCCTGCTGTGGGTCAGCAGATGGATGCCTTGAGCCTGACCTCTGAGCTGCTTTCCTGCAAGCCTTTGGGGACTAACTGGTCCTTCCCAAGGAACCCCAACAGGAATGTAGGGTTACAGCTCTCTCTGCAGGCAGGGACTTCTCAGTAGCTGCTCAAAAGGCTTCACCTCACCCTTGGGTGCCACCAAGCCCAGGGGCCTGCAGGGCAGGGTCCAGCTCCCTCCCCAGGCCCCAAGTGGGCAGCAGGGCCTGGTTTCTCCCTTGGTTCAGAGCTGGAGGTGGGGAGGGGATGAGAGGGAGAGAGGAGAAAAGCTGGAGAGGAGGGACCCTCCTGCCCCCAGTCAAGCATCACGCTGATGCCAGCCAGCTTGGGAAAAGGAGAGCATCACCCGCAGACAGGAGCTGCAGGGTGCCTGCAGCGAGCATCTCATCCCATTCCAGCTCTGCCTCTCCCAGCTGTGGGATCCCCACGTTACCTTGGAAACAGAGGATTTTGCGGCAGCTTGCAGTAGTGCTGCCTGCGATGGGGGCAGAGGCCCACGCCCACAGCACTGCCCTGCCCTCTGTGTGCCCTCAGCCCCGCCTGTGCTGCTCACTCCTCAGCCTTTCCCCAGGAGCAGGGATGGCTGCCAGATCCCTTCTGCTCCCCCAAAGCTGGTCCTGCAGTGGGTGCTCTGTGCCCACCCTGTGCCCCCTGCTGTGGCTGCCCACACAGGGAGAATGGGGAACAGAGAGCCCGGGAGAAAGGGAAGGTATAAAATGATCAAATATTCATCCCCACTGTGCATTGAGCACCAGGAGGGAGTGGGGCAGCCCCAACACTTCCTAGAGTCACCACATTACGTACGAGTCCCCAGCAGGGCACCAGGTGCCAGTCACCCCTGTTTCCCACAGGGGTGTCACAGTCCACAGGGTGGGCATAGGTGGGTGCCACAGCCCCCCATCCCCGTTCCCCCAGTGCTGGAGCCCTCACCACTGCTTGGGTGGCTGTAGCACCCATGGAGGGGACCCAGCACCCACCTCCTGCCCAAAGGCCTGGCCAGCCCCAGCTGCAGCCTCTTCCCATGGAATCACGTCCTATCGGGAGCACGGCACGGACCCAGCATCGCCTCCCGGTGCTGCGGGTGGCACCCTGACCCGTTCCGTGCTGCATTCGGGAAGCCGAGCGAGAGCCAGGAGCTGCCTCACCGGAGGCTCACGCTCGACTCGAGGCGCGTCCCAGCCCGTTCCTGGCGCAGCCGTCACCCCGTGGGTGCAATCGCCCTGACACCGGCTCCGTCTCTCAGGTGGCCCCGGGGACAGGCTGGTGATGCCACCCCGCGCTGTCGCTTCCCATCGCGTGCCCCGTGCTGAGCTGCGCAGCCTCTCCCTCACTCCGCTGTGCCGTGGGGGCCACCCGGCCCTTCCCTAGCCCAGCCAGCTTGGGAATCGCTCTGCCGGGGACAGCGAGTCCCAAACTGCCCGTGGCTCCCTAGGCTGGGCATTCTGGGGACCTGTTGGCTGCTTAGCATCTGCCATCCGGTCACGTCCCGCTGGGCAGATCCCAGAGCGCAGCGGGACTGGGCTGCCCCACCCATTAGGGAGGATGTGCAGCCTCGCCGTTCCTCTGTTACGCGCCCGGCACAGGGCAGAGGTGGAAGTCGTTTTTTCTGTTTAACGTCCTTCCAGTATTTTTCCCCAATTGGTTTCAGAGTTTCTCTGAGGAATCTCTTCCTTTTGCTTTTTCAGAGTGGGCCACGTTGGCTTCCTCTGGCATCACCATACTAGTGTCCCTGTCCCACTGCCAAACTGAGGCTGCCAGAAGGGTCGCAGGATCTTACAAAATTTAGACAAACAGTACATTCAAATGAGATTTATTTTGTAAAGCAGGTAAACCACTTAAAGCTCCACCAACATTTGAATACAGGTTTGTGATGTCAAATGGAATTGGTACTGCCTGACTGACTTGAGAATTCCCAAGATTTTGGGACAGCTAACCCAGAATCTGCAATCACTCGCCCAGTAAGGCAAGGACTCTCAGCCTCAAGGATTTCCTTTGGGCAGTGTCCCAGCCAATGGGCAGAATTTCTGATGGCAGTCTTGCTGCTCCAAGGGGGATGGGCTCCACTGACCTCCAGTGGGCCTTTGTGATCAGGTCATGGAATCACAAACTGGTTTTGGAAAGGACATTAAAGCTCATTTCATTCCACCTCCTGCCATAGGCAGGGATACCTCCTACCATCCCAGGGTGCTCCAAGCCCCGTCCAACCTGGCCTTGAACACTTCCAGGGATCCAGGAGCAACAACAGCTTCTCTGGGCACCCTGTGCCAGGGCCTGCCCACCCTCACAGTGAACAATTCCTTCCCAATAACCCATCCATCCCTGCCCTCTGGCAGTGGGAAGCCATTCCCTGTGTCCTGTCCCTCCATCCCTTGTCCCCAGTCCCTCTCCAGCTCTCCTGGAGCCCCTTTAGGCACTGGTAGGGGCTCTGAGGTCTCCCCAATGCCTTCTCCAGACTGAGCACCCCCAGCTCTCTGAGTCTGGCTCCAGAGCAGAGGGGTTCTGTCACCCTCTGTTCTGTCAACCCCCCCTGGCTGGGGTCTCACCTTCTGTCCCTCCACAGCTGTCACACAGAAGTGACAGGTCAACCTGCTCAGGGACAGTTGGTGCCATGGCTGGCCTTAGTGTTTGGAGGGCCTCCATGCCTGCTGGGGCAGCTGCTGCTGCCACAGATATCCTGGAGAAAGCCCTTATTCTGGAGGCCTCCCCTTGCTGCTCACCTGCTCCTGCCCACCTGCTACTTGCCTCCTGGGGAACCTCTGGCCTTCCTGGCAGTGTTTTGCAAATGCCCAGAAAGGTCTTTCTAATGCTTCAAAACTGCTCCATGCTGGCTCAGTCAAAGCTGTGTTCCCCTACTTATGTCACTGTGGTCCCCACCAGTCTCCCCTGTCCCTGACCTCATTGCTGTGCCTCCACAAGTCCCAGTTCCTGGTGTGATATGAGGGCTGGGCCAGGAGAGCCCCCAGCCCAGCAAGTTTGGGGACTGGTCTCTGCCACTACTCCTGGCCCCACCAGGGTCAGCATCCCGAGGGCAGGCATGGGGGGCTCCTGTGTTGGGTGGCCCCTTCCTGCTCTGAGCTGCACCAAGGGATACAACAGGGCTGGATCAGGGGATCCAATATCCTGTGCCAGGTTAATGTAAAATCTTACAACAAGCTCTCAGTGTGGCCTCGATTAATCGGTCTTTGGGGAAGGCTGGGGGGCTCCAATCCCCCTCCCCCCAGCTTTGCAGCTGTGTTGGACAGGTGTGACCCCCAATGTCCCTCTCAGGATAAGATCTGCCCTACTTTGGGTCTCGCCAAGTGTCCAGAGTCACCACAAACCTTCGGGGTGACCTTCGGGCATGTTGTTCCTCTGTGCCTCAGTTTCCCCTTTGGATGGGGCCCAGCAGAACTGTCACCTGCAGACACTTTGGCCAGGTACACACTGTCAGGGGCAGGTGGGGAAACTGAGTCACAGGGACACAGTGAACATTGTGGCTCTGCTCCCTGGGGGAGAACTCAGCACTGAGGAGGCAAAGGCCCCACAGAAAGGGGTATTTGCCCCCACACTGGCCCAGCTTGGCTGCTCCTGGCCTTGACAGCAAACCACAGTGGGGCAGCCGGGACACAGGGACAGAAGCTGCTCCTGCTTGGGGACAGGCACAAGGCTGGCCTTTTCCTTGTAGGATTGCAGGAACCAGACTCGTGGGATTCATTTGGCTACTCACGCGTTCCCACGGCAGAACAGGGTGCCCAGCAGCTCGGCCAGGGACAAGCCTGGACCTGCAGAGCCATGGCAGGGGCCCAACACCACTGTCCTCCGCACAGGGGTAGAGGACAGTTCCATCCCAACCTGCTGAGTCCTGCTGCCCACATGGCTATTCCAAGGGACTACCCTCCATCTGAGGGGCTGCCACCCCTGTGGGTGGTGGGCACAAGGCCAGGGGCAGCCCTCCAACCCTGCCACCCACCCCTTCTCACTTCATGCGGGGCTGGGGTTGCCTCCCTTGCCTGAATGCCTGGGGTTCCCAGTCCAAAGCCCAAAGCAGCAGCACGGCCCCGTGCTCAGGGCAGGTGACAGGCCTGAGCAGCTAGCACGACTGCAGCCCACGGGGGGATCTTCTCTGCCACAAGCTGCCACTGGCTGGAGGAGGAGGAGGAGCAGGAGGAGGAGGCAGTGTCCAGAGTCCCATTGCCCCGAGCACAGGTGGTGCTGCCATCTCCGGTGTGTGGAGACCTACCCATGGTCCAGTTGAACCCCTAAGCACTTTCCAACCTGGAATAGCAGCCTCACATGGGGAGAAGATGGTCCCACTGTCCCCTGCCATGGGGTTGTTCCCTGATTTCAGACCTGTGGCCACTCCAAAGCCCAGAGCTCCGCACAGATGACCTCAATCCATGCAGGTGTCACCCAGGGCCACAGCTGCACGGACAGAGGGTGGCACTGTAGGGAATGCCCTAAGGGCAGCATACTCCTCCATGCCGGGACTCTGCATTCGACAGGAATGGGCTCTTGTATCGTTCGGGTGATTGCACCCTCGGGGGATGTGGAGCCTGCCCGGTGCTCCGACGTGCATCAGCGGCGACATCGGCGGTGCTCGGAGCTGGCCGGCGCGGGGTTGGCAGCAGGCGGGAGCAGATGGAGCAGCACGGCGGGGACCGCGGGGGCAGGAAGCCGGGGGCAGCGGGAGCGGCTGGACCAGCAGCCGGAGCCTGTGTCCTGCAGAGAGGAACATGGAAGCTGGGGAGTGCGTTTGGG
>VXAX01000688.1:0-21600 GCA_013399835.1 Leptocoma aspasia | reverse complement strand
GACTTGTTCGAGCGCACCGCGGAGGAGCTGGCACGGCACGGCCTGAGCTGCGAGTGCCTGGGCGGCGGCCGCCTCTCCCACCGCCCCGAAGAGAGGAAGATCCACGTCTACGGGTACTCGGTGGTAAGCGGAAGCCGGGGGGGACCCACGCATGGACGCGGTATCTGCCTTCTTGGTGTGGGTTCCACTGACGGCGGCCGAGTTGGTATCGCATCCCCTCGGGGGAGGAAGGGGTGAGCGGGGCGGCGCTCCCGGGGCTCCTGGGCGTTCTCCCGAGTGCCCCAGGGAGGGGAGACTTCGCAGAGCCCTTTCGGCTGAGCGGTGCTTGGCCAGAGCGGGGTCACGCCATGAACCGCACCTGCCTGTGGGGCTGCCACACACCCAGAGCCCCCGGGGGTCCCGTGGGGTCCCGCAGTGACTGTACCCAGAGCTGGGTGCTGCCAGGGGGAATTGGGCTGCACAAGAACTGTGTCTTCACTTTGTGTGTCCTGAGGGCATTCCTGCAAGAGTGTCAGGTGCTGTAGGAGCCTTGTAAGGGTGATTGGAGGCACCCTCAGGACATCACTGGCATGGTGGGTCCCTGGATGCTGACCCCAGCCCAGGGCTGTGCTGCAGCACCAGCTGTGCTGCAGCACCAGCTGTGCTAGGTGCTGAGTGCAGAGCCCAGCTGGGACTAGGGCAGGATGGTGGTCCCTGGGCCACAGTGCACGCAGTTTTCCCAGCTTCAGGGTGGTACTGTCCTCTTGCCTGGCTGCTACGCCAGCCTCAGCTGGAGTCAGGCAGGGCTGGCACAGGCTCTGCAGCCTCGCTGCTGCTGGGGTTTGCCAGGCTTCCCTGCAAGTGGCCACCCACCAACTCTCCTTGGGAATCCTCTTTCCTATGCAGGGCTTTGGACGAGCTGACCACGCTGTAACCACAGAGAAGCTGAAGGCCGAGTATCCCGACTATGAGATCACCTGGGCGGATGAAGGGTACTAACTTCTCTGTCTGTGGTGCCAGCCCAGATCTGGCACAGCTATACGCAGTGCCGGGGTGGTGGCAGCAGGCGCCCCATGCTCAGCGGTGCTCCAGGCTCTCCTGATTTTCCTCTGTGTTTAACTCGCCTGTTGTCTGCCATCACCGGACTGTCCCTGTGTCAGGTGCTCCCACCTCCCTGGCATGGCAAAGCTGGTGAAGCCAGTCGTTGCTCTGTCCTGGCCTCCTGGTGCCAGGGGCTCATCCACATGTATCTGTGACAATTAAAGTCATTGGGGGAGCACAGCTGCTCTGGTGGCCATGCTCATGGCTCGGCTGCTCCTTCCCAGCTCTGGGTTGTGCCTGTTGACAGTGGAAGGGACCCCCAGGTTTTCTGCCCCTTGACAGGGGCCTGGCATGGGAGCCTGGCATGGGAGCAGACAGAGTCTGGGGGGGGCGAGCAGCAGGAGGTGTATTGGGATTTGCCTTGGAAAAGGCTGAGACAGGAGAGAGGAAAGCAATGCCCAGGCCTGGGGGAGGGAAAGGCAGGATGGACCTGGGGGAGAGACCAGCCCCATCTCCTGCGGGGAGGAAACTGAGCTGCCTGGGAACATGGTTGGGAAGAATGTGCCCATTCCCACTCTGGCAGGTGGTCACACCTTGGGGAAGAGCATCCTCCCTGACTTCATCCCTCCAGCCACCCAGGACCAGCTCTGAATTTTGCAGGGATTCTTCCTGCTGCTTCCAAGTGAGGAGCAGTAGGGGGAGACTGGGAAAAGCTGCTGGAGGCCTCAGCTGGCTGCAGAGCTCCAGGGAGATGTGTAGGCTGGGTTGGTTCAGTCGCTGTCCCACGTGAGGCTGGGGCTGGAGGATCCTCCCAGTCCTAGCCCCATTTCATTGTCAGACTCTGACCCTGCGTGCTCCCAGCTCCTGCCTGGCCATGATCCTGCTGCTGCCTCTGCCTCGTGCCTTCAGGGATATGGGCTCCTTCCTCTGCATCCAGAGCCATGCAGGGTCAGCTCAACTGCAGAAGCTCAGCCTGTGCCCAGACTCCAAAGGAAGCTCACAATGGGGGGATGAGTTTCACAGGCAAAATCATGGCTCTGCTGTGCCTCGTCCTCCATCCTGCAAGGTGTGACCCTCCCCTGTGCTGGGGGGAATGTTACCCAGAAGTCACATGGAGTCAGCTGCAAACCTGCAAGTCACTGGATCACGGAGCTTGGGGCACATCTGGGATGTCCTGTCCATCCACTGGCCTAGCAGAGCCAGCTCCAGTGGGTCCATTGTGGTGGGATTGCTGGGATGTGCTGTGCAGGCTCAGGAGTTGGACTCGATAGTCCTTGTGGGTCCCCTCTAACACAGAGAATTCCGTGATTCTGTTCTAGAATTAGACTGCTGGGAGCTGTGACCAGGTGGGGTTTGAGAATCTCCCTGACTTGGACTTCTCAGCAGCTTGGGAATCTGCTCTGGTTATGACAGCCCCCATAGGAAAAAAGGTTTTTCTCTAAGTGGAATTTGGTGTTCTTGCTTTGTTCTTCCTGTCTCAGTCCTTACTGGGACACTCCATGCTCAAAGGGTTGGCTCCCTGCACCCTCCTGCCAGGGCTTACTTCAGTAACATCCCCCTACACCTCCAAGCTGGTGAGTCTGCCATCCAGCTTTTTACTTTACATCCAGCTTTTACTTTACTTTACTTTTACATCCAGATGTTACTTCAGTAACATCCCCCTACACCTCCAAGCTGGTGAGTCTGCCATCCAGTTCAGCCTCTCCTTGTGGGAGGTCCAGTCCCGTCATCATCATAATCAGGAAATCTCCTGTGAAGATACACAAAAACCACCTGGACACATCCTCCAGGGAGCAGAGGGGTGGGATGGAGTGACCTCACATTGTGCCTTCCATTCTGTACTATCCTATGATCGTGATCACTGCCCCAGGCTCAATCTGCTCCAGTATACCCACATCTCATACTGGGAGCACCAGCATCTGTGAGAGAGGCTCTGCCCATGGCACCCAGGAGGCCAGTGGCTACTTTGCCAGTGGCCATGGCACTGCCCTGTGGCCAGCTTGGTGCTGCCAGGGCAGGGCTCCTGCTCTCCAGCATGCCTGGGCTGCAGGATGAGGGGCTTCTGGTCCTCACTGGACCTGGGTGGTGCTGGGAGAAAGAGCTGACTCTGTGTTTTACTGCCCCTGATGCAATCTCACTGCAATCTGCCTTCCAAGGCTGTTGGCTCAGTGGGAGGATCTGCTCAGCGGGGCCCTTCCCTGGGCACAGAGGGTGCGGCAGCAGAGGTGAGAGGGGTCCTGTGGGGCAGCAGCCCCTTCTTCTCTTGCCCAGGTGGGGAAGCCAGTGGAGTCGGTGGTTGCCATCACCAGGCAATGCTGGTGGTTATCTGTGGGGCTCTGGCTGCCAAGCTGTGCTTCTTCCAGGCCCATCAGCCCTTGCTGGGGCTCTGCCAGGAATGTTTTGCCCCAGGAATGACCTGGTTGTGGCCCTGGAGCTGTGCCCCTTCGCCCCATGGCATTCATGAGCTGTGTGCTGAGATGCTCTTGTCAGCTGGCATGGAGCAGGCAGGCTGAAAGCTGGCTCCTCATGATGGCATCTTGGGATCCCCAGGCTCCCAGGGAGACCCTAGAGCCCCTTCCAGTGCCTAAAGGGGCTCCAGGAGAGCTGGAGAGGGACTTTGGACAAGAGCTTGGAGTGACAAGATAAGAGTGAATGGCTTCCCACTGCCAGAGGGCAGGGTAAAATGGAATATTGGAGATACTGCTGACTCCCAGCTCAGCTGTTCTCTCTGGCCAGAGTGCAGCCCACTGCCAACCCTGCACCCAAAGTCTCTCCCACTCTCCTTATGCAGAGCCCCCATGTCCCTAGCAGAGGTATTAGCTTCCCCAGCAGGGTTGGCAGCATCCTTGGCAGGAAGTGTCTTCATCCCTCACCAAGCCGGCACATTCCACCGGGCTGTGCCCCGTCCCCGTCACAGTGTCACCCACCGTCTTGTTCTGGGTAGAAAACGGGCTGAAGAAGAGAGGTTCAGTGGGGAAAAGCCGAAGGTCTCCATAGGGCAGCCGGCTCCAGCTCGCTGCTGAGGTGCCGGCGGTGCTGTGACAGGATTGCGCTGCACTGTCCCAGTCGGCACAGCCTTGCCATAAACCCGCTGCCCGGCCAGGGAGCCGATAACAGCGGGGCTGAAGTCCAACGCAGGCAGGTCCTGGGGAGCACATTCCAGCCCGGGGCTCACGGTGTGGCCTCTCCCAGCTCCGTTTTACCGTCGCCGTGGCCGGGATGGCTGCGGGCGGGCAGGCGATCCTGGCCCTCCTGGTGCTAGTGGGTAAGCTCTGCCGACACGGGCGGGGGTTGTGTTGCTGGAGGGAAGGGGCCTCCATGCTGGCTGCTCCACTCTGGTCCTCCACGGCAGTTTGCCCCAGCACTGGGGGCCGGGGTAGGTACAGCCCAGCCTACTGGGCTCTGCTAGTGAACTCGGCCCGGGATTGCCTGAGTGAGCGGGTGCCGGAGCCCCCAGCACCGGGCTGGGGATCACCAATGGTTTTGTTCAGCATGGGACAGAAAAGGTCCAGATTATCCTGTTTCTTCCAAAAAGGGAGCTGGGACTCGAAGCACGGGTGTGATATAGCAAAGTCAGTGCCCCGGCAGGCTCTGGCACCCCGAGGCTGACGGTGGGAAGTGGCAGTGTGAGAGATGTGGAGTGCCGGGATAGTGACGGGGGAGGGGGGGGCGCGCATCCAGGGGAAGATGCCACTGAGACCTCAGTACCTGCCCCAGCAGGGTCCCAAACCGAGGTGCCCAGGCAAATGTCACCTGCAGGTCATGCATGCCCTCCATCACCTGCTGCGAGCACCATGCCTAGTTCCCTGCGGGGTTTTCAGCCCCATTGTCTCTCTCACAGCCGGAACCGTCCTCCCCAGTGGGTCCGTGGTCGTCAACAGCTGCAGCAGCGTGGCTGAGCAGCTCTGCAACTTCGTCTGTGACTGCAGCGACTGCTCAGATGAGAACCAGTGTGGTGGGTGCTCAAACTCCCCAGGCCCCCAGACCCACCCTCAGGCCCTGCTCCTGGGGTGAGAGCAGACTATGTAGTGGGGGTTGTGGGTGCAGGTCCCTGGGGTGCTGCTGGTGCCCAGGATGGATGTAGGGTCCCCCGGGATGGGTACAGGACCCTGGGGTGGGTGCAGATCCACGGGGTAGGGGCAGGTCCCTTGTGCAGGTGTTCAGGGTGAACACAAGTCGCCTGGGTGCAGGTGAGTCTGCCAGGTGGATGCAGGATCCCAGGCTGTGTGCAGGTCCCCAGGGCTGGCCACAGGTCCCCTGGGTAGGTGCAGCCCCCCGGGGTGGGTGCAGTGGGCACAGGTGGAGTGGGCACAGGTCCCCAGGGTGGCCCCAAACCTGCCTTTACCCCCCATCTGCCTACCCTCAGGGTACCTATGGGGCTCAGCAGTGCTGGGCACCCCCTTCACCTGTGACTTTGAGGACAGTGACTGTGGCTGGCAGGATGTGGGCACCTCGACGTATGGATGGGTGCGAGGCCGGGCCAGCCTGGCCATGTGGGGCATGGGGCCTCAATCAGACCACACCGTGGGCACTGACCTGGGTAAGCAGGAGCTGCTTGGTGAGCAGGCTCTGGGCACCCACAGCACCACTCCACTGGGCTATGGGTGCCCCGGAGTCGAGGTGCCAGAACACCCATCCTTGTAGGGTGCAGGGGAGGGAGCAGACCCGTGGAGGGGCAGGAGTAGTGCTGGCCCAGCTCCAGCGCCACCCCATAGGGCTGCAGCCCCCACTCTGCTTTCTGCCCTCCCCAGGTTGGTTCTTGGTGACCATGTCCCCCCCAGCAAAGACCACAGCCACGGCCTGGCTCAGGTCACCAGAAATGCGGGACGCAGCTGCCACATGTGAGATCAGAACCTGGTATCACCTCTCAGGGAGCTGTGAAAGCACCCAAGGTAGGTACTGGCAGCATCGGCTACTAGGCAGTGAGGATGGGAGGCAGTGGGGAGGGATGGGGCAATCTGCCCCTGTGGCAGGGACAGAGCCACCAACACCTTGAGATGGGTCCTTGCCATCCTGTTTGCCTCTTCTACGCTCCACACACAGAGCTGGCGGAGCGCCATTCATTCTTTTGGGTACCCCAGGATGCCCCGTACCAAGGGCACTTTTGGGGCTTCCCACAGGGCTGAACCAGACAGAGCAGCCGGTGCTGCGCCTGGCTGTGGCACACAAGGACGAGCTGGTGGGGCTGTGGCAGAGCCCCGAGCGCAGCAGTGAGGGCTGGCACCAGCTGGTTGCCTACCCCGGCCGAATCACGGAGCAGTTCCAGGTGAGACAGTGTTGGTACCCGGGCACTGTCCCCATAAGCTGGGACTGGAGGAGCTGGGCGATGTTCTGAGACCTGACCTGGGCAGCTCATGCCATCCCCATCCTCCCATCACAGCTCATCTTCTCCCTGACACAACCACCCACCTGTGGGGCAGAGGTGGCACTCGATGACATCATGTTCAGGAACTGTGGCTTACCAGGTGAGTGCCACATCTGCTGGGATGTGAGTTGGGATCTTGGGGGAACTAGGTGAGGGGCAAAACCCAGGAGAGCTCTCCCATTGCTCGCTGTGTCTTGGGACACCATGCCCTGGCCAGAGCATGAGGTGCGTAGTGAAAACCTGTCCCTTGAGCCACCCCAGGGAACGATGTGGGAGTGCTCACCATGTCCCTGTGGGACCAGCCACCCGCTGACATGTGTCCCCCCTACCCCAGAGGTCGGGCAGCAGGTCTGTGGAGCCCAGGAGAGCCGCTGCCACCGTGGCTCCTGCCTGGCACAACGTCGTTTCTGCGACGGCACCGACGACTGTGGGGACAACTCGGACGAGGGCGCAGCACAGTGCAGTGAGCATCCCTGGCCCCAGGGAGGAGTCCTGCAGATGGGCTGAGGGTCTGCCTTGGTGGGGCAAAGCTGTGCTCTGGGCTGGCAGGGGTCCCCCCAGTTCTGCCCCATGCCAGGAGGGCAAAATGACCTTAAGGGTTTGCAGAGGGGTGGCATCAGCCCAGCCTATTGCAGGGACCTACCTGTCCAAGAGAGGGCTGGGATCCCAGTCTCTGGGTCACTGCTGTCCCTTCTCCTCACAGAGAACTTCACCCGCTGCTCCTTTGACTATGATCTCTGTGGCTGGGAGACAGAGGCTGGGCCACCAGTGTGGGGCAGGAACATGAGCCTGAACTTGGGCACCACCTACGGCATTCCCACTCGGGACCACAGCAACAACAGCAGGGCTGGTACGTGGCAGGACACCAGTGCCCCAGAGGAGCCCCACTGCAGGTGGACATGCCCTGGGGTGATACACCCCTGGGCTCTGCTCAAGGCTGTGCCAGGACAGCAGTGTCCTGCACCCACACATCTGCCTGGCTACACTCAGCCCCAGCATCTCCTGCAGGTTTTTTCCTCCACGTGAGCAGTGGCCCCACTGTACAGGCTGGTGGCACAGCTCAGCTCAGCAGCCCCACCTTCCAAGCCACCAACTCCTGTTCTGTGAGTCACAGCTGGGACCTCATGTCACAGTTCATGTGGGCATAGTGGTGACAGAAGACGGGATTCCCAGCTCTGGGGACCCTCATGCGGGGCTGGGGCTGTGGTTGGCTCTTGCTGGGGGTGAGCATCAGGTTTTTGGGGGTGGTTTGGTGACATCTCTGGTGCTCATTGGGAGCTCTGAGCTCCTCATAGCCCCTCTGTGGGATGCAGGGGGCTGTGTACCCCTGCCCTGAGGGCTCACCCTCCTCCCAATCCCCAGCTTGTGCTGTACTACCACCTCCATGGCTCAGCCACCAGCAACCTCAGCATCTCCTACATGAGCAACTCTACCAAGCACCTGATGAGGGAAAGGACAGGAGACCTGGGCAGCTGCTGGGTCCGGGAGAGAGTGGACTTCAACGTGACGGATCCCTTCAAGGTGGGCTGGTGCTGTGCTGGGGGGAGCTGGGCTGCCCCCAGGTCAGGAACCACAGTTGCGTCCAGGGGCAGCACCACCCCCCAAGCCCAACATGGCTGTGCCATCCCATGCTGTGCACCCCTGTCAGCCACAGCATCACCCCTGCTCTCACTGAGTCCCTTCCTGGGGAGAATGTGTCAGTCCATGACATGTTCTGGCTCCCACCATTCCATGGCTCCCTGGTGTCACCCTTAACCCCCCCATATTGTGCAAGACCCCTTGCTGACCTTGCTGACATGGTGCTTTCCTGCAGGTGCTGATTGAGGGGGTGGCTGGCAGCGGGGGGACCGTGGCCATCGATGACCTGATCCTGTCTCAGGGCTGTGTGAAGGAGGGTGAGCTGGTGGGCAGTATCCCTCACCCTGCTCCAGTGTTGGCAGCTGTCCCAGATGTCTAGGACCCGTGGCACCATGCCTAAAGGACAGGCATGGTCTGCCTGTCCCTCTGCTCATCACGGGGACCATCCTGGGTGCAGCACAGCAAACACTTGCCCTGGGGTGCTGGTGTCTTTGTCCTGTGGCTGTAACAGTCTATCTTCTGTGTCAAAATGTATCACACAAGCAGCTCTTACTAGGCCCTACGTCCCCTTCAGCTGGTAGCAACTAGGCTGGGCTGGGACAGGATGGGATGGGTGAAGTGGAGAGCCAAGGAGATGCTTGGGGACATGGGACAGTGTTTGAAGGGCTGACACTGATGCTGTTGCTGGGCCCTTTCACCACTACTCTCCATCCTGGGGTGTTTCATCATCAGAGAAGCTTCTGGTCACACTGCCGAGCCAGGCAGGCACCAGCCCCTGCGCAGCAGATGAGATGGCCTGTGACAGCGGGGACTGCATTGCCGCAGAGCTGGCCTGCGACTTCGCTGACACGTGCACTGATGGCTCCGACGAGAAGCGCTGTGGTGAGAGCCAAGGCAGGCACACAGCAGTGGAGGGAACCAGACACCCCTGGGTTGGCATGGCTGGGACACATAGTGCCTGCACAGCCCCTGGGAGAACAATGGCCTGGTAAGACTGAGCCTGGAGTTTTGGGTTGCTCAGAGAAGCTGTGGCTGCCACATCTGTGGAAGTGTCCAAAGCTGGTTGGACAGGGCTTGGAGCACCCTGGGATAATGGAAGGTGTCCCTGCCCATGGCAGAGGGGTGAAATGAGATGAGCTTTAAGGTCTTTCCAACCCAAACCAGTGTGGGCTTCTGGGATTCTTTGACTTTGCAGGGACAACAACTTTCGAGTCAGGGGCTGGGGGCTGGCACGACGTCAGTGTGGGGCGGCTGCGCTGGGGTCAGCAGAAGGTCATTGAAGGTCTGCAGAAGGTCACTGAATCTGACATCTTTCTCACAGGTGAGGCTGTTCTCACCACCCAGGCAATGCTCTTCAGTGCTCAGCACCACGGGAGCCCCCAGAGCAGGGACTCCCAGTGGGTGCCACTGCACAATGGGGGATGATGCCCAGGCAGGATGCTGGGTTGGGGGTGCTACCAGCAATGTGGGACCCTAGTCCTCACCTCACAGAGTGTTTCTGTACCCAGGGACTTTCCTGGCCCTCCAGACAGGAGAAGGACAGATGGTGGGTCCTGCAAAGGCACGATCGCCTCCACTGGGCCCCTCTGGCCCTGCCTGCACCATGGAGATGAGCTACCACATCCATAGTGACCCCCAAGGTAACCTCCTGCCTACTCCCAGGGTGCCCTGCCTGCTTCCTGCCCTCAGATCCCCCATTCCCACCTCCCTTTGCTGCCTCTCCCAACCCTGCTTTGCCTCATCACATCATCCTGGAGCTGGGGTGTCTGTGTCCGTGTCTGTGTCCCTGCACCCTGTGACCATAGGCTGGTGCCATGGAGGGCTCCTACAGAGTGGCCAGGGGTTTCAGATGCCCACAACCTCTGCACCACCTCTTGTTCCAGGCTTCCTTGCCATCAGTGTTGCAGATCACACTACTGGCACCACCCAGCTGGCTTGGCAGACACAAGGTGGTGGCAGCACAACTGGGGGTCATGTCCGTGTCCTGCTGGGAGAGAGAAGCCGGCCCTTTCAGGTATGCTGGATGCACAGGAACCAGCCTGGGGGGCTTTCAGTGGGACAGTGCCAGTGCCGCCAGGCACCCTGAACTCATGGCTGCTGCCCCCAGGTCGAGTTGCTGGCACTGGTGGATCTCCAGGGCTCGGCAAGTGTCAGTATTGACAACGTGACATTCGAGCAGTGCTATCTTGACGTGGTGTCACCCACAGCTGCGGGTATGGCCAGGGGTGCATGGGCAGGGAGGGTAATCAACCCCAGATCCCTTCCATGGGGGCTGCCTGGTGGCTGTCACTCTGTCCAAGAGCAGGACCATGGTGCAGCAGGCCAGGGCCAGGCACATATCCTGCCTTGGCCTGGGACCCCTGCGTGGGGTAAATTTGGGGAGTGGGGCAGGGAAGCAGGGGGAAAGAGACATTTGGGGGACCCATTTCCTTTTGTGATGCCTTACCTTTTTCCACCTCCACACCTCTCTCCGGCCAGAGCTGTCCTGCAACTTTGAGAGGGGCATGTGTGGCTGGTACCAGGATCTGTCCACGTGGGTCCACAGCACAGGGCAGGGACAGGGCTCTGACCACACCACTGGCTCGGGTAAGGGTCTGGTTGCTCCTTGGGGGAACCCAGGAGCCCAGGGCATCCCATAGCCTTCAATGGGATGAAGACATGCCTTCATGCCCAACGGCCAAGACATGCCTTGTACCCTCCCTGCATCCCCATGCCTACGGAGCAAGCTCACCTAGGGCAGCCTGGGAACACCCAGATCTAGGCTGTGGGTGATGTGGAACACTTACATCATTACCCCTCCACCCTGGCTGTCCCCAACATTCAGGCTACTTCTTGTCCGTGGACTCCTCTGTGCCATGGAGCCATGGGCAGCGGGCCCAGCTCCTCACCTCCCGCCAGGAGCCAGCCACTGCCCCACGCTGTCTCTCCTTCTGGTACCGCCTGGCTGGCCCACAAATTGGTATGTGCTCCACGGCATCCTCCCAGGACTGCCCCAGCCTGGCTCCACTCTGAGGACAGTGAGGTCCCCAAGGCATGTGGGATGGCTGCCTCCATGCCCCCCTCTGGCCAGGTACCCTGAACCTCAAGCTGTGGCTGGAGGGAGGGGAGGAGGTGGTGCTGTGGACCCGCCGAGGAACCCAGGGCAGCATCTGGCACCGGGCATGGGCAACACTGCCTGCCACGGGCCAGCAGCGGTACCAGGTGAGAGCCAGGCCCCCCATGTCCCTGGCACCAGCAAGGCACAGGGTGTCTGACACTGCTGTCGGGGGGCAGGTGGCTTTTGAGGTGCTGCATGATGGTTTCCTGGGGGACGTGGGGCTGGATGACATCACGCAGACAGCGGGACCCTGTGGGGCCGAGCTTTCCTGCTCCTTTGAGGTGGAGGGCTGTGGGCTAGCAGCCAGCGGAAAGGGCACCTGGCAGCGACAGAGCAACGGCACCGGCACCACTGCTGGCCCTGTGGCCGACCACACTACCGGCACTGCCGCAGGTACGGGGCCATGGCAGCCCTGTTGCTTCCCTGCTGCACTGAGTGTCCCCACTGCCTGCTCTGAGTGTCTGTCCTGCCTGTACCCCACACCAGCCCTGCCTGCTCTCCCTGTGTCATGCCTGCCCTGCCCTCGCTGCCCTCTGCAGGATGAGCAGAAGGCAATACTGCACAGGGCTTCCCAACTCTGGAACTCCCCAAATGCAGAGTCTCCCAGCCCCAGGGCTCCCTAATCCTGGGGAGACTCCTTGACCTGGGGGGAAAACCCAGTCTCAGTTGTCCCCTAGTGCTCCCCAGCAGGGCTGGGCAGGGGTCACAGCACAGGGACTTCTCTCCTCCAGGCCATTACATGGTGGTGAACATGGGCCGGGTCTCCCTGCCTGCAGGGCACACGGCTGCCCTCACCTCCCAGCCGTACCAGTCCTCCATGTCTGCCCAGTGCCTGGCCTTCTGGTACCAGCTGAGCACTGGGACCCCAGGTGAGCACCACCTGCCCTGAGAACCCTGAGGGCACCTCCAGCTGTGAGGGAGCCCCACACAGCACAGCCCTGGACCCCTCCTCCATGCTGAGTGCCCTGGGCAGGCTCCCTCAGGGTGTTCGTGGAGCAAAGCAGGGTGAGGAGGAAGGTTCTGATCATGAGCGCCATGGAAGGAAGCAACTGGCACCGCAGCCATGTCACTGTCCAGCCCGATGGCGACTGGCAGGTGAGACAGGGCAGGGTGCTGGGAGCAGCTGGAGGTGATGAGGGGTGCATGGAGGCTGCCAGCCTCAGCATGTCACCCTGCCCAGGTGGTGTTTGAGGCAGTGGGAGCTGGGGGTGACCACGGATACATCGCACTGGACGACCTGCAAGTGTCAGAGGGAGCCTGCCCTGAGCTAGGTGAGACCCCACCCCACAGGGGCACTGTGGATCAGAGGGGGGGATAGGACATCCTGTGGTGGCATGTAAGCCACGGGGATGGGGACAGACCTGTTCCTTCCCTGAGCTTGTCCTGGCCCAAAGTTGGGGGTGGTGTGTACCACTAAAGTGCCCCATCTCCTGCCAGGTAGTACTGCATGTCTCACAGCCCTGCTTTCCTCCCAGCATCCTGTGACTTCGAGCAGGACACTTGTGGCTGGAGCAGCCCCTCAGACCCCCGCTTGCACAGCTTTGCCTGGGGCTGGAAGAGTGGGATCACCCTGGCCAAGTACCCCGGCCCTGAGCAGGATCACACCCTGGGTACAAGGAATGGTAGGAAACACCCATCCCTGCCTGGGCACCCTGGCATGGCCAGAGCGAGGAAGAGGAGCTGGGGATGGATGGGGTCAGTCCAGGACCAGGCCCCACAGCATCCCTGTCCCCTCTTCAGCTGGGAGTGCCCCCAGGGGCAGTGAGGTGCAGGGCTGGTCATCCTCCAGGCACCACCTTGGGCATTTGGGGAAGAGTGGGACAAGGAGGGTGGGACAAATGGGTGCAGGACTGGGGGACACCCTGCACTCTGTCCCTGCCTGCCCAGGTCACTACATGCACTTCGACACCAGCGTGCTGGGTGCCAGGGGCACCAGTGCTCTGCTGGAGAGTCCACCCCTGCCCGCAGCCACCGACTCCTGCCTGCGCTTCTGGTACCACATGGACATCCCGGAGCACCTCTGTGAGCACTGCAGGGGCAGGGAGGAGGCGCCATCTCTGGGTCTCAGTCCTCCCCATCCATGGACCATGGACATTCTGCTTCAGTTCCAGCTGGGCAGTGGCGATGATCCATTCCCTCTGGGTGCTGCCATCCCAGTTGAGGGTGGCATGGCTGGGAGGGCTCGGTGGATCTTGTGGGCTCGGAGCAGCTGGTAATGCCAGGACGCCTGTGCCCCCTCCTTGCAGCCAGTGGGGAACTGCGGGTGACGCTGCACGGCACGGTGGGGCAGCGCACGGTGTGGAGCGTGGCGGGGCACCGCAGCCGGGGCTGGCAGAGAGCCGTGGTGCCGGTGCAGAGCCCCACTGAGTTCCAGGTAAGTGGGGCCACCCTGGGGTGCAGGGTGTCTCCGGGGGTGCATCAACCCCCCAGACTCCACCTTCCCCCGCAGATCAGCTTTGAGATCACCACACGGAGATGGCCGATGGAGGGGACAGTGGCACTTGATGACATCATGTACAGCGCCAGGCTGGGATGCCATTCCAGCCCGGAGAGTCCAGTGGAAGGTGCGGGGTGGAGGAGGAGGGTGCAGTTCTGGCTGCGAAAGGTCAACCCAGAGCTGCCCAGAGTGCTAGACTGAGGCTGGAGGCAGCTCTCTGGGCAGTGGGTCGAGCCTGACAGCATTTCCTCCCCCTGCAGAGAAACCCTCCGGCAGTTTTGTGGCGGAGGTGGTGCTCAGTCTGCTCCTGGCCCTCGTTATCGTGGCGCTGGTGGCTGCTGGGGGCTGGTACTGGCTGAAACAGCGAGGGCCGGCGTGCAGAACACCGACAGAGAGCAACAGTCCCCAGGGCTTCGACAACATCACCTTCCGAGATGTAAGTACAGGGTGAAGGACTTCCCTGATTACCCCAGCTGTGCTGAAACAGCGTTTTTCTAAAAGCTCAGCAAATGCCAGCAGGTTCTCCCTGACCCTGCGTTCAGCCAACGTGACAGGGATGTGCAAAGGGCTCTGCCTCTCATCTGCTTGTTGACAAACAAGTGACCCCGAGCTGTAGGACTGACCTAAAAGTGCTTCTGCCACCAGGCAGCTGCTCTGGAACGAGCTGAGTGTGCTCCCACCCCACAGTCTTGTGGGAAGGGGGTTTGACAAACCTGGCTCATCCTCACTCAGCCAGCACTCAAATTAGTGCAAGGTGGCTTAAGCTGCAGGTCCCTTGGACAGATTTGATGCCATGATAGCTGCAGCAGAGCCACGAGCCCCAGCATGAACTCCCAACAACAGACGTGGAGCCCCCTGGGCACACTGGGGGTTTGGTTCCTCTGCCGGGGTCACAGGGGGCTGGCACACAGATTGTCCTAGCTGCAGCCTGGAAGAAATCCTGGTGTTTCACAGCAGACAGCCCACGTTTGTCACCAATTCCCACTCACCTTTCTTTGCAGGACAAGGTCATTATATTTCCAAGGGAGGGGGATGAGTCTTGAAATTAGCAGCCAGCAGCAGGAATTGCCTACTTCCCCCGGGCAGACCACCCGTCGACAGGAGCCCACACTCTTATCAGTTGCCTCCTCTCTGCCCCCGACACCGGGGAGCTGTCGACCTGGGGAGCCTGCCCCATCCAGGGACAGACCGCTGTCATCACTACCTCCAAGTGCTCGGGAAAAGCCTTTTTGTTGTTTGTAACATGAACCTTCTGCTTCCAAGACACAGCAATGTGCCCGTGCTTTGGCAGAGGGCACGAATGGGAGGTCTCACAGCAGCTGTCCTCATCCAAACAGGGTTCTGGCCATGGAAGGAGGGTGAATTTGTGGGGTCCTGGCCCTCAGAGCTGGGAAGAGCAGTGGGTACTGCAGAGGCTGTGAGCCACTTCCCACACCCAGGACAAAGCACAAGAGTTCCCAGGGCACAGAGACCCCAGGGGGAGGAAGCTCAGTGCCTCTGCTGGTTTTGGGGAGGGTGAGTGGTGGGGGGGGGAGCACAGGGAGCAGAGCAGGGCACCACACAGCACCCCTGAGGGCAGCAGTCAGCTCCCACTCTGGTGTATAGGTGCCCACCTGCTGCCCACACACCTTGTGAATGCACTTGATAAACGTCATTGGGAAACTCAAAAATGTTCTGAGGTGCAAGCTGGGCTCAGGGCCTGCACCCCCACCCTGCACCCCGCGCACCTGAGCCCAGGACCCCTCCCTCACCCCCACTTTTCACTGAACACTATGAACTCCAAACCCAGCCTCACACACAGCCTAGTTCAGCTCCTGCACGAGGAGCCCACTAGTATCCTGCTACCCCCAGCCCCCATGTTCAGCTGGAGAGACATCCTTCTTTACCAGAATGTGACCAGAGCCTGTCTGCCTCTCACCCAGCTGTGTCCCTCTTAGGTGATGCCTCAGTCATGCCAAGCACCATCTCCACAGCCCTGTGCTGCTTGCCAAAATGAGGGCCCAAGAGACCTGGGAGCTGGGGAAGGGCAAGGAGGGCTCAGGCTTCACCTGATGTCTCTGCATCTGCCTGGCACCTCCACAGCACTGATTCCAGCCCCAGGCTCCTGGCCAAGCTGCACTATCCCCAACGCAGGGAGAGGTGACAAAGGCAGGAAGGCTGTGACAGTGCTGGCCCTTGTCCCAGGCACCCCAGGTGTCCCTTTAATTACAATCCCCGAAGGAAGAGGTGGTGCAGCTCCCGTCACACCCAGCCACAACACTTACTACCAGCTGGTCACATGCAGCAGCTACCCTGGGCAACTGAAGGGTATCAAACTTTATTATAGGTCTCTTTAAAACAGGCTGGAAAGAACAAACCAAACTCATTGAGATACAGTGAGAGAGTCATCATGTCTAATCAAGACCCAACTCTCCCAAATGATTTATATATATCTCACCCATCCCTCAAATAGTTTCATTTAAATCATCACATTTCAGACCACCCTAAGTGCCTTAACATCAGCTGCTGCTAACACCACAATGCACATGTTTTCTGGCAAATCAGAGGCAGGGTTTGGGTTTTTTCTTGGGGTTTAAATCCTCAATCTCTGAAAAGGAGCAAGGAAAAACAAACATCAGGAAAATTGCTTCTTTAAGGTTGCCTTTTTACAGCAGGTACAGATTCAGCAGATTTCCCCCCCAAAGCAAGTCTGAAACCCTCTTGTTCAGCTTGGCAATATGCAGAGTGGTTGAGGAGAACCGGATCAGTTTGAGCAAACTGATTTCGAGGCTTTGTTGTCATTTCCCTTTGGGGCCAGTTTCCAGCGGTTTTCCAATGTCCTTTCCACGCAGTTTGAGGCCTGGAATAAGACAAAGGAGACCACCACCATCAGCACTCAATCATTCACCCAGTAACTTTTGTTTCCACCAAATTCAGCCTTAAGGAAGAGAACATCCAGAAACAGAGCAAGGGAACCAGAGTTCAGGAGAATCCTACTTTAGTTTCTAGGAGCACCAGACCAACTTCAAACAAAAACTGATCAGATGGGATCTGAACCAGCCCAGGAAAGTAAAACCAACACTAAATCCTTCCACAAGTGGAATCAGGCTTCCGTATGTCTCAGCATCTTATAGGTTTAGGGGGCAAGCACACAGGGACGGTCCCCAGGGCACAACTGCAGGCATGAAGGTGCAGACAAAGATCAAGAGCTCCCAGTTCTGGTTCAGTCAGCAGACCCAGGTTTTATCAGAACATGACTTAGTGGCACCACACCCACAACAAACTCCAGCCAGCAACACTCCTCACACGAAAAAGGTAAATACCTTCCCCCAAACCACCCCTCCAAACACTGGCAGTATTTCTGAAGTCTCCCTTAACTCACCGATGGCTCTTTCAATCTTGCCCATGACCTGGTTATTGGGGATTGCTCGTCCTGATTCGTAGTCAGCAATAACTTGTGGTTTTTCATTGATTTTCTGAAAAGAGAGGATGAGTCTCCAACACAGCAATGCTCAGAAGCAGCCCCCCCTCAGGACTCACACAGATAAGGAACGACCCTCATTATGCCAGGACAGATGACAAAGTGCTGCTCCTAGGCTGCCTCCGTTCCCACCAGCATCTCCCTGCAGTGTCCCAGTGCTGGTGGCATCCATCCTGAACGGACTTTGACCTCCCTCCTTTTCAGGAGGAATAGGAACACCAGGGATTGCTGTTCCTTTGGACAGCAGGGAGTTGCTAACACTGCTCAGCCCAGATGGTACAAACCTCTCAGGTTGGTGTGAGCTGCTGGGAGGAAGCAGGGAGCAGCCTCCCACCAGCTCAGCAGCCACAGACAGGTTCTGCCTCCAATCTGGGGCTCAAGGGCTGCACAGACAAACCTCAAAACTTTTCCCAGACAATTGAAGCTGCCAGGACATCAGACACTAGAGATGCTGCATTCCTCAAACTTCCAGCCCATGACATCATCCCACTGCAGCTGCCCATGAGGGAACAGGAAAAGGTGCCCACCCTCACCTAGAGGTGCTCCACTCACCGTGGCCAGGTCCTTCTGTGTGAGGCCCTTGCTCTGCCGGCCTTGCTGGATCACTTTGCCCACCTCCAGGGAAACTCTGTCATGGTGCAGCTCCTCTGTTTCACGGTCAAGCTTGGCCGTGTTCTTTGTAATGAAGTGTTGTTTGTTCTGGCCTGCTGCCCCTGTCATTCGAAGCAAGATGAAAAAAACAACCAAAGACAAACAAAATAAAGCTCAGAGCTGTGCCAAAAAGTATCAAAGGGCTTTTTCCAAGCCCTCAGGTGCCCAGGATCCCCGGGAGCTGTCAGGATTTCAATATACCAACATCAACATTGATCTCACCCAATTCTCCTGCCCATCAGGGAACATTACCTTAGCCCTGTTCATGGTGCTGTGCACACCTAGCCATGCAGAGCCCTTACCTTTCCCTACTTCACACCTGAACTTCACTCTAGACAGGGCGAGTCTTGCTTTTCCTTGGGGATTTAATGCTCAAACTTTGCTGCAGCACAGAGGGGTCAATACTTGAACTGGAATCATGCTTGCTCAGGTATGAGGCAGCACAAGTAAGTAGCTTTTAAGCAATTTTCTGACACCTTTTATAAGTAAAGTTTAATTGTACTTAGCTTTGTTAAAAGACAGCTTCAAAAACATTGTTTTCTTTCATGTTAGATATAGCATTTAAGCTCTAGTTTGAGTCCTTTCTCTCACATTAGTCTCTGACATTCGGTGTCCCAATAAAGCTGATTAACCTTCTTCAAGGATCATCTCTCTATTTATTTCCAACCATCAGAATCGCCTCCCTACAGTGAGAGAACCCACCAATTTACATCAGAGAGGAAACAAGGAATATTTAAAGAACAGCGCCATAGGAAGATCGGCAGCCATTCAAATTCGCAAGAGAAATAAACTGCCCAAACTGGAAGCTTAAGTTTTGTGATCACATCAGCTCTTCCAAGATCTGCAGAAACCAGGCAGAGCTCTGCCCTGGGCAACCAGAAGCTAAGGGGCGGTTCCATGGGCGTCATCCCGGAGGCTCCCAGGGCTGCGCGTTACGGCCCAGTTCGGGATCGTTGGCTTAGCCGGGCGGTGCCGCCTCCTGCCCCCTTCTCCCCATCCCAGGCAGTCGCCCCAAACCGGACCGAGCCCTCCCCGAGGGATACCCACACTTCTTGGAAGTCTCCACGTCCTCCCCGCGCCGCTGGGCCGCCAAGATCGCCTGGAGAAAGAGCGAAGGTGCGCGGTGAGCACGGCGCTACTCGGAGCGGTGGCCTCGACCACGGCAAGCCCAGGCCCGCCGCCTGCCCGGCCCCGCACCCGGCCCCGCACCCGGCCCCCACCGCTCCCCCCGCTGACCTGCTTGGACTTGGCCTGGGCCGCGCTCGGGCCCTTCTTGCGCAGCACCGTGACCGTGTCCCAGTCGCTCTCCGCCATCGCTCCGACCCCGCCCGGGCCGCGCCCGCCGCCGGGCACCGCCCAGTGCCCGCCTCCGGGGGCGTGGCCGCGCGGCGCCCGCTGAT
The DNA here is from genome assembly GCA_013399835.1 of Leptocoma aspasia. NCBI lineage: Eukaryota > Metazoa > Chordata > Aves > Passeriformes > Nectariniidae > Leptocoma > Leptocoma aspasia. The sequence goes on along the minus strand of VXAX01000688.1, from coordinate 2,592 downwards.
AGGGCGAGCTGCACACCCGTGGGGAAAGACGGTCGCTCATAGGTAGAGCCAGGCCCGAGCGCAGCGGGCGGGGACGAGGTTCCTGCACGGACTGTTGGCTTAACAGCGCCCAGGCGTGACGCAGCTCCGCTTGATAGGCGTAGCGCCCTGCCAATCAGCTTCCTCGCTGCTGAATTGCTGAATGCGATTGGCTGATGCGGACGCCAACCCGGAGGCGGACGGCACGTGCCTGTACACACTAAGATTGGCTGTCGACCCTGCCAGTCACCCGGCACCCGGCAGGGATTGGTTTGTCCTGCGGCGCTGTCATACCCGTTGACCAATAGCCCTGCTCGGCTGAGCCCAACCGAGCATGCGCAATGTGGCGGTTCGCCGTGTCGGTTTCCCCCGGCCTGTTGGCACCGGGCGCGCCTGCGGGCACCGGCAGGGCTGGGCAGGGATGTGCTGTGGGGCCTCGGTGCTGCGGGGAGCCCGGCAGGGCGTCCACAGGACGGACACGGACATGGGGACGGTCCGGAGGGGCCAAGGGAGGAGCGGCTGAGGGCACTGGGTTGGTTCAGCCTTAGAGAACGCGATAACTGAGGTCAAACCACACCGGGGGCTGCAGCTCCTCCCGAGGGGCAGCTCTGATCTCTGCTCCCTGGGACAGGGACAGGAGCCAGGGAAGGGCTGGAGCTGGGCCAGGGCAGGCTCAGGCTGGAGATCAGGGAAAGGTTCTTCCCCCAGAGGGTGCTGGCACTGCCCAGGCTCCCCAGGGAATGGGCACGGCCCCGAGGCTGCCAGAGCTCCAGGAGCGTTTGGACAGCGCTGCCAGGGATGGACAGGGTGGCATTGTTGGGGGGTCTGGGCAGGGCCGGGAGCTGGACTGGGTGATCCAGAGTCAGTTCCAGCTCGGGATATTGTGTGATTCGATGAAAATCCCTAAACTGCATCAGAATCACCCAAAAAGTTTCGCAGTTAAAAAAAAAAAAAAGCTGCTCCTGCTGTCGTCATTTCTGAAGCGAGAGGGCACGGAGTTAACGCTCCCTGGGCAGATTTTTGTGGGGTGTTCAGATGACAAAGCGCAGGAGGAGCGACCGGATCCCGGTCACGGTGATGATCGGGGCATTGCTCGGAAATCAGGTGCCGGGAAGGCCCGGGGGCTTGTCATCTGTCATTTGTCATCTGTCACTGCAACACGCCTGGCCCCGGCTCCCAGGAAACAGGAGAAAGCAGCTCCGGAGGTGGGACATCAGCGGGATCCAAGACTCTCTCGTTGGGCCGTGCGGTGGAATCGGGGTGTAGCAAACAGTAGGACTGGGAGCTGCCCCATGGTCCCGTCCTGCGGCGGGCGTTCCAAGCAAGCCTTTGGTGCGGGTTTCCTGTCCCTTTGGGAACAGCACGTCCTGCCCAGGCCCTGCTGCCAGGTCACGGTCATTTCAGGAAATGCAGACAGGATTTTTCTTCGCTGGATGACATCACCAAGTTTTCCATGCCTGTTCCCAGACCAGTGCGGCTGTGCTGGGAAAAGGGCTTTTGCAGTCCAGTGGGTGAAGCGGTGCCCATCCCAGGGGAGCCGTGCCCGTGCCATTCCCGGTGCCGACACACGCAGGGATGCACTGTCCCCGGCTCCCTGACAGGGAGCATCCCGCCCTGACAGTGCCTGAGCAGCACCTGGCCCCTCGCCAAGGGCTCGGTGTCCCCGGGCCCCCCACGGCCCTGCCGCGCCCTTCACTTCCACCCGCTACTCTCCGACCCCATCTTCGCACCCAGACTCCTGGGAGAGTCACCTTGGCCGCTGTGTCACTGCTCTGTCACTTCGCCCGGCTCTGACGGCGAGGATTTCCCCGGCACCGGGTGAATTCCCCGCAATGAGAACCCGCCCATCCTATCCCCGCCCCGCCGGCGCAGCAGGCGGTAAAGCGCCGGAGTCCCCGCGCCGGAGCCGGGATAGGGGGGCAGGCGGGCTGGAGACCCGTGGTGACGAATCCTGCTGCTGTGACCTGCCGAACAAGTTCCTCTGCGAAAAGCACCTCGCCGTAACCTCAGTGCGGGCTGCGCCGTGCGTTTCCCCCACACGGCATTTTTCCTGCCATCTTCGTCCTGCCGTCTCCGTCCTGCCGTCTCCGTCCTGCCACCGCCCATCCTTCCCGACCGCTGGCCTCCACCTGTCCCCCGAGCCGGCGCCACGGGACGCGAGGCGGCTATGACACTCTGTGCGCAGGTAGGCGAGGGTCCGCTAGTACCCAGAGTGGCCAAAAGTGACTTTAAAACAATTCTTCAGGGTGCCAGGGCTCGCTCCGGACCATTTCCAAGGGACCAGGGGCTCCTCACTTGTGGAGTGCAGCGGGAGATGGCTGTCCGCGGTGGGACCCCGGGTGGGTCAGGTGGCCCCAGGCTGAGCACCACAGTCCATGGGTCGCCCTCCAGCAGATGCAGGGGATGCATGAGGGCGTCCCAGAGGATGGATGGGGAGCCCCTGGGATGGACGAGGGCACCCAGGAGGTCCTAGGAGGTGGATGAGGTGGGCTCAGGGGATGATGAGGGAACCCAGGGGGTAGATGAGGAGTCCTGGGGGAGTGTGAGGGCGTCCCGGGGATCTGGGTTGATTCC
>VXAX01000687.1:131907-166863 GCA_013399835.1 Leptocoma aspasia | reverse complement strand
GGCAAGAGGGAAAATGGCACGCCGGGGCGCAAGTGCTGCTGGGGGGCGGGGGGGAGGCAGGGTGCCCCCGGGCCATCCTGGAACTGCGTATTTGCTGTGGGGGATGCAGCTGGTGTTGCCTGGAGGGTACAGATGGTGATGCCCTGGAAGTAGCTGCTGTACTGGGAGGATGGTGAGGAGGGGGAGGATGGCTTCATGTTGCAGAGGCAGCACTCTCCGTTCGAAGTGGCAGTGGGGGAGGCAGTGGGCGGGGGGAAGCGCCAGCACTTCCTCACACCCCTGTGCTTCTCTCTTCTCAGCACTTGCTCCTCTTTCTGCTCTTCGTTTGGCCTTTCAACTGCTTTGCCAGTTACAGCCGTGCCACTGAGCTCTTCTACAGCCTCAACGAGGGGCTGCCTGCTGGGGTGCTCATTGGCAGCCTGGCCCGTGACCTGCGGCTCCCAACGGCTGGTGGCCAGCACCCTGCATCTCTGCAGCCCCCACTCTCCTTCACCCTGGCCTCCCATGGCTTAGGGGGACAGTATGTGCAGCTGGACAACCGCTCCGGAGAGCTGCTCACCTCGGCGGTGGAGATAGACCGCGAAGCTCTGTGCGTGGAAAGCAGCGGGGCCACCATCTTCGGGGGATCGGCTGCTGTCTCCTCTTCCTCCACCTCGCCAGAGTCATGCCTACTGCTGCTGGATGTGCTGGTACTGCCACAGGAGTACTTTCGCCTGGTGAAGGTAAAAATTGCTATCCGTGATGTCAACGACAATGCGCCCCGCTTCCCTGTGCCCCACATCCGTCTCTCGGTGCCTGAGAATGCACCTGTGAACACCCGCCTGGCTATCGAGCACCCTGCCCTTGACCCTGACATGGGCACCAATGGTGTCCAGACCTACCGCCTGCGAGATAACTATGGTGTCTTCACTCTGGATGTGGAGGAGAATGAGAACGGGGAGAGGACTCCCTACCTGATTGTTATGGGGGCACTGGACAGGGAGACACAGGACGAGTATGTCACAGTCATCGTCGCTGAGGATGGGGGGACTCCTCCGCTCGTGGGCAGTGCCACCCTCACTATTGGCATCAGCGACATCAATGACAACTGCCCCCAGTTCAATGACTCGCAGCTCAATGTCACTCTTTATGGGAATTCCAGCCTAGGGACACCTGTGGCTACTGTCCAGGCGGTGGACATGGACCTTGGATCCAATGCCCAGATCACCTATTCCTACAGCCAGAAGGTCCCCCAGCTGTCCAGAGACTTGTTCCATCTTAATGAAAGCACAGGAGCCATCACACTCTCTACTAAAGTTGATGGGGACACTCCAAGGCTACACAGGCTGATCATACTGGGCAACGGTCCTGGCTGTATTCCTGCTGTGATTACGGTGCTGGTGACCATCATCAAAGTCATGATGAGGCCACCTGAAGTTGTTCCTCGTTTCATAGCTAATGAAGTGGAAGGGGTGGTCTACTTAAAGGAACTTGAGCCAATCAACACACCTATAGCATTTTTTACCATCAAAGACCCCGATGAAAAGTACAAAGTCAGTTGCTATTTGGATGGTGATGGGCCTTTCAGACTTTCACCGTACAAGCCATACAACAATGAATACCTGCTAGAGACCACAAAGCCTTTGGACTTTGAGACACAGCAGCTGTATGAAATCTCCGTAGTTGCATGGAACTCGGAAGGATTTCATGTCAAGAAAGTTGTCAAAGTACAGGTTCTGGATGACAACGACAATTCACCAGTTTTCTCTGAACAACTGATAGAATTGTCCATTGAAGAGAACAATGTTCCCAATGCTTTTTTGACCAAACTGCATGCTACTGATGCTGACAGTGGAGAAAGAGGGCAAGTGTCCTATTTCTTAGGTCCTGATGCCCCTTCCTATTTTGCTTTAGATAAAACTACAGGAGTTCTTACAGTTTCCACCCAGCTGGACAGAGAAGAAAAAGAGAAATACAGATACACTGTCAAAGCAGTAGATTCTGGATTCCCTCCAAGAGAATCAATAGCAACTGTCACCATCACTGTATTGGATAAAAATGATAACAGTCCGAGATTTATCAATAAGGATTTCAGCTTTTTTGTGCCAGAAAACTTTCCAGGTTTTGGTGAAATTGGAGTTATAAGTGTCACAGATGCTGATGCAGGGCAAAATGGATGGGTTGCCCTTTCAGTTTTGAATGGAAGTGATATTTTTGTTATAGATACTGGAAAAGGAGTTTTGAGAGCTAAAGTCTCCCTGGACAGGGAGCAGCAAAGCTCCTACGTTCTGTGGATTGAAGCAGTTGATGGCGGTGATCCTGCCCTGTCTTCTACAGCAAAAATAACTATCCTTCTTCTGGACATAAATGACAACCCTCCTTTGGTCTTGTTTCCTCAGTCTAATATGTCTTACTTGTTAGTCCTTCCTTCTACCCTTCCTGGCTCTCCCATCACTGAGGTCTATGCTGTCGATAAGGACACTGGCATGAACGCTGTCATAGCTTACAGTATCATAGGAAGAAGAGGCCCTCGACCCGAGTCATTTAGGATTGACCCCAAAACTGGTAATATCACCTTGGAAGAGTCACTGATGCAAAATGACTACGGCCTCTATCGGCTGCTTGTAAAAGTTAGTGATCACGGCTACCCAGAACCTCTCCATTCCACTGTCATGGTGAACCTTTTTGTCAATGATACTGTCAGCAATGAGAGCTACATCGAAAGTTTGTTAAGGAAGGAGCCTGATATCAGTGTAGAAGAAAAGCAGCCACAAATATCCATAGAGCCTACACATAAAAAAATGGAGTCATCATCCTGCATGCCTACCTTGGTAGCTCTTTCAATAATAAGCTTGGGTTCAATTGCTTTAGTAACGGGGATGGGAATTTACATTTGTCTCAGAAAAGAGAAAAAGCATCACAGAGCAGATGAAAACTTGGAAGTACAAATCCCATTAAATGGAAGAATTAACCTGCACATGTTGGAGAAGAAACCAATGGAGATTTCTAACATTTGATGTTTCTTTGTGTAGAAGTCCAACATTTGAAAAACCCCAGGTGACACTAAAACACCTAGCTGTAGGTTGTATTGACAGAGGTTGCAATGAAGGACTGCTAATTTATAACTTAATAATATTATAATTGTAAATAGCTGTTTACAGTTTTTTACATTCAACTTCAGTGTACAGCTTTTTTATGAAATTATAGTAACTAACAGCTAGCACCCTGACTATAAAAACATGGACATCATTTCCAACTCTCATAAATCAATAAGATCAGTGAACATAAAAAGGGTGAAGGTAAGATGATTCTTTTAAGCTCAAGTTTTAAAAGTCTTTTTAACCACGAGAGGGCATCAGATGCTCCTGAGCAGGGAACTGTTCGAGGTACTGTCCATGAGATAAAAAGAATATATTTTAAATATATTGATTTTAATATAAAATACCTATTGGCATACAGACATTTAATCACTACAAAAAAAAAAAAAAAAGAAATGTCTGTCCCGATGTATGTATTATAAAAAGAATAAATATATTAAAATGCACTAGTAATGAAAACCAGAATGTTTATTACCTCACAAGTAAAGCTTATACAGTAGGATAGAAGAGGCATTAACAAGAAGTGCAATTCCTGTTGAGCAAGAATGCAAGATGTTGTAATGAGAATCTGAACTGCTGTGACATATCATTCATTTTTCTCCAGATTCCACTCTCATTATCATTTGCTCCAGCAATCTGCTGGTCATTTTTATGGAAAAATTATATTTAATATTTCCTAAAGCAAATAATGACAGAGCCCCATCCTCATCCTCATAAACATGCCAGATGCAAGGAAGCACGGGAATGGCTAAATCCTTAGTTGTCACAAAAGTGGTGGTATTTTTTGTACTTTGAGCAATCTGTCAATAGTACTCCATCAGTTTGGTTGTGCAGTAGATTTTTGTTATGTGCTACTTCTGAATCTGATCTGCCAGGTGAAAACAAAAATCACTTCACATTTTAAGGAATTGTAGGACTTTTTTTATTCTGATTGTTGATCCTTTCTGGATTGGTATTTCATGTGAAAGATCTTGTTTCTGACTTTTGGTGACCATTCCTGGCTCCTTTTCATTGGCTTTGATTTTGGATTAGATCTAAAATCTAACTTGTAGGACTGGTGGCATATTTTCTTGATAATTTATTCTTTGCTGTATCCTCTGCAACAAAGCAGCAATTTTATCAGTGATGTATTACTTTCACTTCATTTTAAGAGCTGAGAACTATCTTTTGTATGATGATTGCATCAAATTTCTCTGTGTGAACAAGATGAATTAGTGTTATGCTTAAAAATTATTATTTTGATTTCTCGCATCCTATGTCTGTAATGTACCAAAAGTGTTTATATGTCTGCAAATTAAAGCTATATATTTTCATAATAACTTATTCTCTCTCTCTCCTAGAATTTTAATTATAAAGCTAATACTATTTCAGTTATAAGAAATGCATTTTTCACAAGTTCTTAGGTGCTGGCTATCTTGTCTGAGATGTCATAATACTTTCACAAATTAGTACATTTCAAAATCATTAATGACAGTTTATGCTGTGCTTCTTAAAACTACCAGCAAAGACAACTGTATATCAGCTGATGTAAGTAGTGAGGCAGCTCATACCTGTTTTGAAAGTAGGGAATGCAATTTGAGGCAGTTTTTGATTTTTCTCTCTGTGACTGGCACATAACTTTACCTTGAAGCTACTGAAATGTTAGGGCTTCTAATAGATACTGGTTGTACTTAGTCAGAGTAAGAGTATTAGCGTGATACCCATAATTTTGCCATCCTGGCTATAGGAAAAAGACTTTTTTTTTTCAGGTTAGAATATTTTCTCTTTGGGCATGATTGGATAGATGTGTTTCCTTAAATTTAATTCAGCCTGTCAGAGCTTTATGGTCAATCACTTCTCTTCCTTTATTTTTATCTTATCAAAATATAAAAATGGTATGCATCCCTGAAATGCATTTGGCACAGAAAGATATTGTTTCTTATCTCTGAAGAAAAATTACATTATATCTGCGGAAACAGCTTCAGTATCACAGATACTATGTATTGCTGTGGTGATGAAGCTAGATCGTCTGCATTTTTCTCTTCAGTAAGGAGGCAAGGTAACTGAAAGACAGGATCCTTTTCATCCCTCTTCTCTTATTTCAATTAGCAGTCCAGTATATTCTCAAGACAGTTTGAACAGGAGCAAACCCAAGGCTTAAGAAATACAATAAAAATAATCCCGATCCTTCAGTGTGTGTTCATATAACACTGGGCAGATACTTTTTATCAGGTTCGACCAAGACATAGTCTTGACCTTGTTTGATTAAGCTTTGGTTAAACATGCTGTTCTTGTTGCCTTTTATTTTTGTTTGTTTAGATGAAGCATGTTCCTAATGCGCAATAAAATGTAATGCTAGGAGCCTGTTAAAGCCAAAGTACTGCTCGTGAAGCATTTCACTCATGATTTTCTACACATTTAAGGAAAATGGGTTTAAAATCACACCTTCAGCCATACCAACACTTACTTGTGCAGAGGAATTTATACTGAATAAGACCTCACAGAGCACATTTTTTGCCTTCTGTGAGTAGCCGTTCTGTGGGTAATGTCACTGAAAATGGCAAAATACACGGTGAGCTGGGTTTTTTACTCCATATTTTGTGTTACTTAAAAAACATACAGCTACTAACACCAAGGATAATAGTTAAACCTGCAGTGTTGAGCCTAACAATGACTAAAAAACAACAAAACAGGAGTCTTACATTCATAGAACCAGGGAATTCCTTCCTAAAAAAACGCTCTTTCACAGCTGTAAAATTCTTGGTACTGGCTGTATAGCAAACATTTCTGTGATGTTTTTGTTTCCAAAGTATCCCTTACTGAAATTCCTTTCACATGAAAACACATTTTTAATGAGTATAACTGAAGTAAATTAGACTCAGATATAAAAGGCCTATTTTATTACCACCTTGTGCAGTGCACTTGCCAAAATATATGCAAATCTTGTTGACGCTGGTAGTTGAGCTGGCACAAAAATAAATGTCTCATTCATTTACAGTATCCACTGATCAATCTTAGAGCGGGTGCCCTTTGTTCATTTTTATAAAAAATGAGATTGTCCTAAGTTTTGTATTGCCAAAGTCTCCTGAACTTGCTATGCAAACACTTTTCCCTTAGAATTAACAAATTAAAAAATGAAAGACAAGAAATGGGCAGTGAGCCCGGTGGCAGTGGACAGAGAAAATCAGTCTTCTCTTTCTCCTTCATTTTATTCTTTTTAAAAGAACTCTTTGAATGCAAAACTAACCTAACACCTGGCTGAATATCGATAAAGGATGAGATGTAAAAGTGTGGAAAGGGAATTAGAGCTATTTGCTTTTTCTTATGTCAAAACTCAGAAAACAATATTTTGGTCATATATTTCCATTTTTCAGTATCAGGGTTCAAATATGCAACTGTGCCACAGTCCACTGAGAAGAATGTAAAAAGCTGCCACTCTCTTAGCAGGACATCCAAGGAGAGGTACAGTATTAGCAAATTTGGCCTCCCTGATGGCAGTGACAAACCTTTGATTACTGGCTGGGGTTTCATTGCAAATAACGAATGCCCCTAACTGCTGCTTTGGGAAGATTGCATTAAAATACTCAAACACATGGATATGATGGGTAGTCCATGACTAATATTTCACCTCCTGGTTCAAAGCAATCAACTTTCGGGGAGCAGTGGTCTGCATCACAAAAATACCTTGCAGCTTGGCATGAGTAGAGATACAAAGCACCTCTGCCACAAAGAAATCATCATGCAGATGATAAATGTGCCTTCCCTATACTGTGCTTCTCACCATCTTCTCGCAGACATTAGTTTCTTTGTACATTCCTCTCACCTGTGTAACTTAGGGAGAAAAACAATGCAAAACAATTAATTATTAAATTAATTAGCCAACTGAAACTAATGACTTTGATTTAGACCAGTCTTCTTCAGAGCTGGAGTTTGAGGAGCTAAGCATGTTTATCTCCATTACTGAAATAATTTGAGTTTAGAGGAGATGTCTAGTGAAACTTAAAGTGGAAATAAACATATTTAGTACCCTCATTTCCTACAGAGTAGATTCAGTAAGTTTTTATATAAGTAGTAGTTGCCCAGTGAGATAAAAGTTGCAGAAATTAGTGTTATGCTTTATTTTTATAGTGTGTGGAATATTTTGAGGAAACTATTTGAAAGTTATTTGCAACATGTCATAATTTACAAGTTTCTGAGTTAAAACATGCAAAAGTACTTGTGCAGGAAATTGCTATTTCCTTTTCACTCTCTGTACCAGACTGAACCAGCAGATAAGATAAAACTGTCATCTGCATTCTGAGATGGTGGGATTCAAGGATTTCAGCTCACAAACAAATATAAAGTTATACAGCTCTGTTTTTTCACATTATGGATGAGAAAAATACTTTTATTCTTATACCACAGATTGGTAACTTGCATAATCTTTCTGATATATTCTATCTGAATGTTTCAGTGATTTCTGCTATATTTGCATTTTAGTTTCATTACAGAATGAATTTTAAAGGCCAAATTTCAACTCTTAGTTTTTTCTGATGAGAGTGCTTTGAACAGGTGCTTAGAAAACATTGTTCTGAATGAAGAAATGTTCAATCATTTATTATGCATTCAGTCATTTATTCCACTGCTTGTAAAAGCAAATATATACTTACGGGTTGAAGTTGCAGATTTTCATATTGCTAGCTAACACTGCTGGTAAATAGCAAACACTTAACTGAAATACATTGTGAGGAATTATTTCAACTGTTCAAATCAAGAGGACTTGCATTTTTAAGCATCAAGTTGGATGTTTGTCTATTCCCAGCAGCCCTGGCAGCATTGATTTAATGTAGTGTACTAACTATTTTGTCCTATTTTCCATCTTCAAAGTTTGGGTTAAGTATTCATCCTCAGAGCAAGCCAGTGAGATGAGGACTCATCTCTTTGTGCATAACAGCAGTGACAGCTTGATTATCTGTGTGTCAGCATCTAATGCTACCTGAGATGCCTTAAGATATCCCCCCTGGCCTTGAGCTGCTCCTCGGGAGAAGTGCAGGATTTCTCTCAATGAGCTATCATATTTGCCAGCTCAGTCAGATGCTTTCACTATTTTAGAAGGTGTCCAGTAAATGCTAACATGTGCTGAATTGAGTCTTTGATGTGATTCATCTCCATATTTACACATCTATGTTGGCACGTCTACAGACAGGTATTGACCACTGAGCTCGCTATAATCTGTGAGTTTCATCAGCACAGGCAATAGAGCTAGAGAGTGCTTCAGTTTGTGCTACAGTGAGAATTCAGACAGGCTTTAGCTGCTCTGAAAATTAGTATCAAGTGCTATCTAGATTGCCCTTGAGCGTCTCAAGATTCTGCACAGTGCTGTCAGGGAGTTTTGTTCCTTTCTAGAGTAGTAGCTAGGTGCCAGGAGAGCAAAGCAGTGAAGACGACATGAGAAAACTATGGATAGGCATGCATATCCCACATATGGTGGTGACACAGTGAGTCTATCAACCTTTCAACTCCACTGAGCAGAGCTTGACAGACTATAATGGGAACATAAAACATAGATCAGAGACATCTGATACTTAGCATCAGAGCCAAAAAAAAGACCTGCAAGCCTAAAATGTAACCACTATCATAACTGACTGATAACCTCTGAAACCTAAATTAATCCCATTTAGTATTGCATGCAAGTCACTCCTACGGGACACTGTAAAAGGAGGTGTACCTTTGATTTATATGATGGCAGAGCACTCACTGCTGAGGAGGTAAGAAAATTTTGTTATTTTTCAGGCATTTTCAGTTGTGTATTTGGAGCTGATGCTAAAGACATCTCTTGTTAAGGACACTCTTTAGCCTCCTTTTGTAAACTGAGCTGTTTTTAATATAAAGACTCAAACGTCAAAATCTTCCAAGGCTGAAGAGACATAATCATGTTTGTCTACTAGAGGAGCATTCTGTGGAGATGGAGATACTTGGCCTTGAAACATTTTCAAAACTTTTCTTTAAACAATCAGTGACAGTTGAGGGGTGAGAATACCAGGGAAAACAGAGTTCTGTGCTTTTTCCTCCTTGATGAGCAGATTCTGATATGCACACAGACACACAAAAAATTGAAAATGTTACCATAGATATTTTTCAGACGTAATAGTCTCTTCAAGGTTCAGAATTGTTTCAAACCTATTACCTTTATTTGTGCTATAATGGTATGAAAATTATAACCTCAAGACATTTATGGGATAAAGGTTGGTCATTCTCTGTGTAAGGCTCTATTTTCTGAGGAATATATTTATAAATGGTCTGGCTGATAGGGTACAAAGTAGAACTGCTTCGCAGGATGTGTTCAGGACAGATGGAAATAGAAAAGAGCAGACGACAGTAAGAATAAATAAATGCAGTCAAAATAAAAGGGTCTTTTTCTAAGATCACATGTGAGAAATAAAAATAAGCAGTCAGAAACAATAAAAAGAAATTTTCTGGATCTACTGGATTTACTTTGTATCATCAGCAGTGTTAAGTGTCCCATTTCAGTAATCGCTCATCCTTTTTCTTAACCTCTAAGGATGAGAGCTTGTTGCAGAGCTTTAGGACCTCCTGACACAATCTACTAACACAAAATACATTAAAACAGATTCACATTGTCAGCAGGTTACAATTGTATACAGAAATCAAGGCTTTGAGTAGAATATTTTTAAAGTGTCTGTTTTATTATGATAACAGCATTCTCTTTTCATGGTGCTTTTCTGTAGTGTTGTTGTATTGGGTGCATTCATTTTTGCTAACTCAGGACTAAACCATATTACAAACATTTGCATCTTCTCAGCCATTATAGAAGCTGATACTGTGACATAATTTTTCCTGTGAATGCTGTTAAAGCAATGAGAACTTTTTTTGCAACAATACACAAATAGCAGATGTGCTTCTGTCCTCACTTTCCTGAAGTGCATAATGATAGGGTAACCTTCATCTTTCTGAATGAACATTTCATTGCAGTAGGACAAGAGGGTTCTGATATAACCCTATGTTAATATGGTGTACATCCTGCAGTTGTTTTCTCAAATGGCTCCCTTGCACATCTCTATAGAAGTTGCAGAAGTCATCTACTCATTTTGAGAGTGTCTTTTGTTTTTTTGTTATAAGTCGTAAGAGAAAAGCAAAGGCCATACAGTTGTACTGGCATTCTCTTTTATTTGTTTCTGTTTACCTAAGTAAGTTTAGCTGAAGTAAAAACACAAGGAAGCTTGTCTTTAACTGGATTCTTTTTGAATTTGAATTTTGAAACGTCATATATAAAGTTAGGCACCTAAAAAGTAGATATGCAAATATCAGAGAAAGCAGTAAAGGAAGAAAGCATGCAGGGAAAAGAAATGTTTTGGAGTAACATTCAATCTTGAAAGTTCAACATAAAGTAATTAATGTATTAATTTCCTCAAGGATGTTTTTGTTTTCTCAGACACAATGAAAACAATTCAGTCCCTTCAGCTGTATGTACACTGGGCACACCCTCAGAGTCCTTCCTGCAGTCCTTTCAGGAGGTGCATAGCCTCATCTCTCACTAAGGTAAATCCAGTTTAAAAGTGTTCAAGTATTCATATTAAACTAGATTTTAATTTTAATTAAAATTTAATTTAATAATGAACTATATTTTAATATGGAAAAATCAAGCCAACTGATACTGTCCATCCCCATTACAACTGCTTTGAAGGCATCAAAAATTAAATATTATGGGTCAGAATATTTGTATTGGTAGTAAATTCCATTTGCTATTATCTTTGATATTGACTATCAACATCTATCCACTAGCAATTTTATTTGACTGAATGTATTTGACAAATAGCTTAATCAACAATATTTTTATCACTTACAAAATATTGGAACAAAATCCATAATCGTTTTTTTTTTCCTATTTTCTCTTCTGGAATAACAATTACATTATTGAAAACCTTTTTTTCTGTTATTATCCACTATGATACGGAATTGTAAGACCATTACAGAGCATTCAAAGATTTTTCTCTTAATATTTTTTTTAGAGCCTGGTAGAATTTTGTCATATTCCAAATAAACTTTTAGACTTTGGCTTGTAATTTAATGAAATTCAAAACTGCTAAAGGCTGGGATTTCAGTATTAACAACATCCAGAAATGCCAAATCATGAGTGATTCCCAACACAGATTAGTGTAATCCAAACTTCATAGATCTGTGTAGGCAATTTGGGAGTACACACATCTCAGACTGGTTCTCTGATCCAGGCAGCTCTACAAGTCTGTTATTGCAATGTCGGTGGCTTATGACACATCTCTGCTCTCAGTTCACGTTACAGTAGAGCAAAGGCACCTCGGTTAAATGTCTGAAATTAAACAGAGTGAATCTAGATTATGTACTAGAACAAGAGAGAACCAAGTGTCATATTTCCCTTTCCCAGTTACAGGGGATGGCTAACCCTCCTAAAGTGAAGCCACATATAAAATCTCTATACATGCTGAGACAACTTCCTTTTCCAAGTATGGAAGTTTCTGTGTTAGGGTTTGCTTGGTTTTTTTATTTAATCTTTGTAGGTGTGGAAGTAAATTCCTTTGAAGTGATAAGGACAGCTGCATTTGATGCAACTGGCAGGTTTTTGCCATGTCACTTGCTGTTTGAAAAAATGAAAGCCCACAAATCATAAAAAGAATGAAATATAGCAGGCATAGAGGCAAGGAGGAAAGGAGTCTCTTTCCTACTCTGTCTTCTCAAGTCTGCAGGTGATAGATGGCAGTGTGCTGAGTATGCAGTTCTTCACTGGAAGTTGTACGTGGGATAAGAAATACTGTGTGGGAATTACAAAACCAATATGTGTAAATCTGCTCAAGGGAAGTAAAAAAAAATCCTTCTAGCCTAATAAAGATGCACAGATTGCTGGTAAGATTTTGAGCTGTTGCATGGGTCAAATAGAGCACAACAGCTTATACATCATTGCCTCTTCAGCATGTATCAGAAAGCAATAGGCAAAACTATTTTTGAACCATTTTACTTTTATAGCAAAACAATATTTAGAAATAATTTACTTGAGTTCAGGCTACTTTTGAATTGAGTGTTCTACAAGATGATCTGTGTGAAAAACCCCCATTTGATATGTGAAACCAGTCATCAAAAGACACGCAATTTTTAGAGATTATTTTCAGATAATGATTAACAATAAGCTACTGTAAAATTGAAAATTTTTCACAATATTATGGGGATTTTGTCACTTTCCATCAACTTCCATGAACTAAAAAGTAAAAAAAAAAAAAAAAAAAAAAAAAAAGGAAAAAGAATCACCACTAGTAGGCTATNAAAAAAAAAAAAAAGGGAATAGTAAACAATTTGAACTATCAGAAATTTATTGAAGACAATAAAAGGTCCTTTCGAGAAGTTCCACTAAGGGTCAAACAGAAATGACGTATTAGAAATAATGATATGCATTAGGCCATACTTAATTGAAATTTGGATGCATAAGTACTTTACAGATGTTTTAAAGGAACTGTTAATAATTTTTATTGGGCCAGTTACACCTCCCTAGTCTTCCCTCCTCCCCCCCACCACAAAAAAAAAAAAAAAAGGGGGAAAAAAGGAAAATATTTAAAAGAATACCAAGAAATTAGATGTACGTGGGAGCAATGAAACAAGTTGCCATAGTGGCCAAAAAAAATACAGGAAAAAGTATCAGCAGAAATTAATGTAGAGAAGGTACCAAAACCTATCAGATGAACAGTTGTGGATGAAATGAAACACAAAGAGAAAAACTTATGTTTTTAACAATTCACATGTAAATAAAAGAGAAAAAAAACCCAAAATTATACAACTAGATGCACATGTTTTTTTCCTTTTTCTTTAGTTTATTGAACAGCTGCCTATGACTCAGAGTGAATATCACTTCAGTTCCAAGTGTTCTACATATTAGCTCATTAATATGTTCACCCTCCTTTGATTTCACAAAGAGATTTTTTTTCCTTTGATATATAGTGGTGTGATTGCTCATCATTTCTTAATGAAATTATTGTGACCTTTTGCCAGCAACAAACATAAGGGAAGATTGAAAAATAAATATGTGTTGCAGTGGAACTTCTGGCATATGCTTAAGAACTGAAGATCCCAGGAGAAGAGAAAGCAACATATGGGAGAGTTAACACAGGTAGAGGTGAGACATGAAACAATGTAAAGAATAGAAGAAAGATGCTGCTGTAAGAAGTCAATTAGTTATTATTAATGTTGGACAATTAATAAAATTGCAGTAGACCATGAAATAAAAATAAAATAAAAAGAAAAACCTAAAATGATGGTAGAAAATTCCTGGGCCCAGCAAGATGCATTTTCCTTTGAGAATACAACTACTAAATAGTGAATTTGGACACCCAACTACTTAGTTCAAACTTGGTAACTTCAATTTAGCTCAAATTTGTAAAACAAATTAGTCTGAAGAGTAGTTTCTAAAGCACAGATACAAAAAAAATTTCTGGGGGACAAACTGGTTCTCCTTTCCACCTAAGAGCATACAGATACTCCAGGGTACCCTTGTACCTTTTCAATAATGTGTCTCAATTTCATCTGCAGTCTTTGAACTTAGTCTCTATATCAGGGATTTGAACCACTGCTTTTCCATAAAAGAATACTTTATCTATTGAAGTGTATTGAAGTAAAGTAATGAGACGAATCCTCATTCATCTGGTAATGAGTGAGAAAGAAATTATATTCTTTATTTCGGAAGGATTAGACTTTATTTCCCATACCAAACAGAATACTGAACAACAGACAGAGTTCTGTTCAACAGAGTTGAACCTTTTTTTCTTGATTCATTGGCAGTTAATTTGTTTAAATCACAGAGTAACTAGAAGAATACAGGTGTTATACCAATATTTAGAAAGGTTAGATGTGATGACTCAAATATTTACAAGCAAAATAGTACATAAAACTTAGGTAAAATAAAGAAAAAGCTGTTGTGCTTCTGACACGATAGCAAACTGGGCCTCTAGTATAAGGACATGGACCTATTAGATTGAGTCCAGAGGAGAGCCACTAAGTTGATCACAGGGCTGGGGCACCTCTCCTGCAAAGGCAGGCTGAGCGAGATGAGGTTGTTCAGCCAGGAGAGGAGGAGCCTTTGGGGAGAGCTAAGACCACCTTTCAGTACCTTAATGGGCCCTACAAGAGAGTTGGAGAGGGACATTTTACAATGAAATGAAGGGATAGGACAAGAAGGAATGGCTTTAACCTGGAAGAGGGTAGGGTTAGATTCAAAAGTAGGAAGAAATTCTTCACTGTGAGGCGTGTGAGGCACTGGAATAGGCTGCCCAACGAAGTTGGGGATTCTCCATCCCTGGAAGTGTTCAAGGCCAGGTTGGATGGGGCTTTGAGCAGCATGATCCAGTGACAGGTGTCCCTGCCTGTGCCAGAGGCGATCGGAACTAGATGATCTTTAGGGTCCTTTCCAACCCAAACCATTCTAGGATTCTCTGAATTAAAAGATAATAATACATAGCAATTAAACAAAGTAGAAGTTATCCTGTGCAAAACTCATACTTTCAACATAGTGAACCTGAATTTACTCTGATTAAATTATAAATTTTGGAAAGTCAAGGTGTAACAGTCAAACTAGTATATTTGATTTCTAAATTAATTATGTACTTCAAAAGTTAGCATTATGAGATTTCAATAAAACAAGTTTAGCAATTTCTAAAGTTAATGTTGTTACTACCACTTAATGACAGGTGTCAGGCAAAAAGTCTTCAGTGGGAAAATGTCCTTTAATTATGGGTTTTATGGGCAGATTCTGCGGAAATATGTTTTATATTCCTTAATAAAACTTGAATGAATAAACAAGTCCACTTGTACTCCAATGTAATGCCATAAAGATATGAAATAGAAAAAGAAAAAGCAAGGAAAAACCCCTAGGTTTTCGGGGGTTTTTTTCTGTTGTTGTTCTACAAACAGAAAAGTAAAAGCAGAAATAGAGAAATAATATTATTCTGTACAAGGCATTAGTCAGAACAGTGCTGAAACATTGCATCAATTTTTTTGTTATATTTTAAAAGGCCATTTAAAATGTGGGATATCTAGATAAGTCACAAATTTATTTTGAAATTGAGAGAAAATTAATTTGAGAGACTGGAGAGTAGTTTATTTTATTTTTCTTAAAGGAAGTAATGGACTGATTGCATTGCAAAGAAGTTCTAAACATAACACACTTTCTATTGTAGAAAAAATAAAGGAGTAAGAGTAGGCATTTGATATCTCTAGAGCAAAGGTGAATGTCATTCTGAAGTGTAACCTGAAACAGGCACAATTAACTGAGATCAAAAAAATACCTAGTGCTTTAAACCTTGTGTGTTTGTAACTTCTAATGAACAAGGGGCAGACTAGATGTAGTGATGTGGTGCCAGATCTTTTGGAACTATGATACAGATTGATTTTATATTACCTTGATTCACCTCTTTTCCTCTCTTCCCCTCCCCATGTTACTGGAATGGTTAGATGAACAAACTAAAGTTATCTGTTAATGTACCTGAAATCAAACACAAGTGATATTTTTAAAGAATTTGAAAGAAAACCACTTTATTACAAAATGTCTGATACGAACTTTGAGCTGTAGCAATCACAATAAAGCCTATGGTTGTCTAGACTACAGGGACAGATTTTAAAAAGTGAATGCTCTTTCTTTATATATTCACTCCTTGATATGACTACTAGCTAAACAATCCTATATCACTGTAATTATTGAATATTTAGAGTAAAAAAGTAGACAATGTGGAAAAAAGAGATCAATCACTAAAAATACTCCTTGGGATAAGATAAAAAAAAAATGAAGGACATGGTTTGTCATACATGTGTAAAATGACCTTTCCCCATAATCAGTCTCCTTATGTAGAACTACTTCTAGAGAAGTAAACTGAATGCAAATGTGTCAATATAATTTTGCCCATTATTGAAGTTTTCAATTTATTTAATTTTTTAAGGCAAGTAATCTCCTTCTGTCTCTCCTCACCTGCAGAATTTAGCCAATGGAAAGTACAAGCACAGGTGTCTAGTGAGCATTAATGTTCATGCATGTTTAGTTGTGCAGGAATATGTGCATACATATGTGTGACACATATGAAAACTACATGGCATGAAGTCTAAATTGCAGACATACATTTCAGCTCTGCATCTAAGTTGTACAACTTTAGTCTGTCTGGAAGACTTGTCTCTGGCACAAACCCTCCTCCTACTGCTAACCCATAGTTTAATCACTTTTTCTGAACAGCCTGGCTATCTGGTAGTTTCATCTACCTTAGTTAAGCTGAGGGGAACCGCTCTTTGAAATTCAAAACAGAGGCCATCGAGGACCCCATACAGAGGAGGGAGGATCAGAGCAAGGATTCTTGCCCATCATTCATGAGGGACCACCTAATACAGGGCTTTTCTTTGTCAATTCTGTAGGTGAGGTAAACTGGTATGTTACATGGGAAAACAAGGCAGGATAGATTTGAAATTAATTTCTACTCAGCTGCCTCTAATTGGACAGTTGATAGCACTGAAAAGTTCAGCTGACTCTTAACACTCAGTAATTATGGCAGATAACTATAATGAATGGGTATATTAGGCAAAGAACTTAAGCAGTGCTCTGTAACTGACCTGATTGGCTTGAACCAACTCAGAAGTGATGGGTCCAATATCCAACTATTGCACTTGTGGGACTGTCATTCCTCCAACAAGCACTACTGTCACAGGTTATATACTGGCCTTATCATTGTCCCTTTAGCTGTTCTGAAATACTTTGACAATCCTCAAGAGTTTCAAATGAAACAAATGACTGCAGTTATGCAGTAAAATCTTGCTCCTACTCACCTATTATCCACTGCAGATAAATCACGGTTTTAAATTGACATCAGACATAGCCAGGTCTTCTTTTTATTGAGCTATTATAACAATGATTTAAAATGTAATAAACTCGTTGTAGAAGGCCAGCTTTTAATTATTTTCATTTCAGTCTGTGCCACCCTCATGGCTGATCTCTGTAACAGGCAATTTGCTTCCCTTTGTGTTGTAGGTGAAGAGTGGGGCTTTAATTTTCCTAGCAGACGTGGTGAGAACCCGAGGAAGTAAGGTGATAAGTACTTTCAAATGGAAGAGTGTATCTTGGTTTATCTTGGGTCTGTGAAGGACATCAAGCAGTTCTGTGATTTACAATAATTGCTATGCATTCTAGAAATTGCTCAGATTATGGCACGGTTTACTCACAGTATTACTACTTTGGTTTAATAAAAATGGGATGTTGCAAAAAAAAAAAAAACAAACCACAAACAAACCAAAAAAACCCCAAACAATCCAACACAAATCTAATATAAATCAGCAAACCAACCAGCCAGAAAGTTCTCTCCATTCTCCCACACACCCTGTCAGGATTAACTGTGTATATCTATCAAGAATGCCTGGAAAAATTTGTCAGAAGCACATGGAAGGGAGGGATGAGTACATCACCATGTAAATGCCAAGAATTTCCCCGTTCCTATAACAATAATAAGGCCTCTAAATATAGAGTTTCAATAGATTTTAATTATCTTCTTGTCTAAGTCAAAGCTTTTTTCTCTCTGAAGTGAAACAATATAAATTTGTTTGAGGGTATTGCTTTAGTTTAGTTATCAGTAATCACATGCTTACTAAGACAAGACAGCATTGCTGAAAGCAGTCCTACTATTAAAGTTAGTGCACGTATCCACAATAGATCATAGACAAAGACTTGGTCTTCCAGAGGAAAAAATCGTGTGCTCAAACACTGCATTAGCTGGGGAAAAATGCTAGAAATCAGAAAGGATGCATTTAGATAAAGAAGATAAGGGACAGTCAGTTCCATGTCTGTGATGGTAGCAGCTGTGCATCTGCCTGACTTGAAGTCTTACAAGGCAAGCTGAGAAAAATATTTAAAAAATTATAAAATTTGTTTTGCATTGACCTAGAATTAAAAGGCAATTTTCCATACAAACATATGCTAATAAAATGGCAACTATTTCAGTGTTCATGAAAGATAGAAGTTTTGGTTTATTTCAAAAAAAGTTAGGAAGCAAGGGAATACTAATGGAAAAGAAGATGTTACAACATTCTCTTTTATTATTTATCCTATTTACTTCTTTTTCTCCCTCTCTGTGGAAGACCGGTATTCACATCCTTTCTTTGCATGCAGACACTTAAATCCATATCTAAAGAAAATACCCTAATGCCCACTTTATTTAGTATAGCTGGGTGTTCTTAATCTCTTCTACTGATACTGTACTTTGAATAAAGTATTAAATATTAAATAGAGTTCAGATGTCTTATCTGCTGGGAAAGAATAGTGACAATGAATTGCTTTATTTGCCTGTCCATTCCTGTTCCTTTGTTCGATGACAGTGAAAGCTCCTAATTTGCTGCTGATTTTTGTATCAAATTAGGTTCCTCCTTTGTGGTTGGATAAATAAAGGAATATATTTATAGTTGCTATATTACAGACTGGAATATTAAGTGATTTTTCTAAATTAAGGAATAATTAAATCATTAATTAAAAGGTTGAGATAAAGAGAGGAGGATAAAAAGAAATGAGTAATTAAGGCCTCAATAACAGTAATAACTAGCTTTTACATAAAATAAAAATATCTTGTGTAATCAGTAAACCCCACACATGGTGAAAAATCAGGAGGAAGCAATCCCACAATCTCACACGTCGGTCTGCAAATACTGTGGAGTGCTTCCTCTATTGTTATGCACGTAAGAGTTCTTTGTAAGACACTTTACAATCATACCTGTGTAGAGAAGAATAAGTAGAGGACTGCTGAGGATCTGCCATAGTTTCTGAGCCCCATCATCCTCTACAGTGCTGGGTGGGCTGTAGCTTGGTTCTGCATTTATTTTCCTTTAAGTAGTTAACAAGAAGAAGTGTACCCATTCTTCAGCTGATAGATAGACTCATCAAAAGTTTTTGCTCCCTTAGTCTCTGTTTAGCTACCAAAATCTAAAACATATGCCTCAAATGTGGTGCCGAAAACTTTGTGATACCTTATATCCCTCCATTAGATTTGAAAAGAAATTGGTTTCGAATGTATATATCTAATGATCTTAAAGTGAATGATCTGGCCAATGGACTCTAAGAAGATTCTCTCACATTTTCTTTCTTTCATATAATCATAGAATATGCTAATTTGGGAAGGACCCACAAAAATCAGTGAGTCCAAATCCTGGCCCTGATCAGGACATCACAAAAATCACACTGTGTGCTGCAGAGCATTGTCCAAATGTTTCTTGAACTCTGTCGAGCTTGGTGCTGTGACCACTTCCCTGGTGAGCCCACGCCAGTGCCCAAACACCCTCTGGGTGAAAAACATTTTCCTAATATCCAGCCTAAACCTCCCCTGACTCAGCTTCATGCCATTTTCTTGAGTCCTGTCACTGGTCATGAGAGTGAAGATATTGGTACCTGCCCCTCCACTTCCTCTCAGGAAGATGCTGAACACCACAATGGGGTCTCCCCTCAGTCTCCTCTTCTCCAGGCTGAACACACCAAGTGACCTCAGCTGCTCCTCAGGAGGCTTTCCCTCACAGCCCTTCACCATTCTCATGGCCCTGCTTCCAGGGATGAGTGAAGGCAAGTGGAGGATGTTTTTTTTAAAACCCATCATTCTGATCAGATGATTCAAACAATGGTATGCTTTCTTTAGATTTTATTCTGTTCTACTACTGAGATCCTGGTTTTCCAGCACGTTCTAGAAACCTAGTGCAATGCTCTAGTTTCAAGGAACTGGGCAGAGTGGCTAGGGAATAGATTGTCCCGTGTGAAAACAACAGATTTAAATGTCCTTCTGTGGATTTATTTCATATTTTCTCCCAAACAGATCTGTGGACTAGAGGACAAGTGAAGCATACAAGAGATACAGATGTTTTCCTGTTCTTCTATAATTATCTAGTCATAAAGTAAGAGGTAATCTCTTTTTATGAGTTCTTCCTTCATTTCCTGCAGGGAACTTGAATCAAAGTAGCATGCATTCTGGTTTATCAAAGTCGGAAATTACAGTTAGTAATAGAATTTTCCATTTCTCATATGAGAAAGAAAAAAGAGTGAGGTTTCCTCTTTAAAGGATCTTTTTTCCTTTCTTGTATTTAGAGCTCATCAACCTGATGCCACTTAAGCTCTCCCCTATGCCATCACTGTCATCATCTACAAGCTGTGCACATCATTCAAGTTATATCACAGTGTTTTCATACATTCTTTCAGTTGATTAAAATGGACCATTTTGCTTAATGAACCACCATATTTCACCTAATTGTAATTCAAGTCAATATTTTCAGCATAACTCTTAGTTGCTAAAGTATCAGGTAGTTATGTATTTACTATTTTATATATGTTAAAAGTTATCAAGTAATGATTTTAAAATGCGCACAATTTTTGAAGAAAAGGACATGTAAACTATTGAGCAATTTTGGTGGGCAAGGTGTGTAGTCTTGTTAGTCTTAAGATTTTTTACAAATACTATGTTAATCTTTAAAAAAAAAAAAAAAAAAAGGGAAAATATTCCCAAGTATGCCCATTTTCAATCTTAAAAATAGTGCAAAAATGCTTCAAAATCACATTTTGTTTGTAATTTTTTTGTTTGGTAATGAACTTCTATCAATCAAACAATTTGAGATTAACAAACTCAATGTATTGTTAATATAATAACAGAATTATAGAATATGCTGAGTTGGAAGGGACCCATTGGGACCATGAAGTGCAACTCCTAGTGCTACTCAGGACACTCCAAGAACCACACCATGTGCCTGAGAGCATTTTCCAACACTCCTTGAACTCAGACAGGTTTAGCCTGTTCCAGTGTTCAACCACCCTCTGGATGAATGGCATGGACTGGAAAGGACCTTAAAAATCATCTAGTTCCACCCCCCATGGGATAATGACATTCTTCAGTTACTGAATCACCAGAGGCAGGTATCCAATGGAGAAGAATGAAGGTGCAAGATAAGGCATTACAATGAGGAGGTAATATTATAAAAGCTTTAGGGGAAATTAAGTTTTGAATCTTACCCTTAACAGTACTTTTCTTCTGTAAGCCATTAACAGTCATGACTTGCAGCCAGTCCATTCACTCTAACCTCTATTTAAGACTAATTAGAAGTGAATGAATCTAAAAGTTGGACAGGACTAAGGGTGATAGAAAAGTCCATTCCTGTCTAGCCATAATCTAGTTCTAAATCATCTGCTCAAAACCTCAGAGTTAGTCAAAATTCTAACAGGAGCTTCATTCAGCTGAGGGACATGATGCTAACCAGATTTAGAGATCTACACCTCCAAATCCAAACTTGCAAGTTAAAACATTGCTGTTCAGTGACCATCTCCAAAAGCAAGCAGCAAACTCTCTTCTGATTGGAGAGCTCCCTAAAATTTTTTCACCATGGGAACATCTACAGCAGTCTAGATTCCAGTATAGTTAAAATGAAGAGGATTAGTCATTCATAGGGTGCAGTTCATTTGATGAAGATACCAAGAATAGATCAGTCAAATCACGCGTTCATATTGCCTGTGTGTTTCTATTTGCTATAGAGGGAACTCGGCAACTGACTCAGACTGAGATCTCTACAGGTAGAAAGTCTGAATCCTATTCCCAAATACCTTTGTTTTTTCTACATGTTTAGAGCATTTTTTCTTACTTTTTGCTTGTTAAGTGTTTTGCAACTGCAATGACACAGAAGCCCAAACAAAGGAGATACCCTTTAACAATGAAATTCCTACTGACTTTAATGAAATCAGTATTGAACTGACATACTGAACTATGATACGCCAAAGCCTTCCATTTCCAATAAACTAACCTCATACAGAGGGAATGAAACCTTCTAGTCAGTGGATTAAAACTTCAGAAATTCAGGCAAGTTCTTAATCTTTAAAGGTTTTATCCTGGAGTTATTATTCAAGGTGATTGTTTTTATTTTGGGTGGGGTTTTTAGTAAATCTTACTACTTGTCTGAGAATTAAAAATGAAATTTCTCTCCAAAGGATCAATTTACAACTGAACTTTATTGCTTAGCCGATTTGGAAAGTTTGCATCTATCATCCATCAATTCTATTTTTACTCACTCGTAGAACCAGAAGTTTCAAAGGAAACAGTATATCCATGTAAAATTAATTAAGTTCAACCGTGACCTCATTACATTGATGGAGTGTAGTGCTGCTACCTGCAACCAAAACAAATTTATTTTGATTAAATATACTTCAGGTTATAAAAACAACATATCTCACCCAAGTCATAGGATTTCAGGAACACACAGGATTTATTCTAAAGTTATCTACTACTCACAACAAGATAAATTGAGATTTCTTCTTTTGTTTTTTAAGGCCAAGGCACAAATACGTGGTTTGCACAAAAAAACACTGCATGATCAGTTCCTTGGCAGAAGTTTCATATAATCAGATTTAATTTTATAATTCCTCTGTGTTTTAAAATACATATTAAATCCATCAGAATATGGTCTACTGTCACTTCTAATCTTCTAAGCAAATTTACCTTCATTCCTCACAGGGAGGAATGAGTAGGAAATATTGTTTCCAATTCACCAGAGCATTTTGAATTTTAGAAAAATTCCTGGGTGGTAGAGATACACTGCACTGTGGCTCTGGCCTCTGAATAACTAAATGGATAGGACACATAAAATATGAAAGTATTAAATCCCTTAGGGAAGGAATTTAATCCACTGAGGTCTTCTACATCTCAGTTAAATATCCTTACTATCTGGTCACTTATTATTCTGGGGTATCACTTGTCTCTTCCTTAGCAGATATTCTATCCAAGATTTGCAAAACCTTTCCTAGAGTATTTCATTAAAATCAATTCATCAAAGCAAAAGGCCTGATTTGGAGAAAATGGTATTTTCTGAGAACAAAAATCTCATTACTAAAATTTTCCTAGTGGATATTCATCTCCATCTCCTGAGACTTATTTTGATTATTAAATGAGTAAATTTCTTATTAGCTTTCCATACACATAAATGGAACCAAACCAAACCAAACCAAACAAAAAAAAAAAAAACCAAACAAACAAAAAAAACCCCCAAACAAACAAGCAAAAAACCCCACCAAACAAATAAACAAAAAAAAAAAAAAACCTCAAACACCAGAATGAAAAAAATCCACAGTGAAATCAGTGGTTCTAGCAATACTTTGCTTATGAGCAAATCTTGATGAAATAAATGTTGTCTCTGGTTTACAGTGTATGACTCAGGTTATTTTTTATAATTTTAAAAACATTAAACTTGATATTGAATTACACACTTAGCATGATATGCACATAAATTCATTTTAAAATCTGGTTTCTGACTATATCTTCTGAAGAATGAGAAAAAATATACAGTCTGATGTTTCAAAAAGGATGAGGAATGATTTAATTGTAATCCTAATTCTGCTCATAATTTGTTGCTCTATCCTGAATAAAGTACTGATAATTTATCTTATCCTTCTGACAGAAGAAGATGATAATACAAAACACAGAAAGGTAGTGAGATGGTTCATCCACTGATGTGTCTTTGTGCAGGAAAATATCTCCCTGCACAGCTCTGCATTTATGTAAAACACTATTCTAAAACAATTGTATCAATTATCAATAGTATTAATATGGCATTTTTCTGTCTTTAAAATGATATTTTAATAACACAATTGCATTCACCTCAAAATTTCATTTTTTCGAACTAGGCCTTAAATTTAGATAGGAGGCATTGTAATTATGGAAGGTGTTCCATCACACACAAAATGTGTCATCTTGTCTCTTATCACAAAGAGACATTAAAGTCATAATTATTGCATTATATAACTAGTGCTGAAGAGCATGGTAAGAAAGGTGCTTCTCAAATGGAATAATTATTATAATTTGCATCAGTGTACTTCCAGCAATCATACTATATATTTATAGACAGCAATGAAAATAAATGGAGTGCTTTTGTTACTTGTCCCATCAAAAACTTTCACAATGGCAATGACAAGAACATTACATTCCTCTCACTAGCAGAAAATAAAATGTACACCTTGGGACAGATAAATGTTCCTTACTGTATTTTACTGTATAATTCTAGCACTCACCATACTTCAGCTTTTCTGTTAACACTTGCAAATTACTCCAGAACAAACCAGTATTCATGTCTAATTTGCTGCTTATTTGCAAGATGTCTAAAAAGACAGCTTTTATTAAGAAATGCCACCATTAGTTTTAGAGCAAATATAATATATCTGACAGCTGAACAGTGATTTGGGGTTTTTAGTTTTTTGGGGTTTTTTTTGAAAGTACAGTGAGTGTAAAAAGAATTAAAGCAACTTTGTCTATTATTTCTCCAAAGTGGAAAATTTCCTTCTCTTCTTCTGATTTTGCAGAGCAGTTAATATTGTCTTACCTCTGACCAAACCATTCTGGAAACTAGAGTATCTGAAATTACATTTAATTATTTAATTGTGTGGACAGCAAGTAGTTAGCCTTGCTTCTAGACTGCTCACATTTCTAGATGGGCATTATTGTTCTCTCTGTGGCATGAACAGAAACAATTACCACGTCAATAAAGTAAGAAGTAATGTTACCTGGGATTGAAATCATGATTAGATCAGTGACCTGGCTATGACACAAATTAACTTACCCTCTTGCTTTTCTTCTTTTTAATAATTCAAGAATCCTTTCTCTGTGTATGCTCGTGTATGTTCTGACTTTGCACTCTTTGCAGTCTTTATTTTTTATTGTTAATATGCCCTTTCTGACATTTAAACTATTCTATTAAAAGAGCTTGTAAATACTAAATTGAACCATATAATGTAAAAGAAAATTGTCTAAGCAAATATGTTGTATAACTGAAAACATTTCTTCTTTCTTTTGCTTTTTTTTTTTTTTCTTTGCCTGGTTACCCTCAAGTCTTTGATAACATGATTGTTTACATAAGGAAATTAAGTTAATTGAACCGCATGGGGTTTTTTTTCCTATTGGGAAAATACTAAAATTCACAAGTATTAACAACAATACTTTCCATCCTGATAATCAATAAGTAAAAACCAGAAATATAAAATTGCAGGAACTGTCCATGAGAAAGGGTACAGGAATGGGGAAGGAAAGGGGAAAAAAGGGAAGATGGAAAGGCAGATGGGGTGATAGGTAAATTATCTGAACAGAAAGGAATTTTTAACTATACTGTAACTTACATATGAAAGTGTTACAGGAATCTCCAGTAAAATCATATTCTAGATCTATGTGTTGTTAAATATAGTATACCATACAGGGGTCATTACATTCCTTAAAAATAGAAAAAATGTGTCTTCCTTAATCCTATGAATTTTGTTCTACTTCAAACTCCCTTTCTGGTTTCCCTCTCTTCTATATAAATATATTTTTTTCCACTCTTAAAATCTTGGTAGAATTTAGTCCCCTCTTTCTTTTTTTTTTTATTTGGCTTTGAGCTTTTTGTTTATACAATCCCTTTCTTTACAGATTTCTTAATTGTCCTTTACTTCTAATGCTCAAAGAAGGTTAGTTACCTCTAACCCATCTCAATCTTTCATCTTTATGAAGTTTATTACCATTTTCTAAATAAGTTTTATAAATTGAGGTTTCACACTATCTTACAGCTGTAGTTTGTGGTAAAATCTGAAAGGCCATCTAAAGATCATAACCTTTTCTTTTCCGTATGCATTCTCAGACCTGGGTGTCCATAAACTAAACAGAAAAGGCAGAAGAGAAAGTATTGTATTTTGCATTTCTAGAGGGTGAGCTTATGAAAACAATGATTAAACTTAAATACTCTGGGTTAATATTACTGTTAAATAAACAAGTCTCATGGGGTAAGTGTGATTCTTTCAAGCAGAACCCTGAACAAGATGAAAGTCTGTTCACTTGAAATCCAAAGTAGTGAGTATTAAGAGTATATACAATATTAGAAGCACTGAACTTCAAACACATATATAAATATATATAGATATATATTTAAAGGACTTTGGCAAGGTTAATTCTCATCTTACTGAACTTAAGTTTCAGAGTGCAGCATGAGAGGGGCTGGTCTCCAAGGGAGGATGAGCTGAGAGCCCAAAGTTCCCGGGTTTCCCCAGCACAGGCTGCATGCTGCCTTCACTGATAGGTGCAGAACTGCAGCATCTGGGCAGGGCATCCCTGGGGACAGCAACAGGGGCCATCCACAGAGCCAGACAATCAATGTCACACCTAGGGTCCACCCAGGATGGCTAATCTGGAACAGCTGGATACAGGGCCAGAGATGGGATTAGAGGCAAGGCTACCTGTAGCAGTTCTGTGCTCCATTCATGGGACAGCAGCAGAGATAGGACTGGATCCTAAGTTACCCATGAGTTAACCCCAGGCCCCAAAAGGTCTTTCTCATTCCTCTGTCCCTCTAAAATAAATTCGTATTAACTTCAACATATCAGCCTGTAGGAAAAGAAGAAATGGCTATTAAAGGCCATCATTGAAGTTCATATAATATACTTCTTAAATAATAAAATAGCGAGTTTGTCCATAATATAAAGAAGGCAAGAAACTATAATGGGAAATGTTGTAAGTTTAAAATAAACAGGGATCTAGGGAACATTTATATTTCAAAATCATGTCAGGAAACTGAGGGTAGGTGGAAGGAAGCAGAGGGTGTAAGAAAACAAATGGTCTTTTCTAAGCCAAGAAAAAATGCATCAACCTCTTTCTGCAATCTCTGTATGCCTCACAAAGCTTTTACTCTATAGCCATAGAGCTAGACATTGCATTTTTGAAGAGACAATATACAGATACCACTCCAAAAACACTGAGCCACCGAGAGACAGATTTGTCACACAGGCAGTGTCAGAAAGAATTGTGAGAGCATATAAGACCATAAAATATGGGGATGTATGTACTGATTAAACCAAACAGCCTTGTAATCTCCTTTGTCTCACAGTGGCAACATAGCAGATACCAGTGGAAGAAAGCATGAGATTAGAATAAATATAGATTGCTGGGTTTATTTTTGGTCTATCACCTCTGCTAACAATGTCAGTTTCTGCAAGCAAGGGATTCCTAAGATTAATGTATTTCTGTCTCCTTGTGCAGAATGACTCTTTCTTACATTAATTTGTCTGACACTCCTCTTGAACTCCCTTGAGGGTTTTGGCAACCCTTCTTCTATCAATGATAGATTGATCTTCTATCAAGATCAATCTTCTATCTTCTATCTTCTATCTTCTATCAATGACTTCCACAGTGTAATTATTTATTATATGGAAAAGTAAATGTTGATCTTTCTTCAAAACCTGTCAGTTAATTTCATTTGATGAAATAGCAATTGCCCCCAATCCATGTGCGATTCACTGCTTTCATACCATTCATGATTTTACAAGTCTTCATCACAAAAGTCTGTTCAGTCTTCTATTTTCTGGGCTACATGCTCCCTGCTGGTTTAATAGTTTGTCAATGCAAAGTTTTCTATATCTCCTATCATCCCTGCCAAACCACCTTCCCAAGTCTCATATATTTCGTAGTGAAGAAAGTGGAGGCCTGAATAGACCTTCCCAGAAAGCTGTAGATGTGTACTCATCATGGGATTATCCACTGGTATAATGCTGTTTTCTCTTGTGTTCTTTAATCTTTTCATAATAATTCTTAGCATGCCTTACTGAGTGCCATTGAGCACAGAGCTAACATTTACAAAGAACTATTCACCACGACAGCAAGAGCTCTTTCCTGAATGATAATAGGTAATTCAGGTCTCACTTTTTTGTATATAATAAATTATTTTTTTACCCACATATTCATTGTTTTGTAGTTATTGACACTGAATTTCCTCTCATATTTTATCTTCCAGCCATTCAATATTGCTTTACTACTTACTCCCTTTTCCAGATAATTTATGAATAGACCGAATAAGACCAGGAAAAAATTATTTGTGGTGTTGCTTTTTGTGTCTTTTTCCTTGTGCTTCTTTCTTATTTTTTATCTAACTAGTTATCCATGAGAGGATATAACATTTTAAACCATGACAGCTTCATTTCTTTCAACTTTCCATATGAGCCATTGTCATTATAGAATCTTACAATCATAAAAAACCAGGTTGGAAAGGACCACCTGGTTTAAATTTCCTTGGCAAAAGCACAGTCTAGAAAAGATGGCCCAGAACCCTTACAGCTGAACTGTAAAAGTAGACAACGTTTGGGAACCCACCACTTCCATAGGAGATCAGTACAATGGCTGGCCGTTGCAGTGTGAAACAATTTACTCTCCTGTCCAATCAGAATCTTATTTCCATTTCATGAGTAACTTATTTCCATTATCTCTTGTGTCTTCTTTTTTTCTACTTGTGAAAAAGGGAGTCTCTATCTTCTTTGGAGCCACCTTTGAAATACTGGAACATGGTGATGAGGTCTTCACTAAGTCTTCTTTTGTCAAGACTGAATAAACACAGTTCTATCAGCCTTTTCCCATGTCAGATTTCTGAGGCCTTGCATCATCTTTGTGGCCCTTACCTGGACCCTCTCCAGCCTGTCTGCACCTTTTTTTGCATAGCAGGGATCAAATGTGAAGTGAGAATTTCAGATGCAGCCTGACAAATGCTGATTAGGATAGGATGATGATGCCTTTATCTCTGCTGCTGATGCTGCTGATGCTTTTGACACAATCTAACATCCCGTTGGTTTTGACACCCCTGGCCAATTCCAATTCTAACTGAGCATTTACATTTCTAACTGCATCTGTGGACATTCTGGTAATGTCCTCATAGCTTTCAATAGGTATTTGTCTGCTTTTCCATCTCTGGAACACTTCTCTTATAAAACACTTCAGTGCAATAAACTCTGAAACAGTTTACCAGTCTAAATATAAATTCTATCTACTAAACAGGAAGTAACATGAGAAAAAACCATGACATTTCACACTGTAAGAGTATTTCTTGAGACAATCACCTTGGTATACTTAGTAATATCTTACAGGAAAACTGTGCAGAATAAGAGAGAACCTCCCTGCTCCCATTCACTCCAATGACTCATAAATTTGCAGATAGTATTCCAACCAGGGTAGGGTGATTTTCTCTGTTACTTCCTTTCTGAATAACGAAGATTGCTCAAAAGATCAGGTTAGTCAATCCATCCTATGCAGGAACAGAAAATAGGAGATGACCTCAGAGGGAAAAAAGATAGGCAAGAAACTGTTGCTATACTATACATCTTGCTGTAATTGAGAAGTTACCATATCTTCGTCCAGATATTGTAAGATGGTGTTAGATGTAGATTCTTCAGGTCATTAAGAAAAGAAGATAAATAAAATCAAATCAACACCCATCCTCAATAGAAGAATAGGAGAACATGAGGTGATCCAGGCCCTGGAAGAGTTTGACCACATGCTGCTATCATTTCTAGAGATGCAAATAAGAAAAGGTCTGGCCTGCAACAGATCCATGGCATAGATCTTCTGACAGTAGGAACCAAAGTTACAACCACTAAGAAACAGGTGAGAAGCAGCTGATTTCAATACATACTAAAAAGCAAATCAGGAAGATGTTAAACCATCCCAGCAAAGAGTATTTCATGAATAGACAGCCTAAGGAAACCCAAGTAATTTGCAACTTCGGTTTTTTCCTATCCAGCATTTTAACTGCTACAGTTCGCTCTGCTCTTCATATAACCAGTAGCAGTTTGGAGACTAAAGGATGTGCAAGTTTTCACATTAGTAGAATATCTGATAATATATTCCATGATCACAGACAACAATCTATTTCTTCAGGGAGATATCTTTAGTTTTGCCCCCAGCCTGTCTCTCACATGGTACTGAGAGCAGGAGTCAGAGAGCAAGATCAAAGAATATTTAAATGTGGTTAATAAAAAAATCCTAGTTTAGATGGTTTGCATTATTTATCTCATTCTTTATTCAGTCTGATGCAGCTCCTGGGTCATGGCAAAGTGGTTTTACTTTTCATCTTCATGTAAAGTGAGACTAAATTCTTACTTACCCATTGGCAACAAAGTACTGCTATTTAGCCTCGCTAATGAGGGGGAAAAGCCAAAGTGATCATTTGTTACTTGATGATAAGAAACACTAAGGGATTCCTTCTTGGCTTTCTTTTCTGTGTCTGTTGTTTTGGTTTGACATAAATTCTTTATGTTCCTTTCTGTCTTTGTGCAGAGTATGAACAATATAGACATATGACACTGGATATAGCAAGATACAAAAATAAATACCAGGCACTTACATTAATAGTACCAGAAAGAATTTACAAGAAGACAGGATACATGAAAAATAGTGTCACCCTGGATAAAAATGTCTATAAATATACATGTTCAGATCTGACATTTTATTCCACTGTATGACTCAATCTAACCCTCCAACAATGAATCCCATTCCATTTAAAATATGATCAAAACATTCAGAGCTGAATTCTGGTATGCTTATTCTGACTTAGTAGAAGTCTACTTTGAAGAGAAATCCATTAACTTAGAATAACTTGAGGAGTTAATAACTCTTCAGAGTAAATGGAAGCATCATTCTACCAGTTAATTGCACAGAAACCTGTCTCTGGGTTTTTTATTCTTTCTCTGGTTTAACACTATGTTTCTACCTATTTCAGAATAAAGTATTAGCATATCAATGTCTCCACATATCAGCTAGAATGGCTACATCTTCTTTGAAAAACAATCTTCATTGGAAATATATGAAAGAAAAAAATGCCGCTTTCAGTTCTGAAGAAAAGAGCTTCTAGATCTTGCATAAAATCATTTTTACAGTTTTGTATTTATGTGAGGAAAACACCTTCATTGCACAAATTTTGATTAGTATTTATATGTGTTTTAAGCGACATTTCAAAGAGATGCTAAATGTGATTCAGTATGACAAAACAGGTGGAGCATAAAATGAGTCAGAACAGAACAGACGACAAGTCCATCAAAACCAGGATACTTTCTCCAACAACTTCTTACACCAGATGTTTCAGAGAACTAAAAAATAAATAAATCACTAGCAAAATGTGTGAAATTTTAGAAGTGTTCTTTTCAGAGCTAGGATGTATTCTGTTATATCCTAACCAAAATGGATTGATGACATTTAGGACATCATCTGAAGCAGGTTATTCACAAATCCTATCCTTCAGATGGCTGCTTTTCCCTTTTCTAATTTATTTGCTTTGAAAGGCTTTGGAAACAAAAGATAAATATTTTAAACATTGTCTTACCCAATGAGTCTTTCATATAGGGTAGTTTCTTTCATTACTGAATTACTGGCTCTGTTTTGTGCTCTAGGCACAGAGTCAACATCTCTGAATTCCACAGTTCAGTTAGTATACTCAGACATTTACCAAAAATAAAACCAGAAGAAAAAATGCAATTACAGGAATTACACATGCTTGCAAAAAAAAATTAACTTGTAGTATGGAATTAGAAATACATTTACATTTATTAATAATTTTATTTGCAAAACTGAACAAAAATACTTACAGCTTTCTCATATTGTGGACTAGGAAGGCCTATACTTACATTTACCATTTCAGTATTTTGTTTAGCATCCTGCCATGCAGTATTTGGAATAAGAGATGACCACCATACCATTACAAGGCTTCACTTAAAGAACTCAGCAGATTTCATTAACTAGAAGCCAGAAAGTTGAGTGGTTCCTGAAGAGCTGTAGAACTCAGAGGCTGAAGTATAGCTGTGCGTCTGGAGGGAGTGTCTACTGCTATTTATAATATATAGAAAATTCTTGTCCAATTCTGTAAGTTTTTTCCAAAGGTAAACATCACTATATCCCATTTCCACCCAGCAGAACAGTGTAACATAGTCAAACAAGGGTATTGATGGCTTCTTTACATAACAGCATTAATGAAACAGAATACAGCATTGTAAGTGAGCATAGTAGGTGTATAAGATGGTTTATTTCCTCAGTACTGGATCCCTTTGCAGATGCCAAGAGAGGGTAAAACAGGTCTAGCCATGTTAGAAATTAAACTGACATTTTAACACTTTGGAAAAACTGTAAATGTTATTCACTTTTGGACTCTATTCCAATGAGTTCCAATTAAGTTCAAGCCTAATGTATTTGCATATTTTGACCATAAGGCTCAAAATTTACATCTCTGATGAACTATTACCTGTAGCAGGAAAACAGCTGAAGGCTGGGGCTCCTGCAAAATGTAGCTTCTACCGCTGAAAACAATATTCATTTGTTTTGGTTACGAAACAGTCTTCTAGCTGTATTTTAATACTTTGTTGTTTTGTTCCTTTTCTCCAGTCTTTCAACTTAGTCCACATACAGCAGTCCACTGTCAATCCAGGCTTTTACTTACATAGCTGAAGTTAGACCAAGGTCCAAGACTTCCGTGATTTCTTTACCACACTCAAAAAAATAAATATCTTCAAGTCAAGTTAGAAAGGCTTGAAGTGCAAGTGTTTAAGCATATGGGATACCTATTCAACCTGGGAGGTAGAAAAGACACAATGTGGCTAAGAGGTTTGAATAATCTGCAGGTTTCAATATGTCCACAACTTCTCTGTCCCAGCTGTCTCCAAAGTTAGAAAAACTGGCCATGCTTCAGAAAATCCCTTTGAATTTTAGACAAGAGAAAACAAGTAAATGTACTATCTTTCTTATTTTGCTCAAGTGCTTCTCACTCTGACTAATTGTCCAGTTTGTTTCTCCATTTTGAGGATGTTGTTTGTACTGATGAAGCATCAAAAGAAGTAAACAGAGAGAAAGGAAAGATGGTTCCTATTCCACAACCCCTCAAGAGTGGCAGAAGTCAATTCTATTTGTAATGTTTCGGTGTGATACTTAATATTTATAAAAGGAGTAGGATAGGTTTGTGGGGGAATAGTTTCCTCAGAACAATCCTACAGACATCCAAACTTTTGGAATTTCCTTTAAAAGAACATCCAAGCAGTGAAAATTTTTGGACTTCT
The DNA here is from genome assembly GCA_013399835.1 of Leptocoma aspasia. Lineage (NCBI taxonomy): Eukaryota > Metazoa > Chordata > Aves > Passeriformes > Nectariniidae > Leptocoma > Leptocoma aspasia. Next base: position 133,947 of record VXAX01000687.1, on the reverse strand, counting down.
GAAAATTGAAGGAATCATGGTTTTGTCTTTTCATTCATCTTTCTGTGAGTTTTTCTTCTGCTACTATTTTCTACATACTATCTTAATTTTATAAGGGTGTTGTTGACTGTTTCTGAAGTCAAATACTCTTAATATCAACAAATTCTGTGAAAAGCAGCAGTGTTTTCTTCCTCTAGAAGTCTAGGATTACAGAAAAATAATCCATTGTCACACATTACAGAAAAAAAAGTAGTTAGTGTTTTATTATTTGGTTGCCCTTTTATGCACAATATGTATGATATTGAATGACATATTCCTTAAGATGTAGAGGTGAGAAGTTTAAAGAAATTCTATATGCATGAAAAAGTATTAAATACGTATGCTGATTTTAAAGGTTTTTATGCAAAGCAAATTAATGATGTTTACTCTTCATATTTCATATGAAATGGGCATTAATTACCCATGCATACTTTGCTGATTTGCAGTTCACATGGCAATACTTATAAATAATCTTCTGAAAATGCTTGGGGAGATTCATTCATTTGACAAAATGCATCAAAAACTGCTCTCAGCTGATAACTTAGGCAAGAAGTGCATCTGGGAAAAAAAAAGAAAAATGTCAAAGGCTGGAGAGAAGGAAGAAATGAGCATTAAAAATTATTCACAAGCTGGAGAACTATTCCATACAGGGAAAAAGTAAAGGAAATTATTCTTTTTAGGTGATCAAAGACAAGAGAAGTGTCTTGATTATAGTAAGTGGAGTATCTATGGAGTGGAAAAATACTGAATACAGACAAAGTCTTTATAACAGCATAAAAAACATCCTAAAATGACCCAAGAACTAGATATTGAAGCAATACAGATTGAATATTTTTTTTTTTTAACATTAAGGGTAATTAACAATTTGAAGAAATTGAATTAGTGGCTTTGTCATCTCTTAAAGGCACAAAATCATGAAAAAATTCATTTCTGGAGTGTGTGCTGTAGCGAGAAAGAGCCAGGAAAAAAGCTAATAATAAGACAGCTGGTACATTAGAATCAAGTTGGATAATTTAATGATCAATTGTGATGTTAACATTTAAATGTCTGAATTCATATCTCGATCAGTTTTGTGAGTATCTTGAGTGTGATGGGCAATTCATCAGAACAGTCATTCCTACTCTTCAGAAGGCTTTGTTTGTATAAAAGTCTGCTTCGGAGCAGCAGACTTCCATAACCATACATCTCAGGGCCTCCCTACTTTTCAAGGTATTGTATTTATCAAGTATTACCTACTTATCAAGTATTACATTTGCAACCATGTCAAAAGAAATGTGGTTTAATCACCAAAAACACTTGAGGGTAAATAAATATTGAATTGAATATTGAATTGAATCCAATTAGGTATCTGGGAGAGACTGGACTATTAATGATGAATGACTCCAAATATTTGCTCATTTGTTGAGGTCCAAGGTGCTTTGCTGAGCCAGGTTTGCATCCCTCCAGGGAGGAGGTGGGTTTTTGGATGTGTAATGACTAGTTTGCCTTCAACAGAGAAGATAAACCATCACCACCTGGAGGCCACAATGAAGAGGCAAGTCCTGCAAGGCAGGATGGTGACTCTTATCATGCTAATGGCCCTGCCACAGACAACTCAGTTGTAAAACTTCTGTCCACCTGCCCCCAGGGAAGGTCTGATGGGGCATAACTGGCCTAACTACGCTGACTGAGGGGCACCTGTCATGTCTTATAAGGTGTCATAAATAATTAAAAATCCCTGAAGTCTCCCCAGACTCATTTCTGATAGCTTCTACCAGAGGACTGAAAACTCTTCCCCAGGGAAGGTACATGGGCATTCCCACCAAGGCTGAGTATTTTTTAACACATCAGACTCTGTGTTTCACAGGCTTCTTCCCTCACACGCAATGGATCACAACAGGTCAAGACCATCACTCGGACCAACAGACAAACTCCAACAATCAAGCCTAGTCATAGATCCATGGGTGATTTTATATCCTTCCTTCCTTCCTTCCTTCCTTCCTTCCTTTCTTTCTTTCTTTTTCTTTTTTTCTTTATTGCTGT
>VXAX01000687.1:0-131899 GCA_013399835.1 Leptocoma aspasia | reverse complement strand
TTGGGAATCCTTCCTTCCTTCCTTCCTTCCTTCCTTCCTTCCTTCCTTCCTTCCTTCCTTCCTTCCTTCCTTCCTTCTTTTCCCTTGTACATTTTCTTAAGTGATATTTTTATTGTTCCATATTGCCATATCACTATAGATAATAACAACCAAAATTACTACATACCTGCTTTTCATTACCAGGTTGTTCTAAAATAAACCCTACACGTACATTTTTACAAAGATCATTCAGTGTCATTTCACTCTAATCTGGCCCAAGGGGTCTACTAACCAGAAGACGGGTTACTCTCACCTTCTGGGGCATGGAGCAACAGTATCATATCACCTTTATAGTCAGGGTTAGATTTATTTCTCCAGAGTTTTCACCTGTATCAAGATTATAAAATGGATATAAATTAGTAATGCAAGTTAAGTAGCTTTTTAAAAAATTAAGTAATTTTGTCCTAATACCTAATTATGAAGACAAACAAATTAGAGAATCTGAAGGAATACTGAAAACTATGTTAATCCCACTCAAATTTAACCAACTAGAATCTAAGCATTCTGTACATTCTCATTAGGTTCTTTCTTCAGCTAGCGCAAGCAGGCAATTCCAGAGAACATTTTATTCCTGTGTTTTAATACCCTTGGATAGGATGACAGCCTCTGCAGTATACCCTTGTTTCCCTCTGTCAACTGTGAAAACTTTGTATTAGACTAGATACCTGATTTAAGCAGCTTAAGTTAGGCAAGATGAACAGCATCCCAGCACTTTTACTTACTTTTTCTCTTGTATTCCAAACAGTTTTGACAGTGCTTGTTTTCAGTGTCTCTTAGAAAAACAGATCCTGAGGCAGAAACTTTAAGAGCTTCCCAATTATTTTTTCTCACCAGGAGAGGAGAAGCCTCAACTTCACCGCACTGTTATCTCAGGCCACCTATCTACTTACTTCTCTGCTGGGATGTTGGGGTCTTTGGACAAGACAGCATATGGAGTTGGGAGGGAAAGAAGAAAATAAACAAAATAATGGAATGCTTTTACCAGGAATAAAGAAAGGAGGAAGTAAGGAATTTCCTTTTTCCCTTCCATCCTCCCTGGGAAACCTATATCATGTATCCCTGCCAGTAACCACAGTGGGCAGGAGGGCTGGTAGAACCAAGCTCAGACACATAAAGAATCACCCCATGCTCTCTGTCCTTTGAGTTCTGAAATCTGAATGGAAAGTCTCTCAAACAGTACACATTGGGTACTTGCAAAGTTCTTCCCTCAGCAAAGATAAGTTATACTAAAATTTATTCAGCAGATGACTGAATAGTTTTTCTTAATATTGATACAATTCTCACTAACAGGGGATACCTGAGTTTATATAAGTGAAGAGAGAGGTGGGGGATTATTACATATGTTCAAATAAAATGATATGAGAATGAAAAATAAATATACTTAAAATAATTCTAGCAGTACAATACAAAAGTGTATGCAAGAATTGCATTATTCAATGCGTACATAAAAAGGAAAATGAACTTATATGCCATTCCTTTATTGACATGAGGCAACCAGATGATCATGAAAATCTTTATCCTCTTCTTCCCTGCTGAAGCGTACAGAGGCGGAGTTTTCCTTAGATGCAGCAAAGCTCCTCTTTCATTAGCACCTGGTGTCAGCCAGTCACCTACTGGCTTGTGGTGTAATTTGTTTCCCATTTGCATCACAGATGTGTCTTCCCTTCTTTACATAACTTTATTTTCCAAAGGGTATCATCTGACTGCTATTGCAGTTCTGTGCACTGTCAGTCAGAGAAGGAAGCAGGACTGAAAGTTCTCGTTCATCATTTGATCCATAAGTCCTTGAAGGGACTAGCTCTCAGTGCTTAACACAAGATCTGTTTTTTCCTTTCTTCACCAAAGGAAAGACCAGCTTTCCAGATGATACATAGGGTAGCCTAGTGACACATTATGACATTTGTGAGAGGTTAACAGGGGAAACTGCAGTCAGGACTGATGTACCTGCTTTGAAAGATTTCTTGATGGGACCCTAGGTAACTTGTCAGTCATTATTAACACATTGTTGGGATTCAGCAGGATATCCAGGAATGCCTTTGCTCACAACAGAATTGTGAAAAATATAGTTTAACAGACAAGCTTGTATTTTATGCGGGGCAAATCCACACAGCTTGGAAGGATCATACCGACGGGGCTGTATCCATGCCGACGGTTACGAGCCTGTAACTTCCCATGTTGACTAACATTAGCCATTGAAACCAGATTTGCTAAAGCATTTATCACCCTGACCTGACCACATTGACCCCTTCCAACATCCCAAACCACTACAGTTTATAATTTAGTCCAATGACTGAGCATCAGCCAATTGAGTCTCCTTCTAATGTATCTAAGGAGCAGTGGCTGATCAGAAACTTCTGCATATTAACAAAGCCATGTTTCTAGGGAAGCAGAATCAGGGAAGAAGGGCAGGTGGTAGTCATTTCATCCATTCACATGTGACATGCAGTTCAGTAGGAGCCAACACAGTAAGAGATTCAGCTTTCCTATCTCGCAGTAAGAGATTCATCTTTCTATCTTAGATTTAAAAAAAAAATCGGATTTTTAAGTCTGAGCAGTTCTTATTGTCATTTTCAACGGGTGATTGAAGTCCCCCTTTGTTGGCAAGGGCAGCAATGGAGACATTTATTCATCAATTCAGAGCACCCAATCAAAATTAATTCCTCTCTCCCGTCTCCATCAGTGTTCCTTGGTGTATGAGATTTTCTCACATCTGAGGAATAGGAGGAAAAGAAAGAGGTCTGTACTGTCTTCACAAGCATCTTTTCCAAGCAATATTTAGGAATAATGTCCAGAAACTACCATGTGTTTTCTGCAGAAGTACACATGTATAATTAGTATACAGGTTTGAAGAGAATAGTCTTATATAACCCTTATATATAACTTATATTTAATTTTTATTTTGTTATGTTCTACAATAAACTTGAAAAAAACGAAACCCTTTTGATGTCTCTGAGATCAGTTTATTTTTGTTCCAAGTGCTCCCCAGGTGCTTGCTATGTTTAATGGAAATGCTTTAAAAGAAACTTTACTCAAGTAGAACAACATTGTCTTTTGGAAAGCACTGAGGTGCAAAAATTAAATAAGGAGCATTATTCATTAAAGTTACATTTAATTTTCAAGTGTTTTTCACTAAAATAGTGTATGATGTTTCGACTGACACATTTATAACTTCATTTATAACTTCAGGATTATTTTTAGGCTTCTTAGGTCTTTCTGAGGGAACTAGATATTACAAAAATTAATCCTTTTTTGTTTTGACTTGGTTTGCTTTCTTTGTTTTGTTTGATGAACTAGTAAAACCACTTACAACACTTGGACCTTAAGTATTGATAATCAGGACGGTATGCCCTTGACTTATCCTTCTCTCAGTTACTGAATCATATTAGCTACATTCAGCTGCATTTAAATTGGCTTGCCACTTATTCCTTTTATCATTATTTGTACTGTGATGTGAAATAATTTCATCTATTTCTCCCTTTCTTGTTTTTCCATTTGAAGTTAAGTGCCTAGATTTTATTAAAAAAAAAAAAAAAGTTGTTCTGCATACCACATGTTAAAAAAGAGTTGCAGATGATCACCCTACACTTTTGAAAGAAAGTCACACCATTTTAGAAATAACTTTGACAGAACAGGAGCATATAAAAGCAGCTATGTTATGGAAAAGCCATTACTGAAACTAAAATGAGGAGGTTTTGAGTGTTTCATTGTGGGTTATTGTGGTTTCCAGCACAGGTTGTTAAATACAAAATTTCAGTATCAAACAACAACAGTTCAAAAACATGTTAAGCAAATAACATTATTTCAATTTTGTCTTTCATCATGAAGGTTGTTAACAAACAACTGTATATTGTCCACACTGAAATATTTCCTTAAAATACAAGCCTCATCTGAGGTAAAACTTTGCTACTGCTTTATGTATCACAACAGTAATACGGGATGAAAACGCCTAAAGTGTCTTACATGATGAAAAAAAGCATTTGAGTAGGAGGTTAATAATTATCCTAATTAGATTTGCTCAGTGCAATCTGCTGAGTAGTCTTTGATGATCACAAGTGCTGATGACCTTAATTCTACTTACATGTGTCACCACCACAATTAAGACAGGGATCTAAGCAGATCTGTACTTCCTTCATTTTCTATATTTTTACAGCTGCTACTTTAGATGAGACACTGCATTTCACAAATTAAGTTGGATAGTTTCTGAGCTGGAGCTGATTCATGACTGGGCAGCTCAGTGTTGGAAGGCTCAGTAGCCAACTGGGTACATAGGCATGTTTAAGGAGATGAACACCCTTAGCCTGTGGCAAATACTCTCAAAGTCACACACAGTCAATCAATTCATGTTTTCATTGTGCAGTTTCTCTGCCACAGTTCTAGAAAACAAGGAAAATAGAGATGCCATGAGAAGTCCATGACACAAATTTAAATTTCCCTAAGCATGCAGCTGCAAGCAAAAATGGTAAAACAGTTTAAGTAAGTTATGTAGTGCTGCCCCTGAACTTGCTTCCTCAGTTTCAGAAGTGGTTCAGTTATCATCATAAAGAAAAAAATAAAAGCATCTTCATAACAGAATTAATTTGTTTCATGGGGTAGCATAAACATCCTCCTCCAACAGCCACCACTACTGTGGTCATGGGGCACTATGAAGGTTGAACTAAATCCTTCAATCCTCCAATCAGGTGGCCCTGATTGGTTGCAATGTTCTCCAGCAGAGAATCACCATGGTTCTCTCCGACTGCCGTTCTCTTTTTTGGAAAAGTACCACATTTTGAAAGGAAGGATATCAAGACTTATTATCTCAGCATCAAGCAGTTTTAAGGGAAATGGTTCTATGCTTCAGTGATGACAGTAGACAGCTCTTCAGAGTTCAAATGTCATGTCTTCTAAGACTAAAAATAGCTATATTAAATTCCATTTTTGAATTAGTCTTTGCCATAGGTTTATTTCACATGAAGCTCTGGGAATATGGAGTAATGCATTCATCATTACATTATATTAGCAATTATTGTATCATTTCAGAGAAGGAATTTTTAATGTGTTATCTCAGAATAATAAAAGTGAGGGAAGAGCCTTGTTACTAATATTGCTAGACATACGTGTCATGGCTACACCAGGCTTATTAGTCCAGTAATCCCCTGAAAATATTATTGCACAATAAAAGTGAAAGATAAGTCAGAGGAGAATAAAAATAAAGAAGCAAAAACAGTTGCAATGGACAAATAGGATTTGCATGAGAGTGTGCTAGAATACCTCAGGATAAGGAAGACATCCCTTAAAAGCAACAGGAAGCAAATTGCACCATCTGTTCAAAAAAACTGAGCCTTTTCCAAGTACCTTTAGGGCTGCACATAAACACTGTCTTAAGTGCCTTTTACAGTATGTCTATCACTGCCTAGAAATGCTTCAGAAGAACTACCCACAGAGACCTATAATCTCTAGTCAAAAGCAATTATTAAAACGCATCTGAAAACATTTCTGAGCTTTCAGAATCTTACCACATACTGTATTGCAGAGGTCTCACTCTAGTGCCATGACCTAGTAAGATTTAGACAAGGGTGTTCAAATACATTTAAGATATCTGACTATTGCTAATTACATATAAGGAGTACAATAATGCCAAGATAAATTCAATCATGTTTTTTCAGGGTTTTGGCAAAAATAAATTCTTCCAAGTTGCAAAACAAGAGTTGAATTATCTATATATAAATATCTTATCTGTGTACAATATACATTACAACCAGCCTTAAATTTGCGTGTATATGGTGTCTAAATAAAAATAAACAAACAAATATGGTAGACAGTTTTTGTACCAAGTCCCACAGGAAAATATCGGGCTGGGGTGAAGCTGTATAAGGAAAAACAATCTACGTTTTTATGATTTATATTTTTTTCCCTTAGAAGAAGAAATGTGTCTAAAAGAGCTTTCTACTCAGGCAGAAACACAACCATTTTACCCTTCCCTGAATCACAAGGTCAAACTCTCCAAATGTGCTTTGCAGAGAGTATATAGGGGGGAAAATTATATATGGAAATATATACTGTGTACGTATACATACACACTAAAACAATCAATGCAATGATACTAAGATCTTTGAATCACTCCATCCTACTTCTGCTTGCATATTTGGCTTCATCTTTGAAATTACTAAGCATCCTAAAGTTTAGGAGTAAAGAGGTGTAACTGTGTGATGTAATACTGCACTGTCATACCTATTAGCAGGTCATAAGTTTTATACTGATTTTGCACAGCCTCAGAACTGAGGCTTGTCTGAGGTGTTCTGTCTGCAGTTACCTTGACCTGCCTACAGCTGTTTTGTTTAGTTTAGCTGTGACAGAGGCTTTTCAACTGAGCTGGCACATAATTTTTTTGTTTATCTTTGTATAATATAAACACGGATTTTTATAGATAGCAGTTACAAGCAGTTTCTCTATAGAGAATGAGATATTTATGACTGCACCATAATGATTCAGGGTAGAGAAACTGGAATCCAGTATGATAGCAGAGGCCTTGAGAAGTGAGGACACGGGATGCAAAGCTCAGAAGTGCAGACACAGATTGATGAGGGAGGTGGCACAGGCACAGACTGGCACTGGAGACCCCACAGCTATGCACATCTCACCTACAGGCAGTTTTGGTAATGCAGGCCTGGAGCTGGGGCAAACCTAGGGGTAACACACAGGACAAGAGTATCTAACATACCCAAAGGCACCATGGACAGCACATTTGGAAATACTATGGTGCTGCATGCAGACTAATTGAGAAAATGATGTAGAAATGTGTTAGAAAATGCATTAAATTATCCCAACTGCATTCCACAATGAAGAGGGAGAAACCATTAATGTACACACCCATGCACAGAATCACAGAAAAATAGAGTGGGTTAAGCTGGAAGGGGCACTCATCATTCTCCTTGGGACAGAACTCCAGGTTTTCCAGAGACATTCCAGATATTCTCTGACATAAAGGGCAACTGCACCACTTTGCTTTACTGGCCTCCTTTTCCTAAAATGCATGTGGCTATTAATTACAACATATCAGTCATGCAAACCATTGGGATTTAAAGAAAAACTTCCCTTGGTGGTATATATATTGTGATGCCCTTACGCCGTTAAAGCTAATGGGTTTTGTATCCTTCATTTCAATGAGATGTTCCTTACTAACAACCTCTTCTACAGAGAAGGAGGGTCTGGCTCCTTCAGTTGTTCAGATATTTCTTCCTATACCACATGAAACAACATCACTGATTAAAAATAACAGAAGATAATGCACCGGACTCAAGAAAGAAATGTATTATAGGAATATGTGTGAGGTCTAGCAAAGATTGAATAACATAAAGACTATAAATATAAGTTATTATAAAGGTTTTCTTTAGTTCTTTCAAATTCCAATAAAATGTGTAAGGTATCTGATGTTTCACCTTATCATTTTGACTAGATTCTGACAAATATATTCTTCATTAGGTGATATTCTCTTACATTAGGTCTCCCAGATTTCAAGTACTATTTTTCCCCTCAAAATAATTTGAAGTGTCATGTTATTTAACCTCTCACTACAAAGATGTGTTGGAACAATAACAAGATATCTCTGAACTTGTCCCTGCTTTTTACAATTAAAAATATCACAAGTCTATTTCTCCTTATACTGCTTTACAGTAACTACATGTAATTTCACACAGTTTTAGGCTGTGGTTTTTTTATGGAAACTGTATCTGTTGTGCTACAACATCTCTTTTTCAGTCAGATCCTGCTAATATCCAGTTTTCCAGCTGAGTTGAATGAAACACTGAAAATCAAATTCATTCAGTGGTTATCTGCATTTAACAGTTCCAAATGTAAGCTTTTTACCTTGTCAACCAGTCACAAAAAGAGACCACAATTTGCTTTTGGCTGTTTCTCATAAAAGATGCTAAACCAGTATCCACATGTCACCCAAAAAAAAAAAAAGTGAAATCTATTTCGCTTAAAAAATACTTATTCCTCCTCAAAATATGTTTTCCTGACTGAAATATATAAACCTCATAAAAATTTATAGGCTTACAAGGAAAACTAACTGCAAGATTTTGCTATGCACTTGCACATAAACAGGCTGCTGGCAGCTAATCTCTCTGATTATGCAAAGATGGAATTATAGTATGAATTACTGATGGTTTTGTAGGCTTGGATTCCCTGCTTCAAAAAGACTAAATTCTTTTATGTTCTGTGACAAATGACCTACCTAGCTGTTCGGTCATGCAGTGGAACAAACACAGGAGCTTGATACCAGTGAAACCTGATTGTAAAAAACCTAATCCACTCTGAGTGCTAGCAGATTGTCTCAGTATAATTAATGTTATTTCCTTTGTATCAGCTTTATACTTTGTTTTCATTCTTCACAGCCTTAGAACAGAAGAGGAATGGAGGAAAATAGGACCATACTTCAGTCAAGAGCCAAATCATCACAAAACACTTGCAGAAAAATATTTGTTAATGCAGCTGTATCAGTGAAATTTAATGAAGTTGACGTGCTTCATTAGCCTCATAAACTCATATACTTTTAAACTGTATGTGAGACTCTTTAAGAGCTACATTAAAATATTTCATAGAATTGATGTGTGTAGAGACCATGACATCAAGGTCTCATAAGCCTCACACATGTCTATGGAGAACTAAATAACAAGTCAGATCCATTCAAGATGTAAAAGAAGTGAGCAAGTACTCACAGGAGCTTAAGTACCACTTCTGCTAATGACATAGTTGTGTTGGTGGTTTGTTTTTACAATAGCTTCTCATTTTCTTTCAGAGTGGAATTTCCCTCTTCTTGTTATAAAGGAATGAAAACTAAAATTTCCACCCAAGGTTGCCACATATTCACTGAAAATTTCTTCCACGTAAGCAACTATATAAGCTGATCAGTGAGCAATTTTGAGATGGCCTACAAGCGAACATGCAGAATATTCAACCAAAACTGTTGATAATTAAAGACTAAATAAGTGGGCTATGGCAGATATAAATTTACTTCTGTAAAATGTTGAGCAAAGCAGATATATATGAGTTATTCCAACCCCAAAATTTCTTTTTAATGTTTATTCTAGACTGTCAATGAGTTATTTTTCAAATCTTTAGGGCCATGATCCTCTGAAAATGTATCTCATATAATGGTAGTGAAATTGTGTCAATTTCTGCCATGTATTAATTGTCCAAAATATGTATTTGGAGTAATAGCTTAACACAATTTGTACCTCTTTCTTTGAATCCATGGGACTTATGATATTCTTGAGGAAAGGATGGAATATCTTTATGGTGACAGCAGGAAATGATCAGCCTAAGGAATTTTAGATAATGAAATTGGTTCCTAAATAGAAAATACCCAGATTATTTTCTGACTGAAGAAATAGGAATGTCATAAATAAACAGCTGGAAGAAAGCTTCTTCGCCCTGTGCAGCAGGTTTTCATTTTCTCCATCACTTTTACAGAAATAAATTGCATTTGCATATATATATATAATTTTGTTTGTGAATACTGAGGTCATACACCTTTGACTGCTTCATTTGAATAATTGCTTCAGTGGCATGTTTTTGGCAAGCAAATTTTATCATCATTGTCCCATGCATTATTTGTAAGTAAAATGGATTCATACAATAATTAAAAAAAAAAAAGGCAGAGGAACGAGATATGGAAGGGTGAGGTGGTGTACTTGAGGTAATCAGGAAATGTGTTACACAGCCAGAAATTGAATACTGATCTCTTAATCCACTGTCTTAGTCTCAATCCCATCCAATCATATTTGTTCAGACACTCTTCTAAAAGCATATTTTAACACAACAAATTGCTGTTATGTAAAGGGATATTTCGTTGCATATATATGCAGATTTGCTTCCTTCTTGTCTATTCATGTATTTATTCATAAACAATGTATCCCAGAAATTAAATTACTTAGTAGTTTTGGTAAATGTATGGAAGACATATGGAAAATGTATAAAAGACAAATTCAAATCTTAAGTGAAAACTCAAATAATTCCATGACCAAGCTTCACCTGATACTGGATCAAAATATGGAAAGTAATTGCATGTCATTCAAAAGCCTGCTGTAGTCAATTACATCAAATCCTGCCCAAGGCAGGGAGCTTCGAACTAGATGAACTTAAAGGCTCCTTCCAACCCAAGTCATTCTATCATTCTTTGAAATCCATTATTAATAATCTCTGCTGCTTCTTTTCTGTGAGTTTGTTTTTGGTTTTTTTTAATTGGGTTTGGGGTTTTTTTTAAAGCTGGTCAAGATGCATCAGCAAGTACCAACACCTTACCCAACGTTTTGTCAAAGTTGTCTGAGGACATAATTTTTGAAAAGGGAATCACAGAAGCAATACGTGGGAGACTAGATTGCACAGCTTGGTTTTTTATTGCCCTTGGAGAATACCAACACAGATCATAATCCCTTAAATAAATTCAGCCATATTCTATATGTTTTTATTCTGTACTGTGAGTATTTCACTAAGGTACCATAAATATTAGCCATGATTCACTGACATTAAAAAAAGTGTAGCACTCTCTGTGACTACCCAGTAATTTTGTCAGGACCCCAAGAATTCTGATATTTACTCTTCATTCATAGAAATATGACAACATAAATGATCTAAAGTTCTTCAAGTAATAGTTTCTTTTTTGAGAATTTTTTAATAATTCATAGTATCGCATTATTTTATGATCTGAGATGTTTGCTGCTTATTAATTCAAACAACAGGATAGGCAGAAATACAGGTTCTAGTAGCGTCACATATCACCACCACTAGAATTTCCCTGTGGAATCACGTTCAAGATGGAATGGTGATGGCAAGTTGAGTGGTAACAGTGGGTTTACTATGGAAAGTGCATTAGAATAAATTGTATTGATTATTTAGTACTAAGCAAGCGGTATTGTCAGTCTCATGTAATCCAGTTCTGCAGAAATTAATCCTGATATTTAGCTGTCTACTTGACATCTTGTCTTTCTCAAACAGAAGCTATATTATAACCACACATTGAAATAGTTAATGGCAAAGAAAAGGCCTCAAAAGCAAATAATATCTCTGATATTGATGATACTGTCTTAAAATAATTCCCTCAGGAATTTTTTACTTGAGGAAGAACATAAAGTTATCTGAGGCATTTATTTATTTAGAGAAGAAATTTTGTTAAAAAAGGAAATCCCAGTAAGGGAGATGGGATCTAAAGACAATGCTAATCAACAGCAAAATTAGAGATTAAGTTACTCAGGTTCTTCTACAGCTTTTCATAATAAAATAGATTTTAGTTTCTTCTGGAATAATCTTGGCTTCTAGATTCAAAGAGTAGCAATCAGAAAAATCCCTTATTTTCAGCTATCATCAAAAGCTTGCATTCTTTCCAGCAAGGCACAAGAGTAACTGCTTTGGTTCTTGATTCTCTGTGTCGTGACATTGCAAATTATTTTATCCAACTCTGGAAGCCATAGGTGGAAAATTTTATCCTGTCACAAGCCTACTTACAGTTAGTTCTACTGTCTAACATTTGCAGCAAGACGTGCACATGCTCAGCAACAAATCCCATTTCATTCACATTAGCACCTATCTCCAGAAGAATGATAAAATTTGTCTGCATGGAGTATGAAGAGACTACACTTTCTAAGAGTCTGTAATGGGAAAGGACTACATTACATACAACTTTCCTAGAAAGCCTGCTCCATACTCATTATAAAAAAAATATAAAATTACAGACTGACAGTCTCCTCCTGAACATTTGACAGAATTTTGGAGGAATTTCTTTGTGTTTATTATCTGGAGAAAGTATTTGTCCATTGGTTATTAATTTTTTGTGAGATCTGAGGAGGCAGTGCAGAAGGATGAAGATCTGCTCATGGCAGATGGCATATGTTGGGTTCTCTAATTCCATAGAGCCCCTATAATTCCTTGGAAGTCCTAGAAAGGTATGTATAAACAGTGTAAGAATTATTTTCAGTTAGAAAACCGTAGTATTCCTTTGAATAAAATTGTATTAATTAGTTCTTTTTTTTTTTTTCATGACTCTACCTGGAGATCCTAATCCCTTATACTCACTCAAGTTAACACTAAGACCAATAGAATTCCTTCTTGAATAAGAAATGTAAATTTTGGGAAGAAGATAGTATTCGTAAGTAAGAGAATAGCTTCTTTGTGCTGAATTGTGAATCATGCAACAGATTTCCTGAATAGAACACATATTGCCTGCAGCTGAAGAGCTGATTATTTCTGGTTATAAAGCAGATAATATTCATCTGAGGATAACTTCAGATTTTAGAGATCAAAATGTCATTAGGGGTTAAATGTTGGGGTTAAAATACAATAAATTAAGTATTCAAGCCAAGCAGAGACTAGATTTTTATTCCAACTGCAATAGTGTGACTGACTGGAAGCATTTAGTTTTTATACATTCTTAACCTGGTCTGGATGCACAGTATATGTTTGCTGTCCTCCATCGAAAGAAACAGGAAAAGTGTTGCTGTTAATGCTACAAATCACATGCATGTACAAATGGAAAGAAGAAAAATACCTGTGTTCTAGCTTCTGTAGTTTAAGTAGCAATAGATTTGCAAAGGATTTGAGAGGAAAATTCTACTCACTATAAGTAAGAGAACTTGTTAAGAATATCTTTATTTTGTTTTCTTTGAAATTCACTCTGCATTCCTTGAAGCAGAACAGACTGGAAGTGTACAACTACCTCACAGTTACATAAAGAGTTTAAATGTTTTAGAAACTAGCAGCCTATCTACAAATGATCTTCTGCCTATTGCCTAGATACTGATGTTAGTGTTCCTTTCTACTTTCCTATTTCTGAGCTTTTCTTTCTCAAGGCTACCTGTGCTTTGGTCCAGTTGCTACCACCATTCATGATGACTGCAAAAGTCTTTAAAAGAAAGAAATAAATGAGAAAATTTGCTGTTCTAACAGGATGCTCCTATTATCACTCCATCAGGGCATAATTGCATTTGATTGTATTTATCACTTCTCAAGGCATATCAGAATATTTTGGCATAGAAAGATAGTTAAAATTATTATTGAAATCTGGATATTGCAAGCCATAATATTTTCCTGACTAGTTTCCTACTGTCATGTCTATGCTATATGACTATGTTGACTGAAGGCTCTGCAGCTGAGCATGTAAGCCAGTTCTTTCTCTGAGTCTGTTTGCCTGTTTTAGGCACTAGACAGCACAGTATGATTTGTGTAGTTGTTTTTTCAGACTCACATCACAGAACTGTGAAATAATTATATTTCTCAGCGATGCACTTCCTGCCATCTCTCACATTTTTGACTTTCTCTTTTATATTCAAGAATTCACACTTGCTCATGTCACTTTCTGAAGTGTTGCACTGACGCATCTAACATGCATAAAGCTAATTTAGACTGCCATTTTCTGCATATTATTCTGGGTAATGAAGCAAATGTGATCTCCCAAAAATATAGAATAGCAGGATAATGTCATACCTATGACTACAAGGTTGACCCTTTTAATACCTGGTTGTTTTTTTTTTTATTTTATGGCATTATTTATTTTCAGAGAGGAAGTCTAAGCAGTCCACAAAAAATCTGTCTACAAATGTGTTCTTAAGCTACTCTAGGCCCACAGCTCAAACTACTATAGACTACAGATGATGCCTAGATGATCCATGTGTGTCTCATGCCATATGCCAGCTTCTCTACTTAGTGTGTGCTAGGGCATGGATCCGTGAGAGATTAAGTCCTCAGAAAACTTTTATCGGATTATGGTGTGATGGCCATGCTACCCTGCCTTCATAGATAAAAGACGAAAAGCTAAAACACAACCTTAAGATTACTTTGTTTCTCCACTGACTGCAAAGAGAGCTCAGGATGCCTAGACCAGATATGGTTAGCTACATTCAGTCAGATGGAATTTATTCTGGGTGCCCAAATTAGCAGCCCTGGCTTCATTGGCCACCTACAGAGAGAGCTATGGCAAGATATTGATTTCTTACAGGACAATAAAAACCAAATTCAGACCAGGGTGTTCTGAACCGTTTCATTCTCCATTCACTTTGCAGAAGGACTCATAAACTTCAGTTTACATCTCACACATCTCAAATTCGGTCATAAAGGCAAACATTGCCTTCTTCACCCCCCCCCCAGAAAATCAGAGGGTAACAGCTAAGTTAATCCGACATTGATTTAGAACAACTTTTATGGGTAGAAGGACCATAAAAATTCATGGACTATCCCCAATGCTAGATGAAACCTTCATTTGTTTATCCAAATCCTAAAAACATGCAGAGATTGAGATTCCTCAGCTTGCTTGGGAAATCTGGTCTCATGTTACACTGCAGTTGTAGTCAATATGTTTGTTATTAGTGGTCTCAAACTGATTCACAGTATTTGAAAATGAGAGGTCTGGGGTATGAATTGCTCATATAAATAGGGAAGAAAAGTCATTAGGTCAGTTGAGGCAATAATAACCAGTTTGTATTTTTTGAACACCTCTGCTTTGATGAATCAAGGTGATAATAATTATGCAGAAAAAATATATTTATTTAGACCATGCATCTGAAGCTCTGTAGTTCGCATTCATCGTATCTTTTGTTTCTCTTTCACAGATTTCTCCTAATTCTGAATTACACAATTGCTCGATTTCCAAGATGATAAACCTGATTAAATCTGATTAGACTATATTTTTCTTAACAGCAACCAGGAGTAAAATTTTTTATACAGTTTCACAAGAGGGGGCAATTTATTTATTTTTTTGTTTATTTTCTCAATAAAAGAGCAATTGGTGTTTGGAAGAACTCATAAGCAAATGGCTAAATGCTTGGGCATTTTGGCTCTGACTTATACACTTAAACAAATTTGTAAACCAAAAAACCGTTTCCCACGTATGCCATCTTAGGAGATAATATGCAGAACAGTTTTATAGCTGTGTGGACTAAGGATGTATCATAAGTCAGAAGCAGCAGCTGCTCCCTTTGCTAGCCAAACCATTTGAACAGCATTTGCTCATCAATTTAATTTTTCTTAGCATGTTCCAAACACAGTGACAGAAAACAATAAGTGCCTTGGCTGACAAAATCCTGGGTTTAGATCACACTCTTCTGCCAAATTTAAATGTTTATACCAAGTTCTGTTTTTGGCTTTTCTACTCAAGAACTGTTCACAGAATACAGTTCAAAACAAAGTGCTTACAAGAGCATTATTGAGGTTGAGAAAGTTATAGATTATATGGTTATCTTTCAAGGACTAAAGGGTTTTGTAGGTTTTTTTGACTTACTAACTGCAAAGACTAATTTTTATTAAATGGTCATTTTTATAGAGATCAGTCTAATGGAAAGAATAGAGCTTCATAACATCTTATGTGTCCATTTTGGTTAATGAGCCAAAAATGGCATTAATGGCCCTCTCACTGTAGTCAACAACAAATAGAATCATCATGGATGTTAATTGTAATAAGATTCGCTGAGTAAAGCTTCTGGGACTAAAGACTTCTATCAAAAAAGGAGGGAAAAAAACCGTGAAAAACCTCAGGTTGTGAGTGGAAATATTCCCTGTAGTTGATGCAGTTCCCATCTCTAATCACAAACAAGCAGCAGTATATCAAGGAAGATATCAATAGCAGGAAAAAATGGAAAATAACCCCATGATAAAGGAAAGAGAAGCACAAGACATTAGAGTCAAACCCCAGGTAGGACACATAAAAGAGCTTTAAGGACCCTCGCCATAGGCATTTTTTTTCTCTTCCATTTCCTGATAGCATCAAAAAGTAACCTGAATTCAAAGAACAGTCTAAATTAATTTGGTTGTGTTATCTGATTTCTTGCAAAAATTGATTATGTAATGTTTATAATATTGAAAAATATTTTTGTATTAAAATAAAAAACAGCAGATAAGGCATATTTAATTATTATTTAAGACACCTTAGTCTCTGTGATTAGAACTGTGAACTGTTTTTTCATCCTGAATTCTTGGTCTTGGTATTTACAGCTGTCTGAAATTTTATATTCATTGAACAGAGGTTCCATATAGTGCAGCTTTGGATAAAGAGAGTTTGCCTATCTTTTTCATCAAGCTTCATAAATGTAGCGATTGAGAAAGACCTGTGCATATCTTATCTGACCCCCAGTAAAATATACAATTTCAAACAGTAATTCCTAGTTTCAGAAGAGTTGCAATTTAACTGTGTCTTCTCTTTAGAAAAAGTCATAACCCCTACAATTACATTTAGTAGTTGCCAAATACAAAAATACACTTTTCCACTTAAAAAAAAAAAAAAAAAGGAGGAAGATAATTTATCTTAATTTATCAGCTTTGTCACTGAAAGAATTAAAAACTGGACTCCGAAATTTGGAAGCAATAGCTTTTTCATTAAATCCCTTAGGAAATTATGAGAAACTTACTCCAATTTCACAGGAGTATACAATATTTAAAATGCATGCAATACCCTCATTCTAGCTCTATTTCCCCAAGGTAAAACATAAAGCAAAGCAGTAATGCACTCCTTCAAGGAACACATCTGCAGAGTAAGAGTACATGTAGCTTGAGAGCATAACAGTTCAAGGGAAAACTGTTCCCTAACAGTTTTGGAAATATGAAATCTAAATGAAATTTTTGTGCGGACATCAAATTGTAGAGATAATTCTCAACTGATGAACAGGAAATAGCAAAACCCAGCTGAAAATGCTGTGTGAATCTTGCCTCCCTCCCCAGTGCAATTGCCCAACATTAGAGGTCCTATAACAGACTAAGCTAATTAGGCATCAACACCAATATATCTGCATTAAAGGCGTGCTGCACGGAATTAAGCTGCTGTTGAAGGTCTTCATTCTATGTATTTATTGCTTGTAAGCAGCTCTTAGATATTAACATCAACTTCCACAGCTCAAGGAGTTGACACCATTGGTGCAGAGAATTCAAGGACCAGTCCTTAGAAACTATGGTTTTAAAAACCTCTCATAAACTGTATAAAAGACTAAATAATGCACTACAGGCTAAGTATACTATGCATAACAATAGTGAGCAGATGCCAGTAACAATGGGCTAAATAAAGATCTGAACGTACAAATACCTGCATTAACTCTGATGAGTTGTACGTCAGTGGGAAAATGGAGTAAGTATTTCTTCTCTATAAATAAAATGCTTTCAGAATCAGGCTATTAGTTTTGTTGTTAATGGACATCACTTCTAAAAGGCACCTAATAAAACTAGCACTGCTCAGACATATGCCACTAAATTAGCTTTGTTAACTGGCTCACCCTCTCAATTATATTGAAAGAAATCAATGCTTCTAGAAAGTAAATATATCTTATAGTTGCTGATTAAAATCCCATTCCACAAAGCATTGCAGCAAGTGATTAGTCTGAAACACCTGCTTAATTTCCACTGAAGTTAAGGAAACTTTTTTACGTGTTCTACGGCTTTCCTGAACAGCTGAAAGGTGATATAATCAAAATATGTACCGCAGACAAAAAAAGCACATATTATATAAAAGGTCTGATTTACAAGACACTTATTCTTACGTGTGCTTCAGTTTAATAGCAGAAGACTGAGGGGGAAAAAACCTAGTTACCAGTATCCAGGACACCAGTACCAGAAAAACACAGATGTTACTCTAAGATATAGTGTTGCGTTATAATGTATACTTTGTTAAAGTTCATAAACACTTGTCATGCACTACAGTTATACGCAAAATTTTGATTCGTCACTCCTTGCCTATACAGTGCTAAAACAGACAGATTAAACTTTCTCCACTGTCATTCTTGTCATTAATTTACTATTACTTTGTTCTATGGGAACCATTTTCTAAGATTAACATCAATATCAAAGCATTTTAAAAGTGGCTAAACTGTGACTGGTGTTCTAGTCAGCAGAAATCATTATCAAGAAAGCATTATAAAGAATCATCTATTTCAGGGCATAAATCCATATTCCATGGATGGATAGCTAAAACCATCGGAATACAATAAAGTAAGCTACCCAGTCTTGTTCTGACCCACATGCAAATCTGTATGAACGAAACTTTAATGAAAGTTTGGAAATGATGTCAATATGAGTGACTTCAAAGAATGAAAGTCATCCTTTCCTCAGTAACTCTTATGTACTTTTCTTCCCTATTTTTTTATTTGACTTGTTTTGTGGTATGAGCTCTGGATATGGGCAAGGATGGTAGTTCTATGTACATTTTCCCAGACCAGGCAATATTAATTAGAAGCCTATTAAAAGCTGTTATCAGGAAAAGGAAGAACATTTATGTTAAATGACTTCATTGCAGAGCATGAAGTCATTTAACATGAAACAGATGAGACACAGAGAGTATTTTTTAAGCTATTTTTGCTTCAGGTTTCTCAGTGGGGAGAGGATACAGAGCTAAAAAGATAGGTGGCTTTACTTATAAA
Organism: Leptocoma aspasia; assembly: GCA_013399835.1. NCBI lineage: Eukaryota > Metazoa > Chordata > Aves > Passeriformes > Nectariniidae > Leptocoma > Leptocoma aspasia. Next base: position 113,495 of record VXAX01000687.1, on the reverse strand, counting down.
CCCATTTAAATCACAAAAATAACACTCCAAGTTTTTCATTAGCTATCTCATAAAAAATATTACTTTGAAAATCTGGTTTCATTTCCTTTCAATGAAGAGATTTTCATCTCATTGAAACCAGTGTAGCACGATATAGTGGGAACCCACCTCTTAATAAAATTGCAATTTTTGGTACTTGGGTAATGAGTGAAAATATAGAAATATTAGAGTAAATAGAATATACATGTTCTATACATAGAATACATAGAAAGATATATTTTCTTTATGAAATAAGGGGTCTGATATTAACCATTATCAAATATATATAGGTTGAGTCTATGAAACAAAAAAATATAGCCAGATAAGTGGCAAAACACTTTCCCATTAAATTAAAAATGAGGGAATGGATTGTATAGAAAAACTGCAGGAAGTAAATGGAAGAAATGGAAGAGCAGATCAAATATGTTATTATGGAGATGACTGTTGGAGGGAAATAATTTCTTGAATGTACAGACAGCAACAGAGTAATATAAACACATATTAGGAAAGAGAAAATCCATAAAGAACATGCTTATTCCATGATCAAGTCATCATCATATAAAAGTTGACTATCTGGATTCTAGTGCAATAAGAGAAGCATTTGTGAGAACAGATTTAGGAAACTCAGTAACTCAGTATTACACTGAATGGAGCACAACTCTTCATATCTAAACTATTATTTTCCTAAGAAAAAAGTAAGAAATAGCGTAGAATTGATGCAGCCTTGTGAAATAGAGACAAGAATAATGGAGGCTGGTGTAAAAATAAAAGCAAATCAGAGAAGCTAGAAAAAAATCTAGGTAAATGTGATCCCGGAGGGAATTAATTTTCACTGCTGCTTTGTTCAGAAGATATTTTAACCTTCTCCCCAGATTTAAGAGAAAAGATTCTTTATCTTACATCGTATTTCCTGACCTGTGAGTTCTGAACTTACTATTTTAGGTACTCCCTTTTACAAGCTAGCTACCCTTTTAGCTTGTCTTGATTAGAAATTAGAGGATAGATGTCTCTGTCCTATTTCTATGTGCTCAACATCAAAAAATCATGTTTATTATCAAATTTATGTCCTTTAAAATATCATCTTACATTTTTCTCTCAGTATCTTTTTACTGTCAGGTCTAGACTTCATGTTCCAGAAGAAGATTTAAGTGTAGTATTGAGTAAGCTAAATACAGAGGGTAAATAACCTCCCTGCAATCATCTGGAATTCTGTGAGTGTGTTGAAACTAATGAGGAAAAAGAGAGCAGGAAGCAAGTTCACATTGAGCTCCTGGCAGTCCACTTGCTGTATTTGTTTAGACCACTCCAGTTAGCACTCTCTACAACAATGCCTGAACAGAGGTCTGAAAGATTATTTTGGGCACCACCCCAAAACCCAGAACTGATCTGCACAATTTGGCTACTTTCACTCTGAACAGTCCATTGCCACCTGGGGCTTTTCACCCCCAAGGATTTCAGCTTTTCTCTCATGTAACTTCCAGGATTTATCATGCTGTAAAAACACTCCTCTGCCTGGCTGAAGTTCAGCTACCAAATTGTTTCAGACACATTCAGCTGAAAAATCACAGAAACTGGTAGCTGCACAATAGGGCCAAGGAGTTACAGCATAAGGCCCAGAGGGCTGAGTGTGATGCACCTTGGATGCAGCTGCTGTGCTAAGGGTAGCCAGCCCTTGGCACAAGAGGTACCAAATGGTCTCCAACAGGTGCCCTTAGAGAGGAACAAACATAATCACTCCGTAATTTTCTTAAGCTACCGGTATAGTCATGGTTCATGTCTCCAGATAGAATTTAATTTTTGGTTTATGAAAACTATCGAATGAACCAGCAACAGATTTCTAAGAATTAATGGAAAAGTGAGCAGCAGTGCAGAAATCTAAGGTTGAAATCAACTTAATCCATAAATATGAAAAGCAGGAGATTCAGATGCCTTTGCTATGCCAATTCCAGTAAGCTGAATATACCTGGGACAGTTCTGTGTCACAGAGGCCAAGCAGTATGAAATTACCTTTAGCCTGTTCCAAGATGTTTTTACCTCACTAGACACAATGGTAGAATGAAAACTGCTTGTTCAGAAAGCTCTGTGGCATGTGTCAACCCATCACAGATGTTGAGGAAATTAGCACAGGACCAGTCTGCTGGCTTCTAGAGTAGGTTATTGAGACCTGGGTTCTAAAAAGATCAAGAATCACCTCCTCCAAAGTCAAGAAGGGTTCGTTCTTGAAAAAAAAAGGTTATATCCAAGTGGAATTACTTGTATTTTATTTTGTATCCATTTCCTCTTCTCTTATCACTTCATACATTCAGAGAGCAGAAGCTAAAACTAGAGTGCACAAGGAGTTGCTGACAAAACTAATGTGGAAATGAAACATACAAGAGAGGGAAGCAGGGACTTTGGAGAAAGGTGGTGACACTTTGAAAGCATGCCAGATTGCAGATAAGAAAGACAAAACCCACCTGAACTTTATCAGGCAAGGCATGTGAAGGGCAACAAAAAGGGCCTCTACAGATATATCAAAACAAAAGAAAAAAAAGAGTAGGTTAGTGTGCAGGGTGGTGAAATATATGGAAATAGATGAGGTAGTCAATGCTATACCAGTCTTTAGTGATATTGACTAGACTTCATGAATCTCAGCCTCCTGTGATTAAAAAATTCCTTGATAGAGTAGAAGCAAATTAGGGCATATTTGAGAAATTGGACACGAAAAAGTTCATTATGAAACATTATTACAAAGGAACATTTCTACTCCTTTAAGGGTGTCTAGTCAAGGATATTTTCACTGTAAATAAAAGGGATAATTAAAAAAAGGAGGAAGCCATAAACAACAACGTACAGGGACACACTCCTAACTGAGAAATTATGGGGGAGGCAGTGATAACAACTAGACCTAGTCAGTTATGGTAATTGATGAGGAATGTGGGAGTGTGAGAATGTTTATTCCAGTAAGGTTATCTGGTTGGTGATCTTGTCAGTTGGAAAACTAAGTGAAAATAGAGAAAGCAGAAATAAAATATAACAAACACAGATGTGGCAAAACATACGTGGAGACAATGAAAAGATACAAACCTCACCAGTCACACTAACTCATGACCTATCCAGAAATTACAAGCACTACTTTCAGAAAGATCAACCTGAATATTGCAACTGATAAGGCTGTAAACCAGGGGAGAGCCAGGCTGGGTGGGTTGTGGGCATCAGCTGAGTTGTATACAGACATGCTGTGATGTGTAGAGAAAAGAAGATCAGAGAGGAACTAAAGGGAGGTAGACAAAAAAGTAGTATGAAAGGGGCTGGTTGTGTGTAAAATGAGCCTTATGCTCAGTAACCCCAGTCTGTCTGGTTTCACTAAATCCTTTCTTTACAATCTCTGGGTGTAATCTGTGGTTTTCAAGGCTGTATCTCATAAGATTCAAACTGAATGATGTAGGGATAGTGAGGTACACTGAAAACTGGCTCTTGTGCTACAACCAACAGGTTATGGTCATCACTGTGAAGCCCTCTAGAGGCAAGTACTGTATTCCAAGCGTTGACACTGACTCCAGTAACACAGGGCACCGTCAGCAAATTTGCAGACGATGTAAAACTGGGAGGGGTGTTTGGCAATCATAGGATTGTACTGGAGAACTGGGCAGAAGAGCTAAAGATGTCAAACAAAGATAAAGGCAAAGTATGGAACCTGGAGACAAATAACCCCGCACCAGCATTTGGTGGGGAATGACCAGCTGCAAAGTAGCTCTGCACAAATGGTCCTGGGAGTCAAGGTGGACAAACTGTCAATGACACAGTGGTGTACCTTGCAGCAAGAAGGCCAGCAGCATTCCAGGCTACCTTAGGAGAAATGTTCCCAGCAGGTTGAGGTGGGTGATGCTTCCTCTCTGCTTGGCGCTGGTGAGACAAATCTGGAGTGCTATCTCCAGTTCTAAAGTCCTCAGTATAAGAAAGATACAGAATTAATGGGACAAATTCAGCAAAGCAACACAAAAACGGGACACAAAGATTCTCTAATGGGCTGGAGTATCAGGCATAGAAAAGAAGCTGAGGCAGCTAAGGTTGTTCAGTTTCAAAAAAGGCAGATTCAAGAGGTTCTTATCAAAGTGTACAAACATCTGATGGGGGCAGGGAGTAAAGAAGACAGAGACTCCTCTTCAAGGTATGAAGTGATAAGAGAGGAGGAAATGGATACAAAATAAAATACAGGTCATTCCACTTGGACATAACCTTTTTTTTTTCTGACAGTGGTCAAACACTGGAACAGATTGCCCAGAGAAGTTGTGGAGTCTCTTTCCATAGGATGTTAAAAGTACGATTGGCCATGGCACTGACAAGCTTACTCTAGCTGGCCTTGCTCTGAGAAGGAGATAGGACTAGATGATCTCAAGAGGCACCTTTCAAGCTCAGCTATTCCATGATTCTGTGACTGCAAATATTTCTTGAGTTATTAGAATGGATAAAGCCAATATGACTGGCTATTCATAGTAGCTGATGCCCCTACATAAAAAGTCATTCCACTTTTCCAAACAGTTAAAAGTTAGGGGTTTTTTTTAATTATGAAATTACTCAATAATGAAGATTAATCACTCTGTTGTGATTTGTTATGAATTAAACTGATAATGGATGAAGACAGTCATTACCAAAAATTATAAATTCAGCATGTTCATGATTTTTTTTTAATCTTAATCTAGCAAATAAGAAAGAAAACATGAAATCAACACCAAATAACCCCATTTGGATAATCTTTATATTTTACAGCTTTTTTGGCTTTTAAATTGACTTCAGATTTCTCATATGTATTTTTCAATATGTGCTCTGAGTCATTCTGGAAGTTATTCCTGTTCCACTTAGTTTATGCAAACAATACACAGCATGTTTTAGGAGTAATAACTCCCAGCCTTCTGCTCAGGAAATAGAATAACAAGAAAAAAGAAAGCGAGAGAAAAATACATTTATACTTTGAAGGGTAGAATATAGATTTAAATTGTTTGTGGAATGTTCTAAAAATCAAATGAAAACTTTCATTTTCAATATGGGCAACAATATTGAATTTAGTATCAAAGAGAAGATGAGAGTAGAAAATTAAAAGATTCATATCTGAAATGAAAATAAAATCAAGCAACTTAACGCAGTCAGGGATGAAACATCGTCTCCTGAAAAAAACTGCAAATGAAATTACAGTTTTAATGGCAACATTTTTCAATAAATGCATCAAGTTACAGAAATTTCTAGGTAATCAAGGAACAACAGACACAGCTAATAAAATGATGGACAGTTACTGGACGGTAACAAAGCAGGCCTTAAAAGTATGCAAAGCTTTAGAATGTATTCAGAAGGAAAGAATAATTAGAGACATGAAGGAAAATGCTAAATGGGGTAGATGGTACAAGGCATAGATTGTGAGCTATAAATCCATTTTTGACACCTACTTTTCAGGGTAGTGAAATGTAGTAGATGAAACATGTCTGGATTTCAGTGAAGCAGATGACATGTTGCCACAGGAGAAATTACTCAATGAACTTGAGAAGACAGCAATTCATAGGTAGAATTGAAAGTTGGAAAATTAGGGTTGCTATAGCAAAAACCTCATGGAAGTCTTTTAAAAATAAATTTATTTAGTATTTTAATATTTCTTTAATNGGGGAGGGGAGGGGAAGAAACCAAAACAAAATAAAATTTCAGTTATGCGTATTAAAGCTAAAACAATTGACTGATGGGGAAAAGCAGTGCAAACACAAAAATATCAAATACAATCTAAAAAGTGTTCATGTGAGGACAGATATTAAATAAGACACTCATTAACCTTTGTGTAGAATACCCCACGCAGCTTTGGTCATCTGTGCTTAAGAAAGATTAGCTCAGATTCCATGTCTGTAAAAGAAGTTTTATCAAGAAGACTTTGGGAATAGTAATACATCTTACTACCATATAATTAGAAGACAGAAGACCATGGCTTGCTTATTACAGAAAAATGAAGAGGAAAAGGAGGTATGATTGCCCTGTAAATCTGTTGGGGAAAATATCAGCTAAGGGAAGGATTCATGTAGGATGTTCAGAGAGCTAAGAATACATATATTTCAGTGTTGAAAAAAATTGAAAAAATCTTTCACGTACTGGAATTGAAATTCAAAACCAGTTTTCAAATTAGAAGCAGATTTTCAGCTTCTTTTAAGCAATCTTACAAACTTAGTGAAAGGAATTGGAGTAAATCGTTGCCTGTGAAGAACTCCACTGGTTTCAAAAATGCTGGAGGTAACTTCGAACTCTAAATTCCTGTAAGAGATAAGAGACTGAAACTTTCAAGCTGAGCATCATAAGGCATTATATACCTGATAATATCATCAGCAGCCCTTTTCAACACCATCAAATCTTCAGAGACCAGAAGCAAGATTAAAACTTTCTAAGCATCAGGGACAGAATAAAGAGTTTGCTGCACCAGTTTTACAGTCATGCACACTGACAGACTTTAAGGCCATGTCAACATATTACACAATGAAGACAACTCTGCTAATTGTGTGGGTGGGAGGAAACAGTCTAATACTGACTTTCTGAGATGACATTGGCTCAATTGGAAAAGGCAAAAAAACCCAGAAGGAAACAAGCTGGTTTCCATCCATCCATCCATCCATTAGAGAGTTTTCTTCTTTTTTTTCTTTTTGTTTTGCTTTGGAGCATGAGAATCTATTCATTGTTGTAGTGCCTCATGGTCCATAACCATTTCCCATAGCAGAAACCACATAACTGAAATCTCCACTGTAGCTTGTGAAAGATTAATGTCAGTAAGCAAATGCTATACTTATAAGTAGCTTAGCATCTTAGCTATTCACTAAATGGAAAGCAGCATGACTGCTATAAATTAAGGACAAATAAATTTGTAAACATTGGCTTGGCGGATATACTAGGACGTACTCATCTAGCAGTTGTTCAGATTGGGGCATCTCTTAGAATCCTTTGAAACTAGGGCATGGATTGGGAGAAGTCAGTGAAACCCTACCTTCTGTGATTGAAGTTAAAAAATAGTGCACCAGTGCATCAATATATATTGATGTCACCAGGTCAGTGGGAGGGGTTTTATGCCTTTTCACTAAACACTCTTCATTTTTCAAGAAGGTTAGAAACTCCTGTGGCTAAGGTCATGAAGCAACTGCCTGTCATATTCACAATGACAATTATAATCACTAAATTGTTGAGCAAAGAGCGTTTCAAATTTTTGAGTTAAATTTGACTACTGAAGAAGGATCCCTGTTAGCATTACAAAAGAAAAGCTGACAAAAGAGCTTAAGGAATGTTCAAAGGATAGGGGGACATGTTTGAAGTCCATTACTTTCACATTCTCTGTCATTTTACAATGATCATGCTGTTCTACAAACAAAATTAATGTGAATAGTTTTTAAAATACTATATTCGTAATAGCAATGTTTTATAGCCATTACAGTACAGTTAATATTTTGAGTGACTAATTCTTATTAGAGATGCCTGAAGCACATCAAATGAGTCATGACACACAACTTCCTTCTCTGTAAACACAGAGGGCACACTTCAAATGCACAAACATAGCATCATAGAGTAATTTGGACTGGAAAGACCCTGTGTGGATTATCTGGCTCAACGCAGTTCAGATTGCTCAGTTTGAGTGGAATTTGGAATATCTCCACCTGTGGAGACTCCATAACTGCTCTGGACAACTATTTCCAGTATTTGACTGTCCTCATGCTGAACACTGGTTCCTAATACAGAATCAGAACTTTCCTTGGTAAATTGTACTAGGGTCTTTTATCTATCACTGTGCACATCCCAATAGAATCTGGCTATATATTCTTCACATCTTCCCATAAGATAGTTGAAGGCAGCAGTAAGATATTCTCTGTCTTCCAGAATAAACCCAGTCCTCACAGTCACTACCCCTACACAATGCACTCCGAGTCCAGTCATCCTGGTGGCATTCCACTGGATTTACTCCAACACATCAATGTTTTTGCTTCAGGCAGCTGAAGGCATATGCAGAACAGGCATATGGGAGTAGGTACCTATAGAGGCAGGCCTGTGCCCAAGTGTGAAATTCTAAGTAGCAAAGAATGATGTGTGACCTTATTAAGCAAGTGAAGTGCACCACAAAAGTTAAAAATAATTAACTTCTGTGCTGGAAATTTGTTTCTCGCCAAGCTGGTTAATTTGATAATTTCCTGGGCTTTTAATGGGAGGTTTTTTCCAGGTTACATTCTGCACACCATTTCACCACGTCAGACAAGTCTAACGTCTCAGAAGTCCAAGTTTTTTTTTTAACAATGTAGTGGTCTATAAATCTTGTGTATGAAAGCCAAGCACAAAATATTCAAAGGAACCACATTTCATTTGTACACAGCATAAAGTATTCTTCATTCAACATAGTCTAATTAACCTCTCATCCAGATATCCAAATTCTCTAATATGAAAAGTATATCACTAGGAGAAAGGACAAAGCCGTTTTCCTATACAGGAGGTTATTGACTTTTTTTTTAAGATAAGATATCAACTGGGTAGTAAAGTCCACTGTCTTATAACCTGAATTGTTTCAGTGATAATACAGATTGCTTTCAGCTAAAGTAATAAAAACAATCAAAATAAACAAGAAAGAGAACAAAATGGAAGTGCATCAGTGAAATATGTCTCCAAGTAACACTTCTGCTATTTTACTCATATTTTAGTAATCTTAAGGCAAATACCAAGGTTTTTCACTTAGATAATACTGCCATGGACTTCAAATTCAAATTATTACTTAGATCTCTCTTCAATCCCTTTGAATATTTTCTGTTTGCTCATTCACAGTGTTGGCACAAGTAGCTCCACCAAATAAGTCTTTTGGATAGAAAAATAATGCAGCATACCCTTCTTTAGTAAATGGGGTTCTACAGAAGCTAAGTGGCTTACAAAAAAATTGATATATGATTGCATCAATTATAAAATAATTACATCAATTATTTTATAATTGAGGTAATCATGAATCAGAAATGTGTTTTACCAGTTACCCTTGCATTTTGTAATCATGCTTGTTGCAAGGCTTTTTTCCAAACCCACAGATCTAGCTATATGGTTTTCTCTCTGGCAACTTAGAGAAATCCTGTAATTGTAATTATTTTCCTTAATAAATATGTTTTAACATATTGTTTCAGATTCTAGAAATGTCTAACAAGATGCCTTGAAAAACAGCTAAAGCAGCTGTCATGGCNAAAAACAAGCCTAAGCTAGCAGCAGAAGCAAGCCAAAAGCCAGCAGCCGGGGGAGGGGCAAGGCTATAGACAAAACAAACTGAGAGCATGGGAACAAGGAAAAAAACGATTGGGATACAAAGTATGAAAATGTCCTGTCACCCCAGGACAGGCATTAAATACTTTTGAGTCAATAGTGATTTATTCCAAATTAAGTTCATGTAATGAAACTCTGCACCTGAAAAGAAACTTATCTGGTTCCTAAGGTATCTACGAATGTATCAAATTTTAAGATATGGTTATACAGTAATTTACACTTCTCTGTGCAAAAATGTGCTGGGAATTGATGAGATAGTCTATCACTATTTCTTTCTTCTTATTTAATTCTAAAATTGTCAACAAATTTTAAGTTTTCCTTCTCTGTGGATTTGATCTTCAGCAAAAACTGAGCAAGGGCTGAAGGTAAAAGGTTCTTAAATGAGGAAAGCAAACAAATCTGCTGTGTCTCTTAAATTTCTGTCCTTGTTCTCAATTATTTAATCAAAATGTACAGTAAACAAAATCATGTATCTGGGGATAGGATTATCAGGCATAAAGTGAAAGAATGACAGGATTTTCAGATTTTGTAAATCAAATTGTGTGATTCATGGCTTTTCTAAGGGTCTGAATGACTTTCAAATGATGCAGCCACTTTATGCTTTCTAATCCTTCTTATGAAATAAATGAGAAAAATATACTGATGTAACTATTTCTAACAATATATTCACACAAGTGCCTTTCAAAAACATGCACCAATCACCTTATTTCTTAATTTTTTATTGCAGGCTTTTTAATAGATTTGCGCATTTTTGGTTTTGGGTTTTGTTTAGGGTTTTTTTTCACTCAATTAGAAACTTCTGAAAGGATTTAAAATAACCTCTCTTCTGTGTGGTACTAGATCTTGAAGACTTGGAACAATCCTCAGCTATCCACACTAAGAGGTTTTCAGGCATAAAAATAAATGGTATTAATTGAGTGTTTATTTGGTGAGGATGATCTTACAGGACATGGAAGGAGGCACTGAAGTTAATCCTTATGATTTTATTAATTGAAATGTTATTTATTTATAGGAGATTAATGTACTTGCATTTCTTAGCTTTTGTTTTAATACATGAGAAATTAATCTTAACTGAGAGAAAGTGCACAAAAGGGCTTGAAGTATTTAATTGGAATTATGGACATTTTTCAAGTATGGGCATTTTTCAAGAATAAAGGAGACAAGGAGGTTGTATGGTTGTGTGAACAAAATACTGTCCTTTGCATTCAGTCTATACCTGTGAGTGCTATGAGACCAACAGCCAGGCTCTAAAAGACTGATGCTCAAGTCTCACAACCACATCAGTCAGATCAGCTCAGAACTCAGTTATATTAACAAGATATGTTTTCTTTCACCTATTGTCAAAATGTCCTTCCAGCAGAGTAAAACACTGTCAGGATGATCTGAGGTGAAGAAAAACAGAAATAGAATGTTTGCATTCTAACTCCGAGAAAAGTAAATTGTTAGTAGCTGCAGGGAATGAAGTATTTTCTTTCCAAACAGCATATATTTTCTATTATACAAACATACAGTGGGAGTAGGGGGAGAAAAACACTAAAACAGAAGACAGTGTCTATTACAAGGAGAGGAAGAAAAAGATAACACATAAGTGCACATGTTACATAAAATCAGAGTCACCCCATAAAAACTCAGAATTTCTTTCCTGTTCCTTTTATTCCCAGTTTTTCCATTGCAAGCCATCTGTACAGATCAGGGTCAGGTTCTGCAAACTCAGGATCAGAGTCTTTCAAAGTTTTTCATCAAACTCTACACAACTTGATCAAAGACAGGGTTTTCTGTAGGATTTTTATGGATAGAAAGACAGTGAATGAACATATGACAATAATCCAGACTGTTTCATTGTATTGACTATATAAAGCAGGGTATAATTGCTGAAACCTCAGAAATAAATGAAGCATGATGAAAAATATAAAGCCAATTATTGAACAAAAGGGTTAACCTTCACCAAATACAAGGCAAATATTATTCCCCTTTAAAGAAACAAATGAATGATCTTTTACATAAATAAATATCTGCAATATATTTCAGGCCTCAGTGTTTGTGTATGGTATGCTTCAATACAGTTCAATATGCTACCTCAGTTACAGACATGCTGGTTTTATTTTTCTTCCTTTGACCTTGCAATGAGATACTGACAAGAAGAAAATAATTTTTCCTATTTGCCCGATTTTAGCTGAGAAATAGACCCATTTAAGAAAGCAACTTGCTGTGACTGTGATGCATCATCAGCTTACTGTAACCTCAGGCATGCTTCTTGTGTCCTCAAGCTCACCTTCCTTAAACTGAGTGTATGGGGATAGAATAAACAGTCTTTAGGAAACCAGAGTTGCAGAAAAATAACTGCAAAGGATTAACACTTTTCATTTCTTTAGACAATTGCACAGATCTGAAAATCCTACTGCTCTTTTTTCTGCCTCTATGAACAGAAGATAAAAGTATTAATTATTTTTCTTCCTTCTTATTTCTGTTTAAAGCCACACTGTAAATATGTTTTTATTGTTTTTAAGTCATAAGATGTCAAGCATTCCTGTTTTCCTGAGGATCAGCAGCCGAAGATTAGTTTTCTCCAAAATTTGGAATACCATTTCATTAAAGTTTTAAAACTAAATTAAGTTTATATATAGACTCCATAATGAAGCAAAGAAAGAAAATAGATTTGATGATAAAATTATTTATTTATTCTAGGAAAGCCCTTTGTTTAGTCTTAAAAGAAAGCAAATTCTTTTGTTTTTTAACTGGTTTATCAAGTTTCACAGAAGTGTTTTCCTATGTTTATTTTAAAAATTTATTTTAAAAAATTGTTTTCCTCTCTTCTATTTCTTTACAAGTAAATCTAAATATAAAATAAAAACATTTAACTACAATGAAGCCATTTTTAGAGTTAACCTTAAAGAAAGAGATTAGGTATCCTATATGCCTTCTTCATACAGATGGAGAAAAACATAAGAAGCAGAAGTAAAGCTGCTACCCCTTCAGCTTCCATTCAAACTAACACTGTTTACAGGACCTTCTATCACTACCATTTTAGCTTTCATATTTTATCTGCTTGTTGGCAATTAATAGGTGGGCTTGTGTATTTGCCCTGGGGATTTCATTTCCCTGGAAATGGTAATTAAAAAGACTCCAGTAGTCATTGAAACAAAAAGATTTACATGTTCCTTTTTTTCAACCAGGATTTCATATGCAGCAAAAGTGGAATCAATTACAGCTATGTAGAAATGTAAGAAAATTGACATTTAGTCCCAGGGACTTCCAGAAAAGAATTCATGGAGTACTTATTGCATCTTTCTCCTTCTAGTAACTGTAGAAAGTTAGCAACAGAGATTTAGAGAGTAACTGTGTGCCCATGTCCTCAACTCAAAAAGCTACAACTTTAGACCTTAGCATCACAGTAAAATTATAGTGTTTCAAGAAGCAGGGGAGAACATGCAATCTAGACCTTTTTTTGGATATACTCATAAGATTTATTTAATCTGACTCATCTAAGTGCTCTATTAATGTATGAGGGTTATCAGCATAAGGGTCCTTTGTAGCAAAGGAAGGGAACTAAGGCTCTTCAGATGATAAAAAGTAACACCCCACTTCCCCGATACCAATTTTTTCTCCTAGGCACCAAACTAGACATGAAAACTTTGCATTCCTTTCTCAATTTTGAAAAGCATAACTTTTCAGTATTCAGTCACAGACCAACTATGCTTTCTTCTTGAACTAGTAACCTAAACAACCATGATTACTTTCTAAGATAGAAAACTGAAAATTTTACTCGAGGTCCACCCTCAGTCATTGCAGTGATAACCTACATTAACCATCTCTCAGGTCTCCTCAGCTTGTACAGTCTGAAGAAAAAACACCTAAGATGTCTGTAAGAGTTAATCTCTGTACATAGCTGAGAACATACTGTACATACTTGTGTTTCATTCACCCTTTCATGCAAAAACACAACTAACGTGACATTTATTCAAATTGTATCTCCCGAGGAAAACAAAAATAGAGAAACATGAAAAGCTACACAAAGCCTGTCTGTGGGGACCTCATCAGTGTCAAAGCCCTTCCTGAAGACTAGTTAGACAATATCCATTGCTCTTTATGGATGTCCAGTTTGCTTATGTATTTCCCGACCTGGACAAAGGAATGTCCCCCTGGTCTCTGGGACTTCAGATTCCTGAAAGCCAGTCTAGTTAGTAATGACTTTGGCAAAAACAGCATTCAAAAATTCAGCTTTTTCCATGCCGTGGAGCTGTGTAACCAGGTCCCCCATCTCACTGAGCAATGGACCATTTCCAAAGGTCTATGGAAAATAGCCCAAATGGTCTATTTTCCATGGACCTTTTATTTTTCTTTTATGTCATCCATGTACTTACAAAAGTTCTCCTTGCTGGTCTTGGCATGCCTGGACAGAAGCTATTCCATTTAGGCCTCAGATTTCCTAAGTTCAACCCTGGACGCTCATTCAATGTTTCTGTGCTTCTCCCAGGTTACTCATCCTTGCTTCCCCCCTCTGCATGTTTCCATTCTGTGTTTGAGTTTGGCCAGGAACCATTTTTGCCTGATGTCTTATTCATTATGAATGAGCTCTCTTTACCTTGTAGGAGGTGATCGTTGAATATTAACCAGCTTTCTTGAGTCCCCACTTCATTCCAGGGCCTTATCACATGGAATCTTCCAACGTATGAAAGGTATGCTTTCAGAAAGAGCAGCCTTTTCATTGCTAGAGAAAGTAGCTTCTATTCTTTTTCTATTTCTGTGTTTTCCTCATGTATTAGTAAATATTTGACCAAGAGAAAATTATCACAGAAATGTTCTTCTAGCTTCTGTGAAAGAAAAAATTCTCTCCCTTTGCTGTGTTCTTCTGAGACATCATCTTTGACTGAGTTCAAATACTACAGAAACTGGAATCCACTAGACTCAAGAGCACTGCCAAAACTCTATGTTGCAGTCACCTGCAAATAGAGTTGAGGAGCTGTCAAAAAAGAGAGTTGCTCGCAAAAGACAATCTTATGTCAGAGAGATAAATCTAGAAGTCTGAAAAAAATTGGGGAATTACCAAAACCAAAATTCTCCTACAAATGTGTTATGAAATACTTTTTCAAGCTCAGGTGAGAAACAGTGAAAATACATTTAATCAGTGTAATTGACTACAGATTAAAGGAAAGGCTGCCAATGTGGTGCAGCGAATCCATGAAAAGGAAGGGAAATGATGCCTACAGGTTACTGCATGATTCATAAAAGTTATAAATAACACCCATTTTTCATTAAAGCAAAACAGCAGAAAAAGATAGCCTGAACTAACCTTATAATAAATCCAGGTAAAAATGGCTGTGTCAAAAAAACCCACCAGGTTTATTGAGCACATTGACCCCATTTTTAGAGGGTGTGGTGATTAAGGATTTTAATCATTGTGCTCTCTATGCTTTAATAACATTGGCAAATAAGACACATATTTACAGTAGTTCAGTAATTTTGAAAGTTAAAGGCTGTAAGCCATACCTGAATATTGCCAATATATTGTTAATAGTGACAGCATAAGTCTTTATCTTTCAAAATTAGCTGGCAAATAATTTAATGACATTTGCCAACATTGATTATCTAAATTTCAGTCAATCAAAGTTTCCTCTTGCACAGAAGAGACAATATGCCCTGCATCACAAATTGTAATTCATATTCCATGAAACTATCCAAAAACTGTTATCTAAACCATTTTGTTGAACCCTAGGATTAGTTTTGTTATTCCAGTTATGTATTATTCTTCATAAAATATAAACAGTAAACACAAAAGGGAAAGGCAAGAGGAAAATTCTTACTTCATTATAACAATATGTTCTTTTCATTTTAAATTAAAATCAGTGAGAAAACTAGCCATTCCCTGTGACACATATATTACTAGAACCTACCTATTAAATACAACATTAATCTTATTGTTTTGTATTGGTTTTGTGGTTGTTTGCTTCCGTGTACACTTAAGACGGAAGGTTAAATTTAAAAGAGGATTTCTTTATGTAACATTGTACACAATTCGTTCGGTGACTTTTGAGACACTGTCCTCTTGGGACACATGTAGGAGCCTAGGCTCTGTAACCAGTATCTGGAAAGAGTTAAGGTCTCACCAGAGGCCAAAATATACCAGGACATTGTGAGAAGGCTGACCTGACCTCAGTGAACTCAGTGTGACTTTAACTGAGAGCTTCCCTGAGAAGAAAGCCTCGCCTGAAATCTTGGCTCTTGCATACCACAGCCAAAGAGTCTGTGTGACCTCTATTTGATCAGGGCTGAAAAGGCACTGTCATTTCTTCCACAGGATGTTTTTTCACTTTGCCTTTTCTGGGTCTGACCACATCACAGGGTTGAGGTGATGGACCCTTATGACTGTGTGCTCTCACAAGAAGTAAGGATTCTCATAAAAAGAAGTAAGCTTAGTCTTTTCTGCTGCCTTTAAGGAATCATAGAATGGTTTAGGTTGAAACAGACATTAAAGATGATCCAGTTTCAACCCCAGAGCTCAAATCATGTTTTCTACTTTCCAGCAGAGAACTTAAATTTCCAAACTGAAGCACAACGTGTGCAAGGAGGCTCTTAAACTCTTATAAAACAGCCTTGGCCATGAGCAGAAAGGAACTCAAGCCACAGTGGGCCTTGAAGAGACCGGAAGGAAGAGTTATCCCACTAGTACCTACAGAGTGAGTGCATTCAATTAAGAAATCTCAGTAGCATACATGATATCCTTCTGATGCAGAGAAATTACTGACACCAGGGCTCAGCTAAGGAGATGTTTCTGCCACAATTCCAGCATGTCATGGGCAAAGAAGGAGGGGGGCTTGCTGCAGACTTTGGGCTGACGTCTTTTACTGAACAGATAACTGGTATCTTGGAGTGGAAATCTGCAACATTCATGCATGCATCCCAAGCAAGC
Source organism: Leptocoma aspasia (assembly GCA_013399835.1). Lineage (NCBI taxonomy): Eukaryota > Metazoa > Chordata > Aves > Passeriformes > Nectariniidae > Leptocoma > Leptocoma aspasia. The sequence goes on along the minus strand of VXAX01000687.1, from coordinate 97,297 downwards.
ATTCTTTTCCTCCCTGGGGTTGCTCTTTCCTGTGCAAAGGACTACCCAGGCTTCTGCTGTGAGGATAGCAAGAGCAGTGCTCTCAGTCTGTCCAGCAATAGCTTCTAAGCAACAGCTTAGACAATAGTCCATTGTCTAGGAGAGCCTTTAACTTTCTGTATACTTGTTCCTTGAGAGGAAAAGAGGTGTTTCCCTGCAACTCTTTGTGTGTGACAGCACTGATTTTCTGGAATACCTTTATGGATGATGCTTCTTGGCTGTTTCTTCATTTTCACCTGGTCAAGCAAAAATGTTTTGCTTCTTCTCATGGTAATACATGTCAGAATCCTCCCTGAAAATTTTTCACAGTAAAATATATTCCAGTTAATGTGAATACACTCAGACAGGGAGGGATAATATACTTGGACTTCTCACAAGATACCAATTAATCTAATGGTAATGGTTATTGTTTAATTGGGACGAGATTAGCGTAAATTCCACCCAACAGTCAGCTGGTGCCAAAGAATTGCATGGTGCTTAATTAAGTGTTTAATCAAAACAGATTTCCTGTATTATGTCAATTAATAAAAATTAAGTATAGTGTATTAATAATAAATGAATAACAAGAAAAGTATAGCATTTATGGCACAAAGTATTCCAAAGTACTGAATGAATACTGTATAATTTGTAAGGCAGAAGTTACCATCACAAATTCTAGGAAGAGGAACACAGGTCAAGTAAGACTCTGCTAATACACACTGCAGTGATGACAGTGTGAAGATGGAAATGCACAAGAGTTTTGTTTATCAGAAAATACAAGTATCCTTTACACAACGTGGGCTCTGCAAAGGAACAAGCTGTAGAATGGTTTGGGTTGCAAGGAGCCCTTAAAGGCTGTCTTCTTCAACCCCTCTGCAAGGTACAGGGACACCTTCCACTATATCAGACTTCTCAGAGTCCTGTCCAACATGACCTCGAATGTTTCCAGGGATGAGGCATCTACCACCTTTCTGGGCAACACGTTCCTGTGTTTCTCCACCTCCACCATGAAAAATTTCTTCCTTATATCTAGCCTGAATGTACCCTCTTTTAGTTTCTACCTCTTGTCCTATCACACATACACAGGTCTGTCTTATAAGCCTCCTTTAAGTATTGAAAGGTCACAATAAGATCTCCCTGAAGTAATCTCTTCTTCAGGCTGAAAAACTCCCACGCTCTCACCCTTTCCCAGAGGAGAGGAACAGAGACTTCACAGCCTCACCATGCACCCATAAGAGGTCAGAAGGAAGAGCAGGGTATAAGGAAACTGTTCTTTTAGATTTCACTGCTTTTAAAAATTGTCTTATACAAGAGCTACCCAGATGCAGGTGTGCCCACATTTAAGGGAACGAAGCCAAACCTATGTCCATTAATGCCTCTTTTCTTCGGGCACAGACCCTGACTGGAGTGCCATAGAACACATAAGAAGCAGTTTTGGTACTTCAGAAAGAGCTTTTCAGTTCCCTTCTGCCATCAAAAATGGAGATGTAGAGGGGAGGACAGAGATGAATGAACATATCAATGTATTCAGGAAAATGGGACTTGCTGCTTCTGCTGCTTCAGTCATAACCAGCCTGACTTTAGAGGATTTCAGTTATAAAAAAACCACCATCAACACAAACACAGCTCTTAGATTGCTCTGCTATTCAGCTTTTCCACACAGCAATTTTATTTTTGCTGTGTGTAAAAACAATTTAGTCTAGGCAATTGGCAAAACTGGAGAAGTTGAAAAATGGGATTTATTCCTCTTCCACATCAGTGCAGGCTGGCCTGAGGCTGTCTTCAAAGGTATAATGCACATTTCCTCTGTGTGGTAATCTCGTTAGCTTTCAGATAATGAGAATCACACTATACACTGCACCTTTCTCCAGCATAATACAGTTGTATGACAGGACATAATCAGGGATTTCAGTGATGAGGACCTCTGATGTGAAACAATTGGCCTGAGTATCATGTAGTTTTAACAGTATGTTGTAACAAGCGACTGCAAGGTATTCAACAACAACATTTCAGCTAAAGCATTTATCGTCATTTTTATCTTGGACCATTATCAATGCTGCTGCAGATATAAATTCATCCTGCTCTACAGACATTTATACTAGTTTCTTCCTTGCAGTGACTTTGCTCCATCAAAAGCTTTATTAACACACTTCTAGATTTTTCTTTCCTTTCTTTGTCTCTTTTTTCTTGAAGAGATCTCTTGTTATCAAATTGATGAAAAAATACTTGTCATCAAATTTTTCAAGGACCTACATATTTTCTAGAATTGATCTTGACACAGAATCATCTTATACTTCTGGATTTGAGATGGATGGTGGGAGGGAGTGGGAAGAAAAGGAAAACAAAACAAAACAAAACAAAACAACCAAACAAAAAAATCCAAGAGACCTACTAATTGGTGAAATGTAATGAGATTTCTGAGGATTCACCAAAAATGACACTGCATCTAATATTCTGTATGCATTGATTTTCTGGGTTTTGTTTTAGTTTTAGATTTAAACAGTGAACTCCACTGCAGCTAATACATAATAAATCAATGTCATCTGTAATGCCATATGTAGGCTGGCAAACAAGAATACAGCCAAGCAAGCTCTTTTACTCCTACCCTTTCTAGTAAAGCACTCTATGTAATTTTTTTGCAACAGTGAGATGTATTTTTTATTTTCAGACATTTCTAGCTCTTCAATTTGTGATTATTTTAACGAGATTGATTGGTTGTAAGGAAATGTAAGCATTACTTTCTGGAGGAATCTTGTAAAACTCTTCTAGTGATACAAAAATCAGCTCGTGTTAATGGTTTTATTAGTCATTTCTGTCAAATCAAATACCTTCTGCTATGGAACAACAATACCCTTTAAAGACTTAGAAATATTTTAATGCTTTCTGTTTTCATTATTGCAGTGAATTTTTCAGCAGAATTAATTCAAAACTAATCTAAATGGATTTTACTATCTTGTTAGATTATGAATTTATTGATTTTCATAGCAATCTTAAAGCTTGTTCTTCAGCCTTTTTCCAGGGAAAAAACACCAAACAAAACCAATCTCAACAACTTTTTGTCCTTGACAAAAGCCATACTTGGAACTATGAAGACATTATGATCCTATGGCAAGGGTTACATGTCAGAGTAAAATTCTATTAAAAACCCCTTCAGTAGAGACTGCTGAGGAGTGCTTATCATCATAGTTTCTGAGAAATGTGTTTGTTAAATGATAAACAACTCCAATGTATTTGTTCTTTATACTCTTGTTGTACTGAAGAATTGTATGCAGTGAAACACTTGTTTTAGAGCTCTTAAATCTTGTAAACCATACCTTGCTAATTGCTTGTTATAGACAGTGAAGCTGGAAAGGTGTTTAAAGTAGGAGGTGTGCAGCATTGGCCCTCCTCACCATCTTAAAATGGTTTGGGTTGGAAGGGACCCTAAAAGTCGTCTAGTTCCAAGCCCCCTGACACAGGCAGGGACATCTTCCACTACACCAGGTTTCTTGAAGCCCCATCTACTCTGGCCTTGACCACCTAGACAGATGAGATGTCAAACACATCTGCCAAATCCCAGGAAAGAAATGGGAACCTTTTGATCTTCAGTCTAACACTCTCCCAGCTGATCTCATTCAGGTCTTAAAATGATTCTCATCATCCTGAGGTGGATCCTGAATGCAGCCTCTGGGCAGACAAGGAAAACTGCTTCCTATTAGAAAATCACAACTGCAATAAGTCTTTTGAACAGAGCATTTCTTTATCCTTTAGTTACTTCGGTGCATTGCTTTGAGTTTATAGTAAGCCTCCTATTAAGGAAGGAGATTTAGTCTGATGCTTAAGAGAAAGCAGAGTATAGGAAGACTTTTCTGATATGATAGCCATTGTAGTTAAGGAGGTGTACTGTAGTCCTCCCTAAGTGCTAAGAGATTCATGGCAGTATATACTATACAGTTATGTAGCTTGAAAGGTGACAAACCACCAGTAATCGAGTCTAACTATGATAGGACAGAGTCCTCTAGCCAGCCAGAAATGACAGGAAGAAACTCACAGATACTGTCATGTCAGTTGAATTCTGAAATTCTGTTTTGTATCTTTGAACTGCCTATTGTCTCTCTCCAGGGTAATAGATCAATGTAATGGAGGGTAGGAAGAAACTGTCTAGTACTTGTGAGTCTAGATGCTAGTTACAGGCACTGGTAGACCAGGAAATTTACTATGGTGGCTACTGCTGGGAGCAGTAGCTTTGTTTAGGATCTTTCCAAGTTCTCATGACTACTTTGTCTTTGACAGAAATAATAGAAATCAGCTGAAATTGTGGGTCTGAATACATAAATCTATCATGTAATTTCACGGTCTGACTTGTGCTGGTTCTCCCTTCTAGGGGAAGAGTCAACGTATACAACAGTAACTGCTACCCTGGCCTGGAAAGGGTAGTGTAGATGTTAAATATAACTAGAAAGAGAACTGACCTTGATGGGATATGAAGAAAAGGGTAGAAATGTCTAAGAGAGGGTTTCTTCTCACTTTAAGGAAGGTTTGAATGATTTCAATGGCTATTTTTCTGGATCTCTGTCATCTCTCCCAAATGCAATGATATTATATCATAAACAACAGTATTAGATGGTCCAGAAGGATAAGAATCTTCAATTGACTCTACTTACTTAGGGAATGTTACTTAACAGTGCCACTAATGTGATCTCCATCCTCTGCTGTGCTGCATCTATTACATTTACTTCAGAGTTTGCAAATTGATTAAGTGCTCTTGTAGCTCATTTGGCATGGTCAGTGTCAGCTTATGTACAGTGCATTCCAAGGAAGTTTTTTTATTGCATGGTTCTGACAAGAACCTTGCTCCTGGTGGACTGCTAAAATTTAAAGAGCAATGCATAGTATAATAAGCAAACCTATGTGTCACCCATTGTAGTTGACGACCCAAGTTCAAAATAAACTCACCTTCCTGCCTGTGTTTTTCACCTCTGCATTTACTATCACTCTCTCAATTCTCATCCTTACTTTTCCTTTAAAAAGAAACACAAGGCTTTGGCAACTCAGTTTCTTGATATTACCTCCATTTGTACCCAAACAGCTGGATTTACAGAACACATTTGAACAAACTGAGACTGTATACTTAAGCAGCCTCCAATGAATTTCTAGTTTACATATTGTGATGATAAATTAAAAGCTTATCTCTTGTCCTCCAATATCCAGGATAAGGTTAGTTAAATGTTTAAATTTTGCTGTGATTACCTCAAAGCATTTTTTTTGTTTACCTTTGAAGTGTTTATGGAATGAAATAGCCTCACTTGTTTTATGGTTTGGTTTAGTTCCAGCTTTTTTTTCCAGACAAAAGAGGTTTGGGGTTGTGGGTTTTTTCTTGTGTTTTTTGTTCTTGTTTCGGGTTTTTAAAATTTATTTGTTTGTTTGGGGGTTTTTTTTGTTGTTTATTGGAGGTTTTGGGTTTGGCGAGGATTTTTTTCTTTCTCTTGGTATCTGAACACACTGAACAGTTTATGGGTCTAGGTTACCTCTATGCTAGGGAGGGAATAGTCTTTTCTGGGGGGTTCTTGCCATTCAAACAGCACTGCAGTAGAATGCTACAACAGCAAGTAACCCTTTTTAGTGAGTTTGCAGTAGCCAAACAGGCCATTAGGTCTGCATCCCATTCAGAATTTACCTGCTAACCTCTTCAAGAGAAGGAAAAGACAGCTGTACCTTCTCCCAGGCTCCACCTTTTTTTATTTGTGAACACAACTAGGTTAATTGTTTATGTCACTTCCCTCAGCAGACCAAGAAAAGTCCATCAGCAAGGATCCTGTGTAGGCTAATTCTCTTTCTTTTCCCAGGAGAGTACAAGTAGGTAATAAGTCTGTTGTTAGGACTTGCCTTCCACAGCACAGGGAATCCAAATTTTCTACAGAGACATGACTCAGAGCACTGTTCACAATATATGGTATGTAAGACCCCTGACTATCTGGTAATTCACCAGTGAATTGTATACAATTTCCCCACATCCCTCTTCAACTGGAGACTGTGGGATCTAAAACCAGATACAATATTTCATCTGCAGCCTCACCAGTGCCAATTCCAGAGGGGTGATACCTTTGCTAGCTACTCTATACAGTGCACTCCTTTTGAAATGAGTGTAATGTTGGTTCACATTTGACTTGTCATCCACCATACTCCCCGGTATTTTTCAGGCTGCTGTCTGAGAGCCCTTTCCTAGCCTCTACTAGTGTGTAAGGTTCTTACACCTGAAATGCAGGTCTCTTTTCCTCACTGGAATTTGTGAAGTCGATTTGTTCAAAATTGTCAGTCTCACTCTGAACAGAAACTCTACCAATCCTTGTGTCTGTCACTCTCCCTGTATTAGTCAAACTCACCAAGGATGCATGTATGTCTTCAACCACATGTGTGGATGAAGATGCTGAAAAGTACAGGTCGCAGTAAGATACTTTGTGATCATGTGACATCTGGATCTTATGTTGTTTCTAAATACCCTTTAAGCTCAGGGTTTATAATAAATACCCTTCAAGCTATCCAAATTCTACTCCATCTAACAGACCACACTTTCTTAGCTTTCAAATGAGAAAACAGATTTAATGCTGAAAAACCTATTAATATTTCACAGAATATTGTATATAAACCTCTCTAGTCACAACCTACTGTAATCTACATTTGGTTCAGCACAGATTATTGGACTATAGAGAGACCAGTGTGTACTGTTATCAAGCAATAGCTGGATGAAAATATTAGGCATCACTCAATTCTTCCCAAGAATCTGGGGGTCATCTTCTGAAGCCAATCACTAAACAACAGTTTACTAAAAGAGCGTTTCTGCTATGGTGAGAGCATCCATGTGCATCTGCATTTTCATAGAATTTCAGAATAGTTGAGCCTGGAGAGCAGCTCTGGAGATCATGAAATTCAAACATCCTGCTCAAAGAAAGGAGAGTTGTCAAGCATTAGAATAGATGCCCAGGGAACTGGTGGAGGCACCATTCCTGGAAATGTTTAAGAAATGGCTGGACATGGCACTTGAGTCTATGGTTTTGTTTGGTCAAAAGCTGAACTTGATGATCTTGGAGGCCTTTTCCAGCTTTAATGATCTTATGATTTTGTGAAATTGCTCATGGCTTTGTCCAACTGGGTTTTGAGTATCTGAAAGGATGGAGACTGCACACTCTTCAGTATTCAAACACCTCCAGAGTTTAAAAAAAATTGGAGTTTTGTGGTACTTTTATGTTTAAATGTAACTTCCTGTATTTCAATTTGTGCCAATTGCCTGCTATGTTTTTAGTGGGCACTGGTGAGAACAGCCTGCCTCCACTTACTTGCTCAGTATTTATACACAGTGATATGATCCTCCTGATCCTTTTCTTCTCTAGGATGAGCAGTCCAGTGTCTCTGTCAGCCTCTCCTCTTAGGACAGATGCTACAAAACTTGGTTCTCCAATGAGGCTGTACTCCAGCAAGTCCACATCTCTCCTGTGCTGGTGATCACAGAACTGGACCCAGAAGTCCAGATTTGTCTCATCAGTACTGGACAGAGAGGAAGGATCCAACCCCTCAACATGTTGTAACACTCTTCTTATGCAGGCAGGAAGCTGTTGGTCTTATTTACCACAAGATCCCATTGCTGTGTCATGGTCAATTTTTGTCCATCAAGGCCTTCAGTTCCTTTTCTGCCAGGAGAAGAGTTGAAGCTGTAATTTGTCAAGGTAATAAGACAGCAATGTTTCCTTTGGAATATTTTATTTTTGAGTGGTAATATGTCATATCAAACACTTGATTACCTTCAATTACATAGGCCACACTGACGGAGTATATTGCCTCTGTTTACTCCTAAACTCTGTCCAAACTATCTGAAAACCTCTTTCCAACAGCAGACTTCTTCCCCTCTCACTCTTGCAAGCAAAAGTACTGGTTTTCTTTTGCTGTGTCTGCAAAATACATCTGCCTGTTCCCATCTACACTGCCCTACTGTGACAGTGCTACATAAAGGAGCCTCAATATTGCTTTCTTCCCTCACTTTTAGCAAATAATCCTCCTTTTTCCTATGAAACTGTGTCCACTTCCCTCTGGCCTCAGCCAAGCACTAAGCTGTGAAGTAGCTGCAGTCCAACAGAAGCACTATGAAGTCTTTACACTGATGCAGGCATGCTTTGCTGAGCCTCCAAAGCACAGTTCCTTTTGAGCTAGTACATGACTGGTCAAGAACTCATTTCAGGGAGCTTGACACCTCCTCAGAGGATGAGGAGCTGTTGCCTACATGTGCTCATACTTGCAGCCTCAGGGCAAATAAAGTACCAAGGGATCCCAGAATCTATGGAAAATATGTCATTTCGGATCATGCCCTGGAACCTGTAGAAGAGACCACACAGCCCACTTGCAGAACTCCAAGCCTCCTCGTGGACAGCCTTGGTGTGCAGGCAAAATGAAAACAGCATCTGCTTGGAGACAGAGTGCTATGCACAGTTGACCAAAATTGATTTCCTCTCCTCAGCCCAAAGACAAATTTTTAGTTTCTCATAGGGATGCTTGCAATGGATTCTTTTTCTTGCAAGCTCAAATCTTGACCCAGGATGACTGCATGGAAAATAGCTCTGGGCAGAAAAGTGTCTACTGGCACAGAAGTGACTCCAAGTCTAGAAAAAATAACAAGACTCTAAGGCCATCTTAAGTATTGGCAGTAAAGTGTAAGCTATAATCAGCAGGAAAAAAGGGAGAAGGGGAGAAGGGAAGGCTAATAAGTTCAGTAAAAAATTTAAGTAATCTTGCTGAAGATCGACTACCTGTAACTGCACAGTTCCATGTTTAATCTTTAACTCCTTAGTGTACAGTTAAGAAACATGTGTTGAAATCTAGGTGTTGTATTTAATACTTTTTTACTGTTTCCTAATTCAAGACGAAAAATTTACCCAGAATTTGCAGCTGCCTTTTTCAGCAGTGCCAGCCCAGGACCTGGACCCCAGCCCAGTGCCTGGAGACCTTGGGTCAGGCTGAAGGAGGCAGATGACACTTTCCCGTTTTGAGGTTCAGCCAGGAGTGAAATTGGGCACATATCCCAAACAAACACTTTGAGCAGGGGACACACACAGGACACTGACACAACTGCAGACAAGGTGCTGCTTCAGCATCCCCCACATTTGGACTCACCAGACTCAGGCACACAGGGACTCGTCCCCTCCTCCCCTTGGGCTGCAGAGGCAGAAGGTCCCAAGTGCAGCACACACTCCATACGCCCTGGGTTCACAAGCACATGGACATTCACAGATTCCTCAAGCACCCCCACAGCCCCTCTGCCAAGCTGCCATCCCTGACAGGATTACAACCCCCTTAACTCACCCCGTGGGTCCCTGAGACACCAGTTGGTCCATCTAGGTGCTCACTGCACACACCCTGCATTCACACACTGATCCTATGGACACCCCTCAATCCCAGGTCCCCCAAAATACCAGCACAGACTCTCCACCTGCCTGATAGCCTTTCCTGAACCTGGGGTTGACCAGCTTGGAGTTTTCCAACAGATCCACACGCACACCCAGTGTACAACCGTCTGGGAAGATAGAGATGCTTGCCCCTATCTGCTGACATCCAGGCTGTGACCCACAGTGCTGCTTCAGCCAACAGCACCGGGCCCCTCACTCAGCTCTGCTCATGCCCTCTGCTCACCCTCCAGTAGCTGTCACTGAACTCTTGCAGCACTGACACACACAGAGTAGAGGGCAAGATCACACAGACAGATTGTTAAGAAATCATTTATTAAGACAGGCCAGACCGAGGTGATCAGGAGCAAGGCTCAGCCAGAAAAAGTTAGCAAAATGTCAGCCCCTTTTCTATCCCTTTCTGCCTACCTCTTTTTTGTTCCTCCCTACTGTCCTTTTCTCTGCACATGGCCTCATCAGTTGGCATAGTCCGACTAAATGCCTTCCAATGTTCTGGACACTCAGATTTTCATCACTAGCCATTGCAAAGTCCTGGTTTGCCTTGCAGTTTTTTGATACCCTATCAATTAGTGTGACAGACAAGATTGTTTCTGGTTGTGGTGTTTGAAAGTGCTAATTAATCATGTTTTATAACTATGTCTCTTTCCCTCCTTTTCCTTATCTTCCCAGCTGAGAAAATAAACATCCTCACATTCCACATATCCTTATTAATCAGTGTATCTGACCTGACAATCAGGGTTGTTCTTATCAAGACCCCCCTTATCACATGTTTGTCTCTGTATGATCTTGTTCATGCCTTCTCTGATCAGATGCCATTAAAGAAGCAGACATTCTCCTCCGACATACCTTCTTTCCATTCCTGACGGATGAAGAAGACACTTGTAGAAGATGATTCTTCTGTTCCTCAAGAAAAAGTCTCAGAAAGTGATTGCTGGCCTTTGGGGATGCATGTCTCTTTCCGTTACCTTTTAAAGGGTGAGGATGATTGGATCACACACAACAGCTAAAGGGAATCTCTCCCCCAAAATAGGAAAGCTAATTGGGAAAAGCTACTGAAAATGGCAAATTATAAGAAAAGTGATTAATTTGAGAATAATTACGATTTCCTGTGTATTGGTGTAGAGGTTTTTAATATATTATTATTTTATAAAAAACTAGTAAAGAGCAAGGTATTCATAAAATACTGAAATCCCTGTCATGTTAAACCTCAGTTACTTCTTGTGATGTACTGGGAAAAAGTTCAGTTTTCATATTTTTGTGAAGTGTGTTGCAAAATGTTGTATTTTTATTGACTGATTTACTGTGTTTGAGGATTTTATTAGTATGCTATCTGGCTCCTTACACTGAGACATTTTTGTTTTCATAATTTCAGATTTCATGACTATTTCTTCGATTGCTTACCTGGAAGGATTAAAATCATAAAATTCATTACTTGACTGATTTCTGTTTATGGAGATTCATATACTGTAGAAATTAAAGGTGTTTGGGGATTTTCGTTCTTGGGTTTATTCTACTGGCCTGTGTGCTTAGGGATGACTAATGAGCTACAAACATACTATGTCCTTTAAGGGTAGTATTTTGCAAACAATATTAAAGCACTTAAAAAAAACCTAACACTGAAAAATTCACATAGAATCAAGCTGTAAATAAATATTATAGCAAATAAAAGTGTCAGTTCCTCATAAAAGCACTTTCAGTATATGTACTTGAAGTGTGCAAAATCATTTTAATAATGGTGGGTGAGCCATTATGGTTCAAATAACATATACATCCAGAAGTTTATATAGAGCCACTCGGAGAAGTTCTATGGCCTGCTTTATATTCAGAAAGTTCAAGCAAACCATAAAAGTACCTTTTGGACTTAAAGATGAAATGGAGATGCTCTGCATGTAGTGAGGTTGAAATCCCCTAACAGCTACTGTCCAGAGTTTTCATATATTTCCTGATTTATATAATCTTATTTCTAGTGAGAAAATTTTACAAGTGTGCTCTAAGTCTTTAATCTGCAGCTTAGTTTTACTGTATTTTTATTGTTAAGCAAGAGAAGAGACTTGATACTGGCACAGAACTTCATTTCAGGTAAAGTGATGCATCTCTATTGACTTCATTGAGTTTAATATCTACATGTGTAGCAGGATTTGAATAAATATCCACCAAACTTTACTGGATTTATTTTTAAGTCTCTTCTGTTAGTTAGCCTGCCTTTATTTCCCTTTTTCTTATCCAAGTCTTTGGTATAGGTACAATTGTGTCACAAAGAATAACGTGATCAGATTTCTTGCCCTTTGGAATGCCATCAGATAGATCCTGTAGCCAGTGTAGCTGCAGACTAAATAAAACACAAGTTTTGATTGTCTAAAATGGTAAACTGTGGATATTAGACCTTTAGCTATTCAATGAGAAACTACTAAATGATAAAATTTTACTCTTTTTCCCTGCTTCATTTTATGGATATTGCATGAATGACATAAAATTTCAGACTGTGTGACTGTACAGTTCAGTGTGTTTCAGTGTTTTATCTCACTGGCTTGTCATATTTTTTTGGTCTCTGCTTGAAAAAAGTGGTCATAGGACTTGCACATTACTATCTATAAACTATGATATTGATTTTGCCATGAGCTTCACTAATTTTCTTTATAATATTGGCACAGGATTGTACATGGGGCAAGTATGCAAAGACCTGGGCCCTTCAATATTGCAGCAAGAGTCAAAGCAGGAAATCTCACCTTCTCCAATGACTCTGATCAGAAAGAAACAGTGTTTAAGGTCACAGGTAGAAGCATCTGCACTGAAGGGGTTTGATAATGATAAAATCTTCATGTATTTTGTGTAATAGATGACTGTAAAACACTAAAATTTAGAAGGTAAATACAGAGGAAAAAAAACAAAGAAAGGAATAAACCCACTTCCTTTTTCTTAACATTTTTACTTTTAGTGACGCATGCGACTATATTCACCTATATTCTTAGGATTTTAAATGAAGCATTTAAGATAAATCTAGCAGCCATCAGGAGTGTATGCTGATGTCAATTGGCTTAATACATAATCAGTTGGCTGTATTATAGATTCCATCATGCCTCTCCAAAATATTACATTTTACAGGAGCACTACTATTTTGCTCTAATGGTCTTGTTTTTCCTGCCAACAGGCAAAGTTTAGAAATTTAGTCCACAATGAAGTGTAAATTATGAAAGTTTCCTTACCTGATGATAAAAAGAATCCATTTGCGCTTAAAATCAATTTGCAGCAGTACAGAAAAAAAAATATTTTCTAGATAAAATTTAGACCTGCCTCAGTCATTTACATTTAGATCAAGACTAGTAAACTTTGAAAGTGGCCAGGTTTTTTTATTAATTCCTGTAAAAAAGTTAATATTTTCAATAGTTTCTCAACAAATGTGGGTTTGTTATATGTACATAAAGATAGATATATTAAAGTGCACACAAATACAAATGGTGAAAGATGTCATGATGCATATGAGGGGATATATGTGAGTGTATTTTTATTTCTATAAACTACATGTATATAGGTACATTATTTGATATATTACCAAAACAGATAGACTTTCAGCCACAGACAAAAGAAAAGTTTTTTTCAAAGTGCTAACATCAAGATGGAGTATTTTAAGCCAGGAGCTGTAACCTTCTAAATTAACAATGAAGGCACCTGCCATCTGCCTGACTATATGCAAATAGTGTCCAGAATTTTGAATTTCTGGCAAGGTACCAGTGTTTAAAGCTTGGAATCTCTGCTGAAAACAGCAGTGAACATCTGGGGATAAGAACTATTCATGTATGTCCTCCAGCATGCATGGATGCAACTGAGAATAAGTGGGTTGCCAGTCTCATAAGATAGCTGTTACATCCAAATCAAAGCCAAAATATCAACCAGTCTGCTTTGCAAGACACCATGGAACAATTAGTATTCAGCTAGCCTTCTACCCAAGACATCAACTTTTCAGACAGCAAAGGTTAAACACAAAAACTTATCTCAGTCTTCCAGGCTTGTGTATCTTCTATAAACTGATTTACCTAGTGATAATTGTAATTAAATAAATGAAATTTCCATATCCCAGATGCTCTACATAACATGCTTAAATTATTGTTGAGCCTCTTCATTCTTAACTCCTTAAACTAGCTCAATTTCCAGTGTTCTGGTCATCATATTCTGCCCTTTTTGAACACTGTAAAATGAGGATTTATCCAGACTGGACATGTGATTGTTTCTGCACATGAAAAGCATAAATCCTTAAAGTTTAATGCATCCAGAGCGTCTACATTTGCAAAATCTAACTTAGGATATTGAAAAAGTTAATCTAAACTTGAACCTAGAAAGTGAACCTAAATCCATAACTAAACTAAAATAAAACAAACAAACAAACAAACAAACACACAACTTCCAAATCAAACTACAAACAAAACAAACTACTTCCAAATCATAGCATAACTTAGCAGAAAACACATCAAGAAAGCCTGATATATGGCTCAAAGTTGTATTTTTGTTTGATAAATAAAATTTAAAGTTCAGATCTAATGAGATTGTGTATGATTCCACTTCTTTCTAGTTACTGGTTTAGGAATACTGCTTTAAGGTTTTGTTCAATATGCTTATTAAATGAGCAACAGTCAAGGAAGAAGGAAATACATATTAAGCTTCAGCCTACTGCTTTTCTTTCCACCAGATTGCATTACTTTTGAAGAGAAGGCACACTGTTGACAACGCCAAAGCTGTCCTCATCATTTAATTGATGTCAGGGATAACAGTCAGGAAAAGCTGCAATGAAAACTCTTCCTTAAATTCATTTAAACGAATGGATGTATTTCCATTGATGTGTTTTGGCTTGGGTTGGCTTTGTAGCTGCCTATAAACAATCCAGACCCTTCAAGAGCCAGGATTAGTGCAGGCATTTCAGAAGACCTTGTCAGTCCTTCCTCACCTTTACAATGACAATCTGGTCCTGTTACCCTTGAAGTTAATAAGAGAGAAAAGATATTTTTTCAAGTGTCATAAAGCCAAAACCAAAAAGCCATGGCTTTTCTTCTCAGTAGGCTGAAAATAAAGATAGACACAGGAGTTTCCAAAAATACTTCTCAAAACATGTTCCCAACAGGACAAGAGGAGAATACAGACAAAAAGACAACGCTGGCTTCTCTTTAAAAATATAGGCTAATTATCTTTAATTCTGCCTATACAGACTCTTTACATATAGTGGATGCTTTTAGGGAAAATCAAAAGCTATATTTTATGCTTAAAAGCTTTATGCAGTCTCTAAATTGTTATTTAATTTGCCTTTTAAGCATCATTAAAAACACACTTCAAAATATCCATCTTTGAAGTTGATAGAATTAAACCTTCAAATAGCACTGCTTAATTGACATCTGCAGTTATTTGCCTCCATCACTTATTTATTTAAATGGTTTTGGTGAATGTTTGCACATATAGCTTTCAAATCTACTTTAATTAACAATAATTAAATAAATAAATTAATTAACAATTAAGACGTTAATTAACAATTAATCAATTATGTTCATTTTTCCTGGATCAAGTCTGTTTTGCCCACAAATGTAGTCAGTGTGAATGATGTCCGTGTCTTTAGATTGACCCATGAGCTTTTCATCTTATTTTCTCCCCCTGCCTTGTTGAGGAAGAGAGAGAGAACAGCTGGGTTCTGGCAGCCAGCTAAGGTCGCTACACACAGAACTCAACAGCATTAAGCATTTCAAGTTTGAAAATTACAAAATATACAAAATTCCATAGAGGTCAAAGGAAAAAAAGAAATATCTTTCAAGCTAAACTGAGGAAACTATCAAAGTCTCCGTCTTCATGGTATTTTATTCTTTCCTTGTAGAGTGACAGCAGAAAGGGAAGATGAGAACTGGTAGTTAAATTTGTTGGGGGAAAAAGCACTAAAAATATATTCAGCCAATAAAAAAATCATAAAATCATTGCAAAATGTGTAAAATTGTATTTTTTACATGCTTCAGAAGAGAAAGGCTGAATTGTAGAAGTGTTAATTAGAATTTGCTATATATATACGCATATGTGATTTAGGGAACTATCAAATGGAAACTAGCCTATTCCTCAAGGAAATCTTGCACTTTATTTATTCTGTGCTCATTGGGAACTATCTTCTCTGCAGTACTTTTTCCATACATTCCTTTTTCTTGTATCCCTTCACCCAGAACTAGCATTTGTAAGAATCAAAACTCAAAGATACTGTCTTCAGAAAACAATTTACTTCTTAGTACAAAAGAATGTATGAGTGTTTATAACAAAGCTAACTGCACACACAAGCAAAAAGGCAATATTAGGTGTGTAGGTGGATCTGAAAGTAAATGAGCTGTTAGATTATTTACTGCTATATAGTCTATGTACATTCAAAACTTGAATGCCCTCGGAATGTTTTAGCAAATAATCCCCAACTAAGTGAAAATAAATCCCCTGCTTAAAATTAATCCATTGTGTGTTAATGAAATCCAACAGGGGAAAAAAAAAAAGAAAATAACAACTCTCTGCTCAGTTGGGTATCTTCTCAGAAGAATATTTCAAGAAACGCTATTCAGTCTTTTCCTGTCAGGTACTCCTCTATAAATATGAATAATATTCAGAAAACTATTTTAGTAATTAAATAAAATTTCAGATTTAAAACAGGATTATGTAGTGATGGATGTATCTTTAATTCCAGTCTTCTTACTTAGATTTGAGCCTGCTGCTTGCTGAACAGAAGAAGGCTGGCATTGTTTGGGAGAGATGCAAAAATTAAACTCTCCAAAATCTCTAAAGTGGCTGTGTAAACACATAAAATTAATGAGATTTTCATCCATAGTACAAAAATTTATATTGATAATTAATACCTTTGATGTGGCTGGTGTTTGTCTCATCTTAATCAATTAAAAATATCTAGAATATTTATTTCAACCTAAGCAAGTTCACTTGCATCAGCAGTTTGATCCTTATTACATAGATATATATGGTATATGATTTTAAGAATATGAGTATTAAACAGTATCATGAGAGTATCTGAAATGTGATGACTGAAATGTGATGAATGAAATGAAATAAATAAATAAATAAAGCATCAAAAGTTCTATGTCTGAACTGTTGTCTCTTTTTCCTAAGACAACCTTCAGTGTTACTTCAAGAATGTAAGTAGTAGAAATAACATTTCATGCAAGGTCTGTGTCTAGCTTTAAAATTTAGTCACTAAGGTCAAATCTTTTTGCATCCCCACCAAAGGAGAAAAAAAAAACACCAAAAAACACTGCATCAATATTTTCTTTTACCAACCATACGCCAGGGACTACCCAAAGCATGATTGAAAGCTACAAGCTGGTTTCTTAGACTTTGCAAGGTTTGATTGAAGTGTGAAAGCGAGCCAGAATAGAAAAGTCACTCACCCACCTCCCTGCCTACTTCAGAAGACAGTAATATAATAGCTCAGAAATAAATCAAACATCCCAGCAGACAATGAGTTTCAAGAATTATTGACCATTCCTGAAAAACATGCTGAGAAAGGACAGTTTGTTTGTAACAACCTCACATGTATGTTTCTGATCACAAATATTCCTTTCTATCAGCAGAGGTGAGAAAATAGGCACCTGCTCTCAGCATATAGTAAATGTTTGGCTAATTAGGAAAAAGTCTGTCTAAAATGTACAAATCCTGTTTAATCACTTTCAGCATTAATGGTCCACAAATTGTGGGAAAACTCCAAGACTGAAGTTAGGGATGTTGATGATTCAAATCCCTTGAACATTTAGTATTGAGCAAATTTATACTGCCTATATTTCTCCTGGGATTAGAGGTTTTATTCATGCACTGCAGTAAAGCTCAGAATGTCCCTGAGTCCTACTGGAAGCAACACATCACCACAGGATGTATCTGCACACTTAACTGGGCTAGTGTCCTACGTGTCCATTATACCTGCAGTTTAGATAACATCTTGACAGGTAGTCATCTAAATTTAGCTATCTAAAATACTAAACTGAATCCAGCCCTCTGGATTCATGTTAGCTGCCTAAACATAGGTGCACAGTGCCATTGGATACATCTCTGATGTACCAAGCCATCTGAAATATTTTCGTAGGGAAGCGATTAGACTTTAAAAAGTGTCAAAAAGTGCAGTAAGTCAAGTCAAAGGACTTGAACAGTTTCTGTACAATGAAGTGATAGTGATGTTTAAATACCTTGAAGATAAACACTTTCATCAACGATACAATGAAAGTGATGAAGAAGCTATTTACTGAATTTTCATAGTATGAAGATCAGGGGGCACACTGCTGAAATTTCAGACAGAAGCTTTAAATACAAAATGTCATGCTTCTTACCTGAATGATATGATATAAAGATAAATTGTAGAAGTTTTGTTACAAAATCTGTGGATTCTGAAAGCTAATGTGAGATTTCCAAGTATGAATAGACTACAATATGTCTGAAGGAAGTCAATGGGCATAATCTCTATTTGAGCAATTCTCTGAGCAAAAGACTGCCAGAATCTGTAAAATCGCCTTATTCTTGTGCTCCCTTCTAAATATCAAACAATCATTGTCAGATGCCAGATTTAAGGCTAGAGGAATCCAACACAACAATTGTTATATACTAGTATAAATATAGTGAAAGTTAGTGAAAGGAAAGTGTGGCAAAACACTGATTAACAAAGAAAATACTATTTTCATGTATTTTTTTTCATCTCTTATTTTTCTCAAAAGAAGGAAAATCAAACGCTTTCTTCAATAAGCACTCAGGTGTGTCTCTTAGGTACAAAAAATTTAAACTTCTAAGCCTTAGTAAGAAAATAATAAAGATTTGTGCTGTTGAAAAAGAAAGTCTTTCATAGCAGAGTTTAAGGGCACCTCACTAAATATTAAATCATGAATTTTAGGCAAGATTATTTCCTACCACACTTAACTCCATAAAAGAAACCACTGGTTTGCTTTACCCATTATCTGCAGAAGCGAGTGTATTCATCCCTGTAGTTTTAGCCCTTTCATGAATCAAGTGACTTCTTTGTTTTGGTTGGTCTTCTTTTGTTGTTTTTGTTTGTGCTTTGAATTTATCACCAAATTCAGGCTGTTATTCCATTGGCTGGATAAACCTACACCAGGGCAAATGATATGAGGTAGTTTACATTTTGGATATAGGCCAACCTATTGAGATCTTTTTATACATAAATAAGCTAACATTCAACTCCTGCTAATCACACATGTCCAGGATTCTGTACTGAATTCTGTATGTATTGAGATATTTTCCCTAAAGAGTAGCCATCAACACAGCTAGTGATTACAAATTCAGTACTTTTAGAGAAAATAAAGCATTTTTTAAAAGCATGAATTCAAAAACAAGTCAGATAAACAAGTTTTTAAAAAGTAATTACTGTAGAATGAAAAGAGGATTTCCAACAGCCAGCTTGCCTATAGGTATAAAATATGCATCATCATCCAAGCTCTTCTGAGTGATTTATTTAATTAACTAATTGAAGAGGCATGACAAAGACAGATATTTGATCCTATAGTTCACGGTTCATAATTCTTTGCTCTTCCCCTTGTGTCCTTCGTACAACACCTCATGCATAGTGCCATGGTTCTTCAAGATATTGCTCAGGGCATAACAAAATTTGTATATCAAGTCTAGACTTCTGGCATGAGTTAAAATTCACTTCTGTAGTTGCTATGAATGGAAGCATATGACTGCAGTTAAACACACCAATGCAGGTGATGTGCTACCTGATTTGTTTGTATCTGCCTATTAAGATGAATTAATCGCTCTGTAATTGGGATAAAACGACAACACTGAGAATACCAAATAGGACTAAGTTTTGTGTGTCATCTGTATTTGTGGTTTTACATATATCTTTATTAAAAAGAAAATGGTATTTCCAAGGTGTTCTAACATATTTCTAATTATAAAAAAAAGAATTATTGAAAAAATAAAAAAGCCAAACAGAAAACAAAACCAGAGCTCCATACAGAAATAAAAACAAGGAAAAAAAAAAAAGGGCAAAAGTGAATATAAGTGAATATTATGTGAAGATCAGCAAAATAACAATATAAATTGAGTGTACCACAGCACTTTATCTGTGCCCATGTAATTCTACTATCTCTTGAAGGTAGAGACTCCTACTTCAGACTGTAATAACTCAAGTGTTGGTCACACTTCATACAAATAATGTAGATGTCATGGCTGTATACAAAGACCTCTGTGCCCTAGGCTCCTCTTAAAATGTGAAGTCATATCTGAAGCTTGTATCTTCAAATTGTGATGTCTAAAATAAGTCAAATTATTCAAACCAGAAAGAATGTGGGATATTTATCCCGCGTCTTTCAAAATGAAGTTCCAGTATTGTATTGCACAAATTTTTACAACTTCTCTGGGCAACCTGTTCTGGGGCCTTATCATCCTCACAGTAAAGAATTTTTTCTATTTTATGTCTTGATTGTTGTTTTTTATTTAAATCATCTGAAGACATGCACACATAGCCAGCCTAAACAGCATCAGAAATGTAGAGTTCTGGCTCTCTCTTGCCCCAGACAGGATTTTAAGGTATTAGCTGGGGAAATCAGTATCAGCGTGGACAAAAATCAGTGTCTGTTGACTCAGCGTTAGTTATTAATACGTCATATTGCAGAGTGATGTTTCAGAAACGGGAAATTGGTTTCAATTTGCACAAAAACATTGTGAAAAACAGCAGAAGGAAAGGAGAAGAGGCTTTTGTAATCATTCAAGGTTTGGAAACACTTCATTCAAATGACACAAGACTTTTGTATTCTCATCTAATACTTATGAATGGCAGATGAATGAGCCCATGATGTTAGAGAGAGGAAGAAAAATTACAGCTTTTCTTTTTTAGAGAAAATTAAAATTCCTCCACAGCAACAAAAAACTATACTTGGTGGAGTTATTTATATTTTCTGCAGAGAAAAATGAAAAATCAGCACAATAGAGGTGGAACGCAAGGTGAAAAAATATTCTTTATTTGGAGCATAGAAAGAAAATCATAAATGATGCTTTACATTTTGCCCATTTCTCCTTCGCCTTTTCTTCTCTCATNTAGCTGCCTATAAACAATCCAGACCCTTCAAGAGCCAGGATTAGTGCAGGCATTTCAGAAGACCTTGTCAGTCCTTCCTCACCTTTACAATGACAATCTGGTCTTGGTGCTCTTGAAGTTAATAAAAGAGAACCAATACTTTTCCAACACTGTGATGAATCCAAAACCAAAAAGCCATGGCTTTTCTTCTTAGTAGGCTAAAAATAAAGATAGCCACAGGAGTTTCCAAAAATACTTGTCCAAACTTGATGCCAACAGAAGAGGAGGAGAATACAGACAAAAAAATTTTAAGCATATTATTGCTTTTAGTTAAAGAATAAAGCAAAATTAATTATAAAGGAATTAAAGAAAAATACACAGTTTTTTACATTCTTTCAAAACATCAGGTATTTTGTTCTGGCTCAGACCTTCTCTGGAACCCCTTTAGAACCTACTTATGCTCTGCCCTTGTCTGCTTTATTTTGCCCCTGGGACAAATAGCTTTCCTTCATCCTTAGCTGCTGAAAAAGACTAAAGGAGATCAAACAATTTACTTGCTTTCTTTTTTTTTTATAACATTCTAGCTGGTCTGCCTGGTGAATCCCTGATCAGCCCTACAAGCTCCTCTCTGATCCTTTCCAAATTACTTTATTGCCAAGGTGACAAAACAATTCTCCTCTATGGGATTTAACTTATTTTCAGAGCAATTACATTTAAGTGATACATTTTAAGCCAGTAATATTTCTGTTAGCCCTGGATCAGAACCCTTTATGAATTTTAGTTAAGGTTCAGGCTAAACTACTGCAGGAAAGCAATGATTGTCTTTGCAGTAAAAATAAAGTTTGCAATTTGTCAGACAGTAGCAGAACACTTAGTCTCAAAAATTAAATCCACACACTGTGCAGATAATGTTCTCAAACTGTCGCACTAACTGAGTAAAAGCATATTATTAAGGCGAGAGGTTTATTTTCAGTCATTGTTTCAGCACAAGGTCTTGGGCAAACACTACGTTGGAGAAGAAAATCAAGGGAAGATTATGGCTACCAGCTGAGAAGGGAGCAATAGAGGATTGTTACTTTCTGAAGGAAACAGGTCCTGTTTCACTAGACACTCATTCCTTTTGCTAAAGCAAGAATGATTCTACAGCAGCTACAGAATGAAGTAACAGGGAAAAGCTTATAAAGTGCTGCTAATAATCTCAGAGACATGATGTGATATAAGTATCATTAATATTCACTATTCATTTTGGTCTACTAACAGGGGATAATGAATGAGATCCCATGGCTTGGGAGGCCTCTACTTCTCACACTAACAGAGTGCACAGGGAGCACTTTGGGAAAGAAGTCCAGGGAACTTCAGGGGCAGAAAAAGTTTCTGTATTATCTTTTTATAAGGAAGCATGGGCTCCATTCTCAGTCATATTTCAGTTTCAGTATAAAAATATCCTAGAGGGCACTCATTGAATTTGGGCCACATTTCTTGTGCAAAAGTTATACTCCCTGAATTTTCTTCCTTTTTTTTTCCTTTTTTTTTTTTCAACGAACCTTCCATTCATCTCCTAGAAAAAACAGCAGCTCCAGTTTCATGTTTGAGTAACAAACATACTTTGGCTTCAGTTCTACCCTTTTGTTGTGATTTAATCCTAGCTGACAAGTAAATCACACAGAAGCACTTACTCACTTACCCATCCTGGGGATGGGTTACAGAATGGGGGATAAAAGTGGGAAACTCATGCGTTGAGATAAAAAATAGTTGAAAGCAAAGTCTGTGCACACAAGCAGAACAAAACAAAGAATTCATTCCCCACTTCCCATCGGCAGGAGGGTGCTTGGCCATCTCCAGGAAAACAGGGCTCAGTCATGTAGAATGGTGATTTGGAAAGACAAATACCATCACTCTGATTGTTCCCCCATTTCCTTCTTCTTCCCACAGCTTTGTATGCTGAGCATGATGCCATATAGAACATCTCAGTGGTCAGTTGGGGTCAGCTGTCCCAGCTGTGTCCCCTCCAGCTTCCTTGCAATGGAGCAAAAGGCAGAAAAGCCCTTGACTCTTTGTAAGAACAGCTCAGCACCAGGAAAAACATCCCTGTATTATCAACACTGTTTTCAGCATAAATCCAAATCATAGCCCTATACCAGGTACCATGAAGAAAAGTAACACTATCCTAGCCAAAAGCAACACACCTTTGAACACTCAGTAGTTTTTTGTCCCTCCCAGAAAATAATTTTTGTCTTTTCCTATGAGGAAGTCATTTCACACTTTAGTGAAAATGTGCCTTCAATCTCTGATTTTTATTTGTTTATAGACAATGCTTCAATGCTTCATTTCCCCCTGTCTTCCCAGTTAGATTTTTGGAGGTAAAGGTCTCTTATGTACTTGTGTGGTATCTAAAAAAAAAGGTCTTACTCATGGCTGAGTCCATTGGCACTTCTGTAATTCAAATAATCATTATAATATATGTAAAAACAGAAGAGAAATTTAGATAATCTTTCTTGAACTCAGAAGAAGCAAGTAAAACCGTAAGTGCTGCCATCATTCTTCCCCATGTGTGCATGGGGAAATTTCATTAGGTCTTGTCCTAAAGGTATAAATTGGTATAAAAGGGAAATATTACATCTATGGGTTTATGTTACATTATCTGGCCAAATAAACCTTCCATTGCTTCCAAGAGTGCTGAAACAATTGTAAAACTGTGTTAGTTACCATGCTGTTTGAGAGATCTCTTATGGCTGCTTTTCTATTCTATTTCAGTTCCCAGTCTTAACAAAACCACAATTTTGATATGTGGAAAAAAGGAAGTAAAAAAACCATCTAAGATTAAATTTGTACCTTTGTAGGAACTAGAAATCTCTTGTTCATTTAATTGAAGATTATTTCACATATCGTCTAATGAATACAAAGTAAATTCATTTTTCTGTGATGAGTTATATGTATTCATTTTTGAAATGCAACCTAGGCTCTTTTCCATTTCCATTTCAAGGACACCTTAGACATCTGTAGGACTCACCCTTTTATCATAATTTCATGCTGGGAAAGTACAAAGGATTGCCTGAGTCAATAAAAGACTATTCAGGATAATAGACAAAATTTTAATAACTCAGTGATGATAAATCTTATTTAAAAAGATAGAGATGATTTGACCTGAGTGTGCTAACTCTTTAGCATGATGTGTGATTTTGTTAATATGCTCCATAGGAGCTAGTGATGTCCTCCCCATGCAACAATCTTCTTTTATAAACCTTCAGTAAGATATACTTGAGAGGACTGCAAATTTATCTGCACTCTGTAAAGATTTCTGAAAAGGAATTGCACTGTCTCACTGTCCAGCTACTTCCCAAATGGAAGATATCTAAAATGGATGAGCAGTGCTTTATAAATTAAGCATGATATGAGTGTAGTAGTGGCAGAACCCACAAAAGCTTACGAGCCTGATTTCCATCTCAAAAGTACATAGTGATATATTAAATCCCACAGATTAAATACTAATAGTTCAAAGCACCTTTCATTTCAGAAAAAAATATTCTGCAGTTGTCAGAATGTATGACTTTACATCTCCATCTGAATCAGCTCAGTGATGTTGCACTCAGAGCTGTGATAGTTTTCTAGAAGAATCACTGGTCTCCTCAGAAGAGCCCATTCTTGTGTTAAACTGTTAAATAGTCACATGCATTTTCTAAATAGTCAAGAAACTATTAGTAATAAGTAAGACTATTAATTTACTAAAATAGCAGATGACTCAGACATACAGCAGTACAAGATGAGAGAACACAATAAATGCATACCATTGCCATGTATGTGCTAAGGTAGTGATTTATAGCACTGCAGAAGGGAGAGTAAATTTACTACCATTCTGTATATTGTCTGCTTTTGGCATCTGCACAGAGCTGCAATAGCTGACATCAGTGTGAAAAGCAGTGACAAAGTTAATTCTGTGTGTATCCACACACCCAGAGGAAGGGCTGATTGTCTGTATGATTTTCAAGAGACTACCAGTAAAATACCTACCTGTTCTGATTGCATAAACCACACCTTCCTCCTAAAAGCCAAAGACAGTTGAATTTAAGTTTTCTCAGAGCTTTCAAATAATGTATTTAGTGTGGCTGTGGGGGTTTTATTTCCTCTGGAAGAAAGGAGTAATTTTGTTGCTATCACAACAAAATATCATTTATAAATGAGAGTGATAACAAACCCCAAAGGTTTGCCTCTATTCTATTAGATGATACAGAGAAGAAGACAAGATTTTAAAAAGTTGTGACATCAATATGTTTATGATCTATTATTTTATCTAATGCAATCTAAGATTTGCATAGTATTCAGGAAACAATCAAAAGAGATGAATGGAGACACAATGAATAAGAAAATAAGATGACAAAGCCAACAGAGCTCTGCAGAAAAATGCAAGGCAGTAGCCAATGCCTAGAAAAGCAATGAGTAGCAGAAGAAATTTCATCAATGACTAATGAAGGTCAATCACCCAAGTCACCTTGTAATGCTTTCTCTTTGAGCTTTTAAAGTTTAAGTAGCAAATCCAATGCTTTTGAGGGATATTGCTGTCACATTGAGAAAAACTAGTGGACTTCAAATACTGACTGAGCACATACCCAGCTTTTCCACTTCAAATTTAATTGCATTTCCTTTACACTTTATGTATTATTGTGATCATTTATATGTCAGACTTAAGCACATTTAGTGTAGTCAGTTTCTCTGCTACCAAAATTCTGCTTTAGTTACATTTTTGTGCATCTTTCTTACATTCACCTTCAATTGGTCTATGTATATTTTTAATGTGTGATAATACCTTCTAAAATACATAGAGGGTTAAAAGCTCACTGGCAGGAGTAATCTTAGTAAAACCAGGACCCAACCCACTTACAGCAGAACTTTGCAGAACTTCCAAATCCAGAGTAGTGATAACATCTTCATAGGGTCTTCATAGGCTTCACAGGAGCCCTTGGTGTTTCTTACAGTGAAGAGTTTTGTAGGGCACCTGAGCTTTCACTACATAGAAATGCTTTCACTTGCCCTTCAAACATCTTACAGGGGAAATACAATCAAATAAATTTGAGTTGTGAAGGGCACTGGGCTGAAGTACCCAAAACCCCAGGAACAACACAACCTCACGGGGTCATTGCACATCAATTTAACAATATTTCAAATAATATGTTTAGGACTTTAGGACAAGTTTTAGTGTCTTTTAGGGTGACTAGGCACTCCTCTAACATAGTCAAGCAAATAGATGCGTATATTTTCTTTATTACTTTCTCTCCATTCTAAAAGGGTGTTTCAACTTCAGCCAGTTTTAGGAAGACTTCTTATTAGTAACTGTATAAAAAACACTTTTTAAATTATTTTGTTAAACTACAAGAAGTTATTTAATGGGTCATTATTTTAAATAACTGAACATTTTCATTAGAGTTCAATTGTAGGCATGATCAAAAATAGTATTTCCTTGAATTTTACACCCAATAGTATTTCCTTGAAAATAGATTTCAAGAGAAAAGAAATATGATCTGAATGCTGTATAGAAAATAATTATTAACCAACTACTAACTTATAAATCAGATTCCTTAATATCCCTATACTGAATATCTATATTTTTGTCATTTTGCCACAGGTTGTACTATACTTAATTATCTCTCTAAAGAAGACAGATGGCCTGTGTTTTATGAGTTCTCAGCTTTCTTCCCCCTTGATTGACCATGCATGCCAATATTCACAAATTACAAAACTCATACTCCCATTTTCCTTAATTAGCCTCAAGCAAAAATAAATCATGGCTTTGGATCCTTTCTTTTTTCTTTTTTTTTTTTCTCTTCTCATACAATATCAAGCTGCTTTAAAAAATTTTAAAAATCTCAAGTAGACTTCAAATTTTATAAGAAGTCCCTGGAAAGTCTATCAGTCTGCTATACCCATAGTATGAAGTATTATAAGAGGTAATACTTTTGTTGCCAATGCACTTCATGTACTGTTTTTTTACTGCAATAATTAGTGATATTTACTGTTCTCAGGGAAACAGTCATGCTCAAGGATCTTATGCTAGTTCCCTTTAGAAAATACTCTTTTATACGTACTTTTTTCCCTACTTCCATGACTATCAAAATAGATTTTCCACTGGACATGCTCCATCACATTACACTGAATGTAAAGTCTTGCATCATGAAAGCACAAATAACTGTAAGCAACTCTAACTTCAATGTGATTTAAATATCTGCCTACAGTAATACAAAGATTAAAAGATTTCAGTGTAATATATTTTAAGATAAATTATTGCTGTCTAATTGAGTCCCGTGTGAGTTGTCCTCTTAAATCTTAAAATTCTGTACCTTAACTTTTAATATTGTATGGATTTTGTCTTCTGTTTTTCTATGAGAGATGCAACTGTTTGGTATATAGGTACACAGGAGGAATGGTAAACAGACAGCAAAGATCCAAGATATTAATATTGGGGAGTTTTTTCACTATATCACATATAGCAAAATAATATCTGTCATGTTCATTCTTTTGCTATACTTATGACTAAACTAACAAGCAATACAGTTGTTATGAATAAGAGTAGGATGTACATCTGATTGTAAATGAAGGACCTTTATTAAGTTTGTCAAGGTAACTTTCACATAAAATAAATAATTTACAAAAAGAAACCTGCATTTTTATATTGTTTAAACAAGCTACTCTATATTTCCAGTGCACCACCCATATTACCCCATTTGCCTTTGTACAATATTATTTATTCTTCTAGTATATGTAAATTGCTTTTCCTTCTTCACTGAGTGAGTGTGATTTACCCTCTTGACTATGTGTCCATTCTTCCTCGTGCACAGTGAAGGCTATGCCTATCCATGACTCTTTCTCAGGCTTCTGCGACTCTTGGCCTCTGCTTCTGCTCTGTCTTCAGGCTGTGGCAGTGCTTGGGAAATTTGTGTTATAAAAATGGGAAGTAAAGCTTTTCATAGGTAGAAAAGTTTTTTTCTCCTCATGCTAACTAAATAGCCTGTGGAAGTCATTTTTTCTCCCACTGGTCTGAATCACTTACTGTTTGTTAATGTAAGACAAAGGAATGCCAACACACCTGAAACACCTTCTCATTCTCTCCAATCTTCTTATACATGTAGTAACCACATTGAATGGGATTTTGATCTGACTCAAATCTTACATGTCCCCTCAATACCTTCATTCAAGCTGAGAGAGCCTTTACACTCGCCCTCAATCTATTCTGCTTTTTTTTTTTTTTGGATAAACAGAAAATAAAAACTGTAATTGAGAATTTTTGGCAATAGGAAACCCATTATGTTTGCTCCACTGCAATCCTAACTATTCCAAGTGATATTTAATCTGCAATTCTTTGCCATGATAGCCCAGTGTGATTCCATAGGAGTAATTTGCTTTATCTTATGAATATGTACTTGGGGAGTCTGTGATCCAGCCATCATTGATACAGTAAACTCTAACTCATTTTGTACTTTGAGCTGTTGCTATTTATTAGGACAATAGTTGCTGTATTTGAAAAAAAAAGACAAGACATAATCCCTTTAATTTATATATCAGTATATGCACAGCAGGTATGTATATTTAAAATTGCTTTAAAAATAAATAGCTAGCATGTATATGTAATTTTTTTGTTAAGCCAAACAGACTATTTCCTTTTATTCAAACAATTCAGTACTCATCCAAATTACCGACTACTTCTATTTGCAGACTGCTTTAGAGATTTATTAATCCGAAAAAATGCATAAAACAAAGTAATATTTTAACAGGAGTAATTATAATTAGCAGTGATACATGCAGATGACTGAAATCATAAGGACATGTTTTGTGACATGTAAAGTGAAAGTAGCCTCTGCTCAAGTCTAACTTGATTTCAAAAATACCTAGTGACACACACTTCTGTAGTATTAAAAAAGAAATATAATGTTTCACCTTAGCTAACTCTTCATGGTGTTTCTCCAACTTTTGGACATAAAAATGTGTTCTGTGGCCACCTGGATCTTATGTGCTTCCTTCTAAAAGCACATGATTTTTATTGTACCCGGAATCAATGTATTTAAAAAGTAAAAAGAATCACCATTTTTTTCAAATTTCTTTGTTTCTAACAGATCTACTAATCACATAGTTCTTTAGGTCTACTTTTCCCCAGCCCTTTCAAGATTATCCTACAAAAAGGTAGTCCCTAATACATAGTCTTATTTTCCATTAATTAAACATAGGTTAACACTATTAATTTCAGTTACTGCCTTAATGATTATATCCTTAATAGAGAATTACAGTCCTTTTCCATGACACAGTGAAACACATGGACAAAATGGTTATTGCTAAGCATTGTTAGACCCGGTCCTGTAGATGTGAAACTGCACTTAAGTGAATCCATTCAAAAGTGCCCTGCCCTTCTGTCTTGAAGAAAGGACAAACCAATGGCAGCACCCTTGCAGTGAAGCAGACATAAAGATGGAGCTGGAGAAAAAGGTTGTCACCTTCAAAATGCATTCAGTATAGTAAGGGTTTAACTATTCTGGGCAAGAACAGCACGGGTCTTTGGATGGTTTCAGCTTCATTAGACTGCCAGGAGCTGTAGATAATCACTGAGGTGGCAGGAACTCCTCACCCTCTACACTTTCACTCCTTCTAGTTGAGTGTCAACAGTCATTTCTTGCTTACACATTCCTCCATCAGGCAGGAACCAACCAAATTAAAAAGTATTGACGATGTGCATACCTGCCCCACAACCAAACACTTTATAAGGCCAATTTCCCACCCATATATCCACCTTTCCTACAAGCCCTGGTTTTCACGTACAGATGCCTGAATTCATAGGCCAGACGAACATCAGGTCAAACCCAAAAGAATGATTTCTTCTAAGGAGATCCCAACGTGCACCAGATGCATTTGTCTGCAGGTCACCTTAGTCAGTTTGAGGGACAGGAAACAAACCTCTGGGGTTTTTTCCCAAGAAGAAAAGAAAACTAGAGTGTGAAAGGCAGAACTATTCTGCTTTCATGTTGTGGATCTTCCTTTTCAGGTATTTACTAATAGTATAATAGTTCTGCAACATTACTGTACCCTTTTCCTTCTCAAGTAAGGAATTTAAAGATGATGATATCAGGCAGATCATATGCACATTACATAAGAAAGCAAAAGCTTCTTTTCAATGCACCTATTATATTTTTAGTTTTTATTCTGTTCCTGCTGTCTAAGAGTTTCGATTCTTGTGTTAGACGTCCAATGTTGCTAGATATTTCAGAATTAGTAGTGAACTTCCTTTAGAGGAAAAGAAAGGGTTATTTTAGTGTTTTCCTTGGATTTTAACTTTAATGCATTTGTGATAAAATACGTTAGTGTTCTTTTGTGTCTGCTTTTCCAGCTGAAATCTCTCAAGGTGTTTCCATGCCAAATGTGATCTTTTGTAATGCATGACCTTTCCCAGCTTAACCTCATATCACTTTCCTTGTAGCTACTAAAAATGCAATTTGGGTTTTTTTTTAAGGCAAATGTAAATTTAAATTTTCACCCTAGAAGATAGGAGTGAAATCTATTTTCTAAGGACAGTGCTTAATTTCTCATTAGACAAAGACTGATTAAGTTCCAGCATTTGCTGATTTAAAGCTTGAAAATGAAAACCTGGATGGCTTTTTTCTCCTCAGACTAAACAGAATTATTGTTGACTGGGTAATTAACTACGGCTATTGTGTCTGAAACTGAAATATCTGCCTGCAGCTGCAGCTGAAAACATTTTTTCTAAAATAGATTGATTCCAGGGTTAATTATTTTGGATTCCCAACAAAACTAAATTAAATCTGTGCCTGCAGTATTTTTAAGTGTACAAAATATCATTTTTTAAAATTTCTATAGTACACAGGCTCTGCATCAAATAATTCAAGAGAGAAAGGTACAATCCTTGTTTGATCAAGTGTCAGGGTGGCCATTTCAAGTGACACAATGACACAGAATTTTATGGTTGCTGTTCAGTGACAGACAAAATAGCAATTACAAGAGTTTCTTAAAGAGAGTTACTCAAACAGAAGGCAGTCTTCATATCACTGTGCTGTGACTTTCCAGTCCTTGTCAGAGCTGGTACCTGTGAACCACATTCTGCTTCACGATGAGGTAGACTGTAGCTGATGTACCGGTCTCAACCTCATAAAAACATGTTACTTGGACAGCTGCATTGTGAAGAAAGGAATTGTTATGATGAATTGTGGCTTAGAAAGAGTGTCCGGTGGAAAACAGAGCATTAAAAAAGGGTTAGAGTCATTCTGGTTCTATGTTGCACTGCTAACAAGAGACATGAAGTCCGATGCTAACTGGCACACACCTATGCTGCTTAGGGCTAGTTTCCTTTAAGGCAAATTTCATCTGGAGATGGCTAGTGGAAGCAGACCAAAACTGATCTGTGGAGTGTGCCAACACCTCGGCAGACAGACCAAATCAGGGTCCTGTGTCAAAGCCTGTCTTTGCACATCAGTTTAGCAGTACAGAGGTATGTCTACTCCTGCCTGTGGATGTAAATTCAAAGAGGACAAAACCATAAGGTCTGACCAAATCTAAGCATAAGATAGTTGAGGAATTACCAGAATTATTATGTTTGTGGACATGCAGTAAGAAACAATGCATACCATTTTACTCTTCCTTCAGCTTTGCTCCTTACATAGAGCATCACAGGGAGACCCACAATTCCTCTACGTTGAACTAGACTAATTGTACCTACAGGATAATGACTAGGCTGAAAGGAGCCAGAAAAGCTTAATATGTATTAATTTAGAGTTAGCTTTCAGATGTAGCCAAATATGTTTCTGTGGAAGGGAGATCTTGGCTTTATTTTGCAGATGAAGGAATTACAAGTAATGCTGTCATAAAAAAGAGTTAAATAAACACAAATCTATAGAACCACTGTGTATTGGATGGAAAACATTTCAAAAGAGGCTAGTATAGCCTCATTTATTTATTAGCTAATTTTGAACTGGACATGGTTGAGCTTTAATTGCCAAGAAAGGAGTCACCTCGTGCTACCTGAAATACCCAGCAGTACCCATGGCATATGCATGGGACTGGCCTGTTTGACCCAGATAAACATACAGATATTTGCATGTGGACAGCTGTAACTAGGTGTCTCAAGCTGCAAACTCAATCCTGTTTGATACTTAATAAATAAGTATCTCTGTATAATACTTAATATTGAACATTTTCTAGTATATAAAGTATAAAATTGAATAACTTGAATCACAATATTTATGAATTCGAATTACAAGCAAATGTTTATCTTGTCTTCCATTACACAAACAGGTGGAGAAACCTTAATACAATTAAAATTGCTCCAGATCTCAATTAAATCTCAAATCACTTTCTTTTGTAAGAGACCTTTTTTGGGTTTTTTTCCCCTGTACACAGCTGCACTTTATGATTGCAATCAATTACAGTCTTTCTAAAGTCATTTCTAAATCACTACTGGATAAACCTCAAAAATCAGCCTTGTAATGGTACACAGCATGCATGAGCAGTAATTCAAGTGAAACTGTGCTTAAAAGACTGACTTTTAAAATGTGTCTGCAAAATAACAAAGTGACAGTATTAATTCAGCTTTGGGTTGTGTTATTGCAGTATGCTGATATCATGCATTCAGTATTGTGAAACAAATATGCTAGGTAGTAAAATGAATCTTTATCTAAGTTTTTGTCATTTCAGAAATTATTTGTTTGTACAATTTACATCATGGTGATTCAAAGTGGTTTTTTACATTTTATCATTCAGTAGGTAGGGTTAAAATCACATTACAAAGCTGGAATTTGCTGTCTGAGAAAAAGATAAAATTTTTAAAAAAACCCATACATTTTTCACTCCAGTAGTTGCATAATACATGAAAAATAAATTTAAAAAAGGAATCAACTTCAGCAAGGAATTCTTTCCCATGGCTTTATAGATACCAACATAAATTACTTCGTGTGAGCTTCTTCTCACATTTCAAAAAATCCCATTAACAACATTAGTATACCTTTGCTGCATTATGCCTCCAAAGAGACACCAGTGAGGGTGAGCATTCAGTGCAAAACTCTGTGTGTTTGAAATAATACTAAAGATCTTTAATAGGCATTAGATAATTTCACAGAAAAATAGCATGGTTTTAGTAACAAACTAAAACATTAATATGAAGGTGGACATTTGATTTCCATGAGTGTATTTCTAACGCTCTCCTGTCTTTGAAGTCTGCATAAACATAAAAAACTAAAATTAATATTTTCTCTGACATTTTGAAAACTGTGTCAAAACATTTCTTCACCTCTTCTTGCTATCAAAGCTGCTAAAGAAATAAAAATAATGAATTTTCAACAACATACATGCAATTAAACATTCTTCAAAATATTTCAATACATGTTGCAAGGAAGTGTCTTAGTTTTCTTTGCTGGGCATAGCAATCTTCCTTCAGAATCAGAGCTACAGGGTAAAATTATTTCTTGCAAGATTGTGCAAGCAGTACTTTCAATGTGTTTTATCCTGATTTACTCTTGCTTCTCTGAAGAGAACATTTACATAGTTCCAAAACATGATTCTCAATAGGTTTGATCCAAACATGCTACAGTAGGATTCAGAGGATGCATATGATACAACAAGATTCTTTTGACGAGGTGAATTGACTGAAGCTTCAGATTACAATTCTCAGTGCTGACCCTAGTTCTGGTATTTAAGGACTTTTCCTAAGAATACTTTACCAACCTTCACTTCTTCAAGGAGAATATGAAAGTGTTTTTATCAAATTCAGGAGCTTCATTTTTATTAACCCACATTTCTTAGATTTCTGTCAGGTCTAGTAAGAATCTGATTATAATTTTCCTAAAACTTTCTCTGGCACCGTTATATTATCAATATTTTCAACAGTAAGATACAGAGTACATATGATTTTTTTCATTTATAAGAAAATCTTATGGCTACATTATGCCATTACTTTAATGTAAAACAGTGTAAAGAAGAGTGTAAATTCATGGAACTCAGAATGCAAATGAGAAGCCAAAATAATGTGCTTAACATTTTTTAAGTTTTTGTCTGACCTTTTACTAATCATTCTCTATCATTTGTTAGATTTCATTAGATTTAGTGTCAGACACAAAATGTTTTATTAATGACATATCCAATGCTAGTCTGGATTTGAGATATTCAAGCAATTTTTATAGGTTGTCTGAATATTCAACAAAGTATGCAGTGCACAAGAACTTTGAATCACAAGGAAGTTACTGAAATTCATATGCAGGGAGCCACACACCTTGTTTCTAAAGCAGAGAGGAAACTATTTCTTCTTCCATTATATTTCTGAATAATTCTCAGTATTTGATATTATGTTTGTCCTTTTATCCACCACTGAAATTCCAAAGAAAGGCTCCCTCACCATCTGGCATTCTTTCCCTATATCTCTGAGGAGAAATGCACTGTTTGCATTCTCTCATCTTCTGATTTTCCTTCTCTAACCAGCAAATATTTCTTGGTATGAAATAATAGTGCTTCTGGGGAAGATGAAATGGAACAGGAACACCAGATGAGGAATGGCTAAAGAATATGGCTCAGAAAATGCCTTGGAAACAAAATAAATGATCTGGAAAGCAGAAAAATGAGACTCTCATTGGCTTTCTTTTATTTTTCTTTCTTTTTTTTCCTTTTTTTAAATTTTATTTTAAATCTTCTTCTGGGGAAGATCATTCTCTGCTTCTGATTTATAACTCCCTGCTTTTGTTGGGACATCTCTGTGGCAGAATTAGAATAGTGTGAAAGAGACTTGTAAATTAAAACCTTGAGTTCAACACACTGACAAATACTGCAATAAAGTTAATGTTTGTTCCATTTCTGGTTCTACTGTAGAAAAGTATAATTATCTCTATTGGCCTTAACATTTCTGGTTTTCATCATTCAACTTACTTTGTTTACATCAAAAAACAGAACTAGCATCATTACCAGAAAAGCAGCTTGAAAGTAGTTGCATTTGCATAAATAATAGTTGGGTCTTTCAGTATCAAAAATTGAGGATTATAAAACAACCTATCATCGAAATGGTCCTGCTAAATTACTGACCCTTCCAATCATTAATCACCTTGATATTAAAACAGGAAACCCTCTATAAAGAGAGACATTTCACACCTCTCAGGGTGATTATTTCAAGATTACATTACACTAATGCACCTCATACTTTTATGAGCATGAAAAATATGATAAAAAAGATGGGCATTTCATTTCCAAATGAGCCTTTCTAATGTACCACATTCCTCAAAAAGAAGAAAGAGTTCAAAGTGTTGTATGAAAGGCACAAGAGTGTGACTGGAAAAAAATCAGTCAGGTAGGATTTAATGACCTGAGCAGAAAAGGAGAGAATGAAAGGCATAATATGAAGGAAACATCTAGAATAAAACCTGATAAGAGCAAAAATGGCTGTCAGTACCAGCTCCAGCAGCAGTAAGAAATCTTCAGCCTAACATCTAATTAGAGTAAATCTAAACAGAACAATGAATCCAGTGCCATGAAGACATACCTGAGCTGACAAATACGTTTGTTTAATGGAGGCAATACTGTTGAGTTACCTTCACTCAAGCTAATAAACCTCATTACTCTATAGAAGTTATTTGTCCCAGTGGAAAATTACAAAAATGCAGTTAGCTATAAGGCAGTCCAAACCCTTCTGTCAAAACAGGTCAGGCAACAGACAAGAGAGAAGGCGTGAGTGAGACAACCTAGAGGCCAAAGCACTGTTATTTCTTCTGATAGAATTAAGAGCTTAAGATGTTTTTGGAAAATACAGTCCCAGTATTAACCAGTGCAGAAGAGGGGTTTTAGAACTGCAGGTGCACTAGAGAGTGCCTCATATTACTGTGTAGTACAGTTGTGTTCAAAACTTTATTTCCTTAGCTGTTCTCTCACACTGAATTCAGTTTAGTGGGGGTTTTCCAGCACTCCTGATTGACCTAATGTTATTTCTCCTATTAAAGGCAGCTTGGCATGGAATATCTTTATCTCAGCCATTTCAAAGTCATTAGTAATTTAATTCTCCATCTCATTTATTAATGGACCTACTTTACACTGGTACTGTTTTTTTCCTGATACGTTTACACAGGCATATCTCATTCTCCTGCCACAACCTCATTAAGGATGAGATAGTGCAGTTTGATTACAGACAGTAATAAGGGGTATTTTTAAGCTTACAGCCACTTTGTAAGTTAAGTTTACACTGTCAGTCAAGCACAGGTTTTTTCAAATTCAGACATGTCATTGTTCATGATTGAGAGCTAGCTCAGTCTCAGGCTTTGACTACATTCAAGAACACCCCAAAGGGAAAGTTTCAGACACCTCATGCTATAATCAATCACCATGCTTTTCCTTCCATTTTTTGGATATGGTGAGAATTGAGGAGCTCAGTTCAGCAACCGGTATTTCCAAAGAATAATGTTACATAGTGATTCAATCAAGTTAGTTTCTATAATACTCCTGTACAGGTTACTTGTTTTTCATAGACCAGTGATTTTCAGACAGCTGGTATTTGCAAAGAGGGAAGGCGATAACCCTCATTTCATTGAGATTCAAGGGCTGGGATCCTGCCAGAGTCTACAGAAGTCTTATTCTCTCTGCTTCTCTTTAAATACATAAACCTCTATCTTAACACCTTTTCCTCTATGACCGTATTTATTACTACAGGAATGATCTGACCTCCACAGCTTTTAGCAGCTCCTCTACTGGTTGGGCTGAAGTTCAAGAACTGATTTAGGACAGAATCTGAACTACTTTTATTCCAGTTAGGCCTCTTCCAAGGCATTCCTTCCTGCTCTTCCTGCTTAAACAAGACTCTGAGATTCTCTTTTTTTTCCCCTCACAGGTCTGGAACTGAATATAATAATATAATATAAATAGAATAGAATAGAATAGAATATATTTATTAAGTCTTTGATACTTACTCTTCTAGAAATTAATGGATTTTTTTGTAGTCCTATTAGTGCTTCAGACAAAAAAATACAAAAAAAACCTATAGGGGCCCTGTAGAAAATATTAAATAGGAAAAATATTGAGTTGGAATATACTTCTGGGTTTCTTCTTGCCTAATCTCCCACTCATGGCAGGATTGTTGCCAGCACAAAAGTCAGCCATGGTTTTGTTTTGTATTTTGTCTTATCTTGAAGTCTTTTGTCTTTTCTATGGTCTCCCTGGTATTTTTTCTCAGATCAGAAATTCTTTTCTGTCTTACCATTAAAATCAGATAGGAATAGGAGCCATCAACCGTTTAAACCCTGATCTTCTGCTGGCATATAAATTATGATGCACCTTTTATTGCAGTAATACTTTATATTTTGACAGCACTTCCAGGCTTACAATGCAGAACTTTCAGGAAAAACTCCTAACAAGATCAATACGAAAAGTAGGCCAGCTCCCATAAAAGTTTAGTTATCCAAAAGTTATGTATCAAAGTACCATAAGTTATATATCTGTAACTTACAGGCAATTCACCCTTCCAATGGAATTTGCTTAGGCTCTCTATACAAAAGAGGTAGACACCACAGGGAAAGATCTAAAGCAGTCCGTACCCTCTGAAGTGAGCAAGCGACAATCAGCATGCACAGCATGCAGCACCCTGAAGCCAGAAATGACTGAAGGCTTAATCAGAGTAGAAAGGTGCCTAAGGCACCTGTGTGCTTGAGGGGCAAGGGAAAAGGATTCACAGGCATAGCCTAGCCGCCTGCAAGTTTGGTCCCACCATGTCTGTATGCTTCTTTCCTGCTGTCTTCCACTGGAGAAAGGGGTGGTGGCTCTGGTCATCTCTTATCGTATGACAGTCACCTAAAAACAGTAAGCAAGATCCTGACTTTCAAACACCTTGGCTGTTGTTTTGTTTTGTTTCGTAGTGGCTAGTCTATGTGACTTTTTTGGCTGTTAGTTCTACAGACTTGTGAGATTTTAATCCCTCTTTATGTTTTAAGAAATGTTTTTCCAGAAATCAACCTATAAAACATCACATCAGCATTTCTTCTATGCTTACACTATATTATTGGAAGCATGCTTCCATTATATTATTATATTCCATACTTACAGTTCTGCCAGCATTTCTTCTAATGTTGTCTTTGGCTTGCTACAGGTGTATGTTCACGTATGAGAAAATAATATGTGTATGGAATTCTGGTCTGAAATGTAAAAATCTTTACAGTGTTTTTTAAAAAACAAATGCATTTAGCTTGCATGAGGTGGGAAAATGGAATTTTATAGAGGAAAAATGCAGAACCAAATATACTCAGTGCTCAACAACAGGGCCACGTCAAGTTCTAGTAAATATGTATCAAGCTCTAGCTTTTTTTTCTTGAGGAGATGATTACAGTGAAAGACTATAAGCTTCTTATCCTAATGAACAAACTTATGTCACACCACATGAATTCCTGCTAACTTCCTTTCAATGAACACAAAATCTCACCTTACCTGTAGATTCTTAATTACACAGAACTATTTCTGGCACCAAATTAGCAACAACAGCAAAAACCACAACTACAAGCCTCTCATAAAGGTAAGATCACTCAGATGACAACAATTAAACCTGATTAAAAACATGGTAGAAAAGCTGTCTGGTTCCACTGTGAACCCTGATTTTCAAGTCTCTGCGGCTCACTCAATTAATTTTTTTATATAAATGTAATTTACATAATGGAAAAAGCTGGAGTCAAATTTCTTGTTTATTGGTTTTTTTCGTGGTTTTTTTAATGAGATGCAATATTTGTTACAAAGAACTTGGATTTTTGCTTTTCTTTATTTTCATAGGAATAGTCAGAAATGAGGGAATCAGGATGTGATTTGTATCATGGGAATTCACCAAATCTCCCCCAAATTACTTTGATTTTAATGAGACTGAAAGAAGTCATTATACATTGTAAGTCAAGTGTTAAAGATTCAATCCTGAAAAAAGCATATAGATCTTTTATGGTCAGCTTTTAAAAGTGACTGTTGTCGCAACTCGTATGAAGAAAGGCTCTGGCACTCAGATTCATTGGGCAAGCCACTTATCCTCTGTCTTCATGGCAGAGGAAGAAACAGTCCTGTGAAAGAACAATCTGGAAAAAGACTGCTGAGAGTCAGCAGGAGTTTCTGAACAAAGATATGTGCCTTCTACAGAATCACAGAATAAACTAGGTTGGAAAAGACCTTTAAGATCATCTAGTCCAACCTATGACCTAACACCTCCTCATCAACTAAACCACGGCACTGAGTGCCATGTCCAATCTTTTTTTAAACACCTCCAGGGACAGTGACTCCATCACCTCCTGCCCAGGCAGATTCCAGTGCCCAATCACTCTTTCAGTGAAGAATTTTTCCTGTCTCGCCTAAGCTTCCCCTGGCACAGATTAAGACTGTGTCCTCTTGTTCTGCAGTCACCTCTTGGTCAAAGCTGAGACATAGCTTAGGTCATTAGGAGACCAGAGGAACCCTTTGTCAGTCAAGAATTCAGTAGTACAGAGATGGCACTTTCCGTGGAGAAGGCCTTAATATCTTTGTAGGAAACTTAGCGAAACAAACTCTCTTCCTCTGAAACTTGCCCAAAGGAGGTAAAACAACATGCCTACAATATAATGCTCCAGTAGCGAGATCTCCTGCTCAGTGAACAGAAGACCAGACTTGTTTGGAGAGCTCAAACCTCTCAAGCCTCACCAAGTGTTTTCCTTTCATATCTGCTGGACCCAGGCTGAGAACAGAGAGTCGGCAGGAACATCAGTTCCTCGCCTTGTATTTATTACGTGTGCCTTCACAAAGGGTTGTCTGGGATCACTGAATGTGAGCCTGTGCAAGTGAGTGGGAAGAAAAATACCTTTGGAGAATTGTTCTCAAAAACACTTCCAGCTCAACAGCACTGAGGGTCAACATAGGGACTGAAGCACCGAATTGAGGATCCAGATGTAATATCATCATTGAACATAATCAGTCTGAGCTTCTTCCCATATAGAAATTGTACAGGACTCCAACCCATTGTGAAGCCAAGCCACCAAGCAAGAAATTTTGCTACAGACTCAAGTTCAGTGAAAGAAACAGACTCTTTGAACCATCACCCAGGTGTTTCAGAGAAAGAATCTGAGGCCCAGCCATGACATAAAATCAGCATTATAGGCTAGGAAGTAATGCACGATTTAAATGTATATATATTTCATGAGGACTACTTAACTAGGTGTATAAAATTCCAGTTTGAGCCAGTTGTATAAATTACATTGACAGGATTACAATCAGAGTGTAAAACCGCAGTATTTTTTTAATACAAAGTAGCTTCAAAGACGAAAATCAAAGAACAGTTGATTTCATTTGGTACACAAAGAGATGATTTATAAAATGAAGAGATGATATTTTCCCAAACAAAATTGCACACTTTAACATTGGTGGAAGACGAGAATCAGAATGCAGTTCAGGCTGTAGACTCAGCTGCAGTTGAGACTACAGTACTAAGCATTCAGACCATGTCACACAGAGATCATTATGCGCAAATTGGCACCTGGGGACAACCCAGGAAACATTAAAAAGTGTAAACATGTTTTGCAAGCAGGTCTTCCAGCATACAGCCCAAATTGAATCTAACTTTACGAAAGTGGAAATCTAGCAGTTGTTTAAAGGTAAATTATCTTCTGAGATGAGTTATTTTTTCACAGAGGACAGCTAATTTACTGAGATTTGACCTCCTGCCCCTTTACTGACATGTGCTGAATGTGAGTCTAGCCCAAGGGTAATGAATGGTGTTTGAATGAGAGATGTTTTACACCAAATTGTGACAAGGGTAATAGCATGTCACTGAGACTACAACAAATGTCAGGAAAAGGCTGAAATCATAATGGCTTTAGAGTAATCATTATTTGCTGGTGGGAAAACTGCAACAGATTAATTCAACACGTATCTAGTGTGAATGTGGTACAGCTTGATGTAATGCGAGCACAAGTAGTGTGTCATTGTTCCCTAGTTTTAACACATAAACTCCAAATTGATGTAGCAAGTTATATTTCAACTAGTAGCATATTACATCCTTTGAAGAACTACATTAAAATTAATTTTTCATTAGGTCTTTTTATCTTGTTATGAATAAAAAGAACATGACAGTGATTGCATATAGAAATCTTTAAATTCCTGGCATATAGAATGAACACTGAAGCAAACCCAGGAATCCAAATGATTTTAATAGAAAGTGAACTTTAATTTGTTTTTCTAAAGAAAGTGATGCAGGAGAGAAATTTATTTCTAATTAAGTGTGATTTTTACTTCAAAAAACCTGAATTAGATTATATCCCTGACGGTTGTCCTGTTCTTTCCTCAAGTCATCATGACTCAATAATGTAAGAAACAGGAATAAATGGCTTTTAATATGTTTCTTTTGTTTAATACCTAGATATTGAATTTAACAAGAGAGTGAGAAAGTTAATTCAAGATAGTAAATAAAACAGGTTATCAAACAAGGGGAAGAAACCTAAACTGATACCTCCTAGAGCTGCAGTCCCAAAATATTTTGTAATACTCTCCACATTGCATTTATACATCTAATTAAAGCAATTGTATGCATAAATTGTTATGGTTTTTGTTTTCTACTGAAAATGTAAAAGTAATTATAAGGCTTTTAAGCTACCCAAGATGCTTCTGGCAGACATTTTCACTAAAGCTGATATATCTCTCACAGTCAGCACATCAGTTTTCTGTCCCAGCACCCACATTTTAGTCCTAACTGGTCAGGACATTACCCTGGCATTTTTCCTTGCTGTACAATATGGAATAATAAAGATAAGTGTCAGAACACAGAAAACTCATATCTATATGCTAATCCTGTATCAACCTGTTAGCCTTAAAGGCCTTTAAACCCTGGAGTAATTCATTTGGGAGAGTTTGTAGGATCAAAGACTAACAACCTACATTTTTTTCAAAAGGCATGCTGGTCCATGACATCAAAACCAGAGATGTTAAATTCTACAGTTCCATTTTTTGCAGCAATTATTCCATAGGTTACTCTGTACTAGTCCAAGCAGCAGTTACAAAAGAGAAAGGCTAGAACGCCATTAAAACCTCACCTCTAGCAAGAGACAGAAAGATATGGTAAACTGTGGAAAAAAGTTCCTTTACTGAACTGGATTAAATCTGCAATCAAGATTTTTTTGTTTAAAGATCATTATCAGTATCAGACAGCCAGCAGGTGAATTAAAATTTGTCGTGGTTTAACACCAGCTGGCAACTCAGCACCATGCAGCCACTCACTCAAACACTCATCAGTGGGATGAGAGAGAGAATCCAAGCAGTAAAACCAGAACAAAAATGTATCTGCAGTGTTGCTGCTAGATGGATGGAGAGTGCTGCACACCATTACAAGCAAGAACAAGCCATGGTTAGCTGGCATTTAATTTTTCAACCATATGAAAACTTTCATAAACTCGCTTTCAAAACAAAAGGAAACCCCAAGTCATAATTAGCCCTAGGTTTTCAGTTAGATTCCAGAGTTGTTTAAAATAGTTGTAAGAATTACAGTTAGAATTAATACTGAGATGTGAAGCAATCAGAAAAAAATTGTTACAGAGACTAAAAAAGAAAAACAGTGGGCCAACACAAGTTTTATGTCCAGCAGTCAGATTCTTGGCTTAACTTAGTTAGGTCATTGTGAGATGGACTTGTGTATAGTGCACATAAAGATAAGAATTACAATGGTCCTGAGGTAATGGGATAAAAATGGTATTAGAATACTGGACAACTCAGAAATCTTGTCTAAGAAGAGGGTTCATCTTAGCACAATCATTGCTTACCAGAAGATACAATCTTATTTTCTGCTCTGTTCTAAATCTTATAATGCCTGCAAAAAGTAACTTTTAAAGACATTTTGGTTTACCAGTAGTTTTTGGAGAATCTTTTCTGGACTTAAAGATGATGATAGTTATTGCAAACATTTAAAGTAATGCAGAAATTTAAAAGCGGGAAATGAATGTGAAAACAACAAAAAAGACGGTCTATCATAGTAGTGTCAGAATTAAAGCAAATAAGTTTCTTTTGTTTTTTTGCTTCTTTTAAATGCCCCACCCAGAATCACAGCTTAATATCAGAATGTATTATTTTAGTTAAACATTAATACATCATTTCGTATAACTCAAAGCTTTCACCATCTAATTGCAAACTTCAGCCAGTTAGCCTAGTATAGAATTGGATAAATAACCTCAAAATGAGCCTTAAATATCCAGGATGAGAAAGAGGCCCTCTTCTCTCAATCATGAATCTGGACACTTGCTGCATAATGTTGACCTAAGCACCTTTGATACTGTTATGCAGTTTGTTTAGACTGCTTATGACACAAAACCAGAGAAACTTGATTTGTGATTAATTGCATCACTTGATCAGTTTATAACCATTGCACCTGGAACAAAATATGAAGAAATAAGACTCCAGTATCTGTCTTAAAATAGTAATGCAATCATAAAATAAAATACAGATAACAGGTTTTGTTGTTTTTTACAATCACACACACTCCATCTGAAAGACAAAGAAAACAAAAGGTGGAAGCTGCTAATTCTGACAGCTCTTAGTTAACAGCCAGAGCTCCACAGACCTCTCTTAGTATTCATGAATCTATGCTGACTTACACAAAGCCAAGATTCATCCTTTATTAAAACATAATATGTGAAATGAACGTTCTTTAATTTTCTTTCAAATAGCCATCTTCAGCTCTGTTAACTCTATTGAATTCCACTCTGTATCATCCAGGTCATATCTCATTTCCCAGTTCCAAACATCCATCAAAGACTAAAAGGTTCTGGCCTATTTAACACATTTTTAATTATGTTATAAAGACTGACATGACGCAAAATTCAGTTTGTGAAAGTCTAAACAGAAAAGATTTTAATGTCAATGTCAGGCACAGTAACATAAATGACATCACAAAATCATTAAATCAGATTAGCAATGATTTTTAAAGAAATGAATGGCATTATATCCCAGCCACAAAGAAAATGCGACGGAAAAAAACCATACATGAGGAATAAGCTGTACTCCACTTTAGTAGGAACATTATGGAGCAGCTGGGCTAGTTTCCTTGTTGGTCTGCCTTTTCCTTACTGTTTTAGCTTTTACTTCTGCTATTTTACAATTTTGTTATGATAGTGATGACACAATTTAGATGAGAGCATTTACTCACTCTCAAAATAGATTAATATGATTTTATGGTGCACTGAAATAGTATGCAAAAGCCATAAGTTCCTTTGAGCTAAGGCAAAGAAAACTTAAAATTGAAAAGAAAATGGAAAAGGACAAATAAGCATATTGCCTAGGAACAAAATTTACACCAAGATCTGGGGCATATTAGTCAAATAAATAGCCTCAGTGCAACAGAAAGCTTTATTAAAAGATTGATGACAATAAGCAAGCAATCTATTCTAAATTTATCAGCCTTCTCTGATATTGAGTGGTTCTTAATAACTCTCAGCAAAAACTTAACAAAACAAATTCTAGGGCTAATAAAATAATTTTTCTTCGTGCTATAATTATAAAACAATTCAAACTTAGCATTCGAGAGAAGTTTTTATTATCACATAAACCTAAATGTAAATTCCACATATACATATAAATTTTAACACCTGAAAATGTTGTATGAATAATAGAATATTGGTTAAACTTCTAATGCTTCAATAATAGTCACTGACCATTAATGTTTTTCTCCCTGTCATGTCTGTATATCACAAATCTTTAATACACCTTGACTTACA
The DNA here is from genome assembly GCA_013399835.1 of Leptocoma aspasia. Classification (NCBI taxonomy): domain Eukaryota; kingdom Metazoa; phylum Chordata; class Aves; order Passeriformes; family Nectariniidae; genus Leptocoma; species Leptocoma aspasia. The sequence continues at coordinate 53,129 of VXAX01000687.1, read as the reverse complement.
AGGATAAGAAACTTAAAGAATTTCTATTTCCTTTGCTACCTTGTAGTATCCAAACAACATAAAGTTTGCACAGAACTCGGTATTCTTGCATTGTCTCATAAGTGTCCAGGGAAGGGCAATAAGGTCAGTGAAGGGTTTTGAACAAGAATCCTGTAAAGAGTGGCTGAGGGAGCTGGGGTTGTTCAGCCTGGAGAGGAGGGTGAGGGAGGACCTTATTGCTCTCTACAACTACCTGAAAGAAATATTTTATTTTATCAGACAAATATTTTTCTAAGTACCCTAATTTTCCTGTTTCTATATACAATGTATCTTTTCCTTAGCCTTCCTCCAGTAACTTCTGCTGGCTGCCTGGGTTCACAAACCCTACACAGTCATCTCAAAGTAACAGGAAAAATATATTTTGTTTCCTGGTCCCCTGAGGTCTGGGCCCCTGTTCAATGCCTTCCTAGTCTCTGCTTATACTGCAAGCTCCAACTCACCCTGTCTCTTCTTCATCTGCTCTTGACACTTCCCTCCAGTAGTCCTCTCTTAGCTGACTTCTGGGAAGGTAGAGTCCCTCTCTCCAATAGGAAATTTCTATTGAATCAAAGTACCAACAGCTGAACAACGAAAACATGCAACAGTTACAGCTTTTTACCATGTTTACCAAAGGACATGTGACACAAATCCTTCTACCGCCTCACTTTAGCCTTCAAAATAACTTCCTGGAAACAGGGTAGAAGGTATCAGCCAAATGCTAAGATGAAAGACTAACTCCAAGTCTAACTATATGGGAGAAAGGAATCCCAAACATTTGTGGTAGGAGCATGACATTAGTGCAAAGCTACAGGCAAAGAGCAGCCCCTTTGCCTGTAGCTTTGCACCCTTCCTCCTGTTGAAGCTGGGGTGCTGCACACTGAGCGTCTGGATGAAAGGAAATGGAAAGGCAGCAAGAGTAACCTGGTGATAAAGTTGGAAAGTGCTGAACTTCAGCTTGTTTAGGATTTCCTTTACTTATGCTGGTAGGGTTTATTACCCTCTTCAGCTGCATCTCTCCACTGAGCATAGATGAAATATAAGTAAATATACTTTTAAATTTGAGGCCTAAATTGAAGTGGTATGAAATGGACATAAGCACCTGTACTAGATAGGCTCATCCAAGGTAGAGGAATTCCTCTGCTTAGTGACAGAGCTCTGGAGGGAGGTGAGTAGGCAGAGCATATATCAAGAAGAGTGGGAGGCTGACTGCTGAAATTTTATCCTGCCTTCCTTAAGACAGGCCCAACAGGCAGCTAGGATGCATGATACAGAGGATTCCTTATCCTTTCTTCATTTGGCTGAACACAGTGACTTTAAGGGGTAAGGGGCAAGGGTGAAAAGTTCCTGCTGGATGCAGAAGGTGATTGCTCACACTGTGACTGCCTCACCTTCCCAATGGCCAGTGCTTCCCAGAGGCTCTGCAAATGGAACTGAACAATGACAATGGCGATGTTGATCTAGGCCAGAGGTGTCACTGAGGTTTAGTTGGTCTATGTTCTGCATCAAAACTGCTTCCAAAAAGGAAAAAGACTCCCTTCTTAAGGCCAGATGGGTAGAGGGATCCACTGAGGGAGCTCTGCTGCTTCCCTAGAAACCAGGATGAAGATGAGAAGAGGAAGTTTGCTACCAGGTAAAGCATACCATTGTTTGAGGGACAGTGTGCTGGCATGGTCCTTCAGTCTGCCATCTCAGCAGAGATAGGGATGGAGAACCATGCAGCAACAAAGATACCAGGGATATTGGTTTGTTAGAAACCATGAAAGTGTCTAAGGCTGATCACACAGAAATTCAGGCTTCTCTCCCAGAAATGTGGTGGCATCAATAGCTCATCACCAATGCACATGGAATGAGCAAAAAACATAGAGGAGCTGGAAGCTGCTGTGCAGCAGGGAAATACAATGTCATCACAGAAACATGGTGGTTGACTGACAACTGGAGTGCTGCTGTGGCTACAAAGGGTTCAGAAGGGATAAGCAAGGACAAAGAGGCAGTGGGATAACCTGTATGTTTGGGAGCATTTTGACTCTTCAAAGTTTAATGATGGTGATTGTGAGTAAAGTGTTTATGTGTAAGAATTAGGGTAAAGGCTAACAAGACATATAATGATGCATCCCATCCTGGATACAGCTAGGACAACTGTCATGATCACAATCCCAAAGAGCTGTGAATGGAGTTAAATCTAGTTGGCAGCTTGACATCCAATTACAGTTTTATCTACAATATTTCTACTGCTTATAACAGTGGTCATAGTCTCACTTTATTTTTCTTGGGTCAGCAGTCTGTTTACCAGAAAAGAATAAGGATACCTTTGGGAAAGGACTGTTATTAGATCAGTTGTTTTTCCCCTTTTTATAGAAAATAAATAACTGTATTTATTACTACAATGTACAGCAAAGGACAGGGGAGAAAGGATATTAAAAATACATTTTATTGAGGTTTTCTTTGAAACAACTGTGTTTTTATTTTCTGCAGCACCTCATCTTTGTGATTATCAATGGATATGAAAACAAGACAAGCCATTAGACAGAATTAGGAGATGAAAGCATATAGAAAACTTCTTGATCTGCCTATAAAACTGAAAAGATTTAGGGGAGTGGAGGGAAAAGGGGACATGATTTCTCCACTGTTTCATGTGCAGTACTCTGAGCACATATGAAAAGTATCTTGTTTCTCATATCTAACCTGAGTTGTTGATAGCGAATGTATTCTTTATTAAACAAAAAGAAAGTGAGAGTGGAAAGGAATAAAGGTCTTATATACATAAAATTGAATGCATTGAAAGTTTAGTGTATATAGAGAATATTGAAGATGAATGGCAAATCAATTCACTATGCCCATACCCTTAATCCAAGAGCCTGCACTGAATAGCTTCTCAAAAGGAGTTTTCATGTTGTAAGGAAACACCTCATGTTAAAGAACACTCCTAGTTTTTGTATTTTAAAGCTGATTGCTGTCTTAGAACTTTCTGAAATACAATTAAAAATACCCAAGCAATGATCTGGAAATTAAAAATGCAGTTGACATATGGGGGATGAAAACACCTTGTGGAGTGAAGTAGTTTGGCTGTTTCAATTCAGATAATTTTCTTTGAACCCAAAATTTCAATTTCTCACAAATGTTGGCTTAAGCTTCAAGCCTGAGTGTCTTAAAAAACAGCTGCCTTGAAAAGCAGTGAATCCTAACTCACTTGAAACTGTGCCTATTTTCAGTTAAAATAGTTACTTGATTTTTTACGGAATTAATGTTTATCATTTCATGTTCCTCTTCTTTTAACATTCTATGTCATTACTGTGAAAAAAAAATGTGGGATAGATACCTATAGACTAACAAATCAAAGGCAATTCATACTCTCTGAGATTTTAAGACAAATTTTTAAGACAAAAAAGATAGACATATCTATCTGAGATTCTAGGACAATTTTCCACATTTCAGTTTTTCACATTCCTCTTTGTGAAAATATTCCCACAAAGAGAGAAAATTCACCAGAGGAAGGAGAAAATCATACATTTTGGCCAAATATTTAAAGGCAAAATAAAAATTGATTTTCAGAATGACTGCTTTTAACTTGCTGTAGGTGTATGTGTTAGTGATGGGTCTTTATCTGTTGCAGTTTGTTTAAAGGAACTAATGAATTTGGCTCAGAATCACAAATCATTTTTTTATGGTGTCAGCAACAAAATGTACTAATGGAATTTCACTGCTCTGAGATTAAAATCTAAAAAATATAGTACACCCCTCCTTTTTAAGGCATGCCACTTGGTTCAGACTCTAGCGTTTACAGTAATCCATGGCAACAGCAGATGTAACATCAGACATCATTGAAAGTGTTCAGCAGGAAGAATTCAGCTACATACATTTCTGCATAAGTAGCCTGAGAAACTCCTAATCCTGTTATGTCATTGTCCTGATGTGCTGCAGGATTCTGGCTCTTGAGTAAGAGCCAAGTGAATATATTTTCTGTACAATTACTTAGATAGCACCTGCATACTTCAAAGCACATATGAGTGTTATACCTCCGTGAACATTTATTCTGAAGTGTTACCAAAGTTGATTGCAATGATTTTAATATATTTCTGTATCTACTTAAAAATTCCATTGCTCCATGAAATCCACATTAGTCCTTCAGCCTTTCAAGTGCTGCATTCCCCTTGGTAGCCCTCCACTGAACTCACCAGTTTGTCATTATCTCCCTTGAGCTGTGAGCACTAAGCTGGACACAGGACTGCAACAGGCCTCCTCCTATATGCTGAAAGGAGATGAGCAATCACTTTCCTGGAGCTTTTGCTTTTCTTGGATGTAGCCCAGTGAGCCGCCAGAACTCCTCTCCCTAGGGACTGAATATATTAGATTTTTTTCAAGGTATTGGAGTACTGCCCTGGACATCAGAACTTCTGAAAGATGATAGTGGCCTTTCAATGACAGCAGCCAGCTCAGCCTTGAATGCAGCATCTGTATATATGCAGTTTAATGTTTACTGAATTAATCTCCAAGTCAACCCTCCTTGATGAAAAAAACATATAATGGATTAATTATATTAGCAGGACTTTGTGATCTTACAGCATCTACTCATTGACTGGAGTGGTACACAAGATGCATTAGTAGAGTTTGTCAGATTTTCCAAAAGAGGCACTCAGATGGCAACAAAAAAGTGCTGGGCAGGGCTTTTCCTAAGAAATTCATTTCACCATCACCACAGAATGTAATGGTGTTTTATTCTACAAAAAACTGGAAAATCTTTTTTATCTTATTTAGGCCAGCAAGAAATAAATTTAACATTGTTTCTTACTGGTTTGCTCCAGAACAGGAAAAAAATTGGTTTTGCTTACATGAGCTGGAAATGCTGTTGCCCTTTTATTTGACAGCCGTGCCTGTACTGCGTTCCTGTAGACATCAGTTTGTTTTATTCTCTTGTTTGAGAGAGATGAAAATCTTTTGTCTTACCTATAAATAGGATCTCTCAACACATACTATTAAGAGCAAAGAAACCAAACTTTTAAAAGACAAAAATAGGCATTCCAGAAGTCCCTAGGTTATTTCAAGCTTGTGTCTGAAGATGAGAGCCTCAAACACCAAATTAAAGAGACAAACCCAGGCAGGATTTTTTCAGCAGTTCCTGTTTATTTTGCTCTTTCTTATTTAGCTGAATATATATTGACAAATGTGGAAGTGAACTGCTGGCCTACTGCACATTCACACCTTCTGTGCAGATGGAAGCTGGGAGTCTTGGTTCCAGTGAATGTTTAATATTTTTTATAAAGATAAATAAAGGAACAGGAAAAAATGAATGCATCACTACTGATATATTGTTTGAGCCAGTTCCTTACAAAGCTGGAAACCAAACTCAGTCCTAAGTCAGAACAAGCAAATCAAGACAGTTTAGGTCTCAGTGTTAAGTCATTAAGGTGACAGTAGAGCCTCATCTTCCTATGAAGATTCTAAAATCTCTTTCCTTTAATCTTGCCTCCTTCGAAATAGGAGTGCTTGTATGGTGAGTTTTGCTTTAGTCTAATTTTGAATCATTATTATTATTATTATTAGTAGTACTATTGCTTCATAAAGAACATAAATTATAATAATCAATACTGCATCAATTATCTTTAAAGATTTTAGATCTTCAGGGGAAAAAATTATTTAAACTCTGCAGCTGTAGTTCCCTATTCTAACTATCTACAGGTTTTTGAAGTTGCAGCCAATGAAACGTTTGCTTTGTTCACAGAGAGCAAACAAAAAGACTGATTACTAAGCAGGGAAGTGTCATCTAGGTCTGCACAACTCCCCTTTCATGGCCCTTGAAAATGTAGAAGCAAATGTTGAAAAGGCCAATCTTGTTTCTTAACTTCTGTGTAAGAAAGAGCATTGCAACCTCAGGCTGACCCTAACATTTTCTTTTTAAGCTGCTGGAACAAATGAAAATATTAAAACTGTAACAGTAAGAAATTCACAAGAAGGACACAACAAAGAGCGTAAGAGGGAAAGGCCTCATGAAAAGAGAAGATAAAGGAGGAGGCAAATGCCCCCAAAGTGAGAATTGTAGAGGAGGCACTCTCTGTTTGACCTCTGCTGCAAAAGGAATTATTGAGAAAAATAAAGATACCTGCTACTTGAGATTTTACACAATTGTCCCTGAATATTTTACGTGGCCTCTCTAGTCCTTTTACAGTTGTTGGAAACTTTATTTCTAAGTCTAAATAATATTAAAATGATGTCATGAACTTCAAGGAGTCTGACAGGTGAAAGGAGAGGAAAAGAGTAGAGACAGTTCTGCCAGTAGCATAACAGATATTTTATTGAAGCATTTGGAACTAATGGGATGCATAAAATCTGGAAAGTAAAAAAAAAGGTTTGCCAGAGCAACCGTTAATTTACCTGATTGTTACAATGCCTTCTATCTTAAAGCATTTACAGGTGCTAAGACTGTGCTTGCCTAAAAAATATTGCATTACAAAGATACTGTCACTCCAAGCTCTCAAGTATAGTCAGGCAAAAATTTTATACAGTTGTAGAGCTTCAGAGTCCTTCTATCCTATAACTGGAGAAAGATAACCAAATAAAAAAGATAACCCATATAATATACCTCTTGACATCTTTGAAAGCACTTATACAAGTCTTAAATAATTAATATTTCCAAGATGACTTAATCTGTGATTACCATTTTTCTGGTGGCAAATATAATGCAAATAAAGCACAGGAAAGCGAGACAATGTCATATTCAAGATTAAGATATTGATGTTCCTTCTAGTTTATTGCACAATGTTGCCAATTTGTTCTATTTCTCTAATTTTTTGCCTTGACTAGCAAAGGTTGCAGTGTCTCAGAAAGTCTTTGAAGGTAAAGAGGATGTTCTGGTAAATGCCATTGTCACTTAATGGTGAAAGGGAAAATGTATCATCTGCACAGTACGTGCACCACAAGGAAGCCTATGAGCTTCTTGCGTGAACATGGCTCAAATATGCACAGTAAATCTACCATGACAAGATACACAATTTGTCATTTGTACAAGCATTGCTCATGCAGTGCACAGCACAAATACATTGTTTTTTTCCTTCAGAAAATCCTGGACAGAAACAAGAGATCCTTATGAAAATGAAAATCCTAGCAAGCAGGGTACATCTAATGAGAAACAACAAATGGTCCATCAGTTTTTAAGAACTGTCCCTGTTAAGACATGAGCTCACTGATGGTGCCTATCCTTGCAATAAAAATTAGGTTAATGAGTGGAACTAAATCTGATAATAAAATGATATAAAATAGTACCATTTGCTTAAGAAGAAAAGTTAAATCAGTTTTGGTTTTGTTATGGACATATCATATTAGTCATATAAAAACATCCATTCTTCCCTTCTGTTCCACAGTTTGAAAGTAAATGTTTCATTAATAATGGAGAAATCCCAGAATACTTTTACTGTACAATTCATCTGCCTTGAGGGAAGCTCTGAATATTGGACTATTTGAGGGAAGCCTGAATATTGGACTAAGCTAGTAAATCTCAAAACTGGTGAAGATCAGTGATCAAATTCATCAACTCCCATCTACTCTGATGATGCAAGGACCTAGTAGCCTGCACAGGTAAATACAATTTAAAGTAGATTTCTGTTTCAATGCAATTATAAAAAGGTTGAGAGGTAGGTAGATAGATAGATAGATAGATAGATAGATAGATAGATAGATAGATAGATAGATAGATAGATAGAGATGTAGCTATATCTATAGCTATAGATACAGATATTGGTATAGATATACAGATATATAACAGAATCAGTTGATTCACAACAGCAAATATCTATGACTATTTGCATGCATACACTGTATGTATGTTTATATTGTTTATATAAAAGCTGATTCTTAGTGATTATTCTCTCTGGTTCCCCAGGATACCACTCATAAGAGGTCCTAACTAAAGGGAAAAAAACCCCAAAACCATAAACTGCCCCAAACAAACAAAACAAAATCATTCCTGCCTAGTTTGGCTAGATACTCATGATAATGTCAGTTGCCTAGCAGTAAGAACAGTAACGAAAAAATAATAGCTGTTTTTGATTAAACAGCAGACTATCAAAAAATAGAGAGAGAAGGCAGCATTAAATATTTCCATAACTCTTTTGCAGAGCTTTAAAGATATACTCAGTTACAGTTACATTCAGTTATAGCAATGGACACTCATAAGCAGGTGTCTGCTAACAATTGGCACCCAGCAGCATCTCGACGGTCACATGTGTTTAGATATCTTAGCCATAAATCCCTTTCTCATATTTTGGAAAATTGCTAAAATAAGCTATCAGCTATTAACAGTATCATGCTGTGAAAATAGCTTTTCTAAAATATTTCTACTTTTTAGTCCCAAAAATTTCTGCCTTATAATGTTTCTAAGGACATATTAGCCTTTGTTACTGACCCCTATATAAAGACTATTTTCACAACCCTGTAGAATAAACACAGATATAAAACAATCTATTAGAAGAAAGAAATTATTAAACTGTAGAGGCATTCATCTTTTTCTGTGGAGACAGGCTGAGAGAGCTGGGATTATTCAGCTTGGAGACGAGAAGGTTCTGGGGAGAACTTAGAGAAGCCTCTCAGTACCTAGAGGGGGCTACAAGAGAATGGGAAGAGGGAATTCTACAAGAGCATGCAGTGATAGGACAAGTGATAAAGGCTTTAAACCAAAAGAGGGCAGATTTATGTTAGATATTAGGAACAAATTCTTTACTGTGAAGGTGAAGGGGCACTGGAACAGGTTGTTCAGACAAGTTGTGGGTTCCCCATCCCTGGAAGTGCTCAAGGAGAGGTTGTATAGGTCTTTGAATGACCTGGTCTAGTGGAAAGTGCCTCTGCCAGTGTCAGTGGGGTTGGAACTAGATGATCTTTAAGGCCATTTATCCAGGCCATTCTATGATTCCATGCTTCTATAATCCATCTGCTAAGAAAGTCCAAGAATGGACCTAAATTCCTATAACAGTGTCAGTAACCAATACTGAGATTAATTGCTGTTTAAGATTTAAAGATCTGTGCAGAAGTTCTAGTGAAATAAGAATTTAAATACCTATTATTTTTTTATTATCTCATATGGGAATTTAATTCAGCAAAATATTGTGCATGCTCCCTTACCTAACTGGATATTGGACCAACCTGTATCACTTATTTTTAATTTCACATAAGTGTAGAGGGACTAATGGAAATTCTTCATTTTCAGTGCACAGCAAGTTCTGTAAAGAATAAGAATTGATGTTGTAGTCATGCCAATCAAAGCTAAAAGCTTTTTTGAATGAGTACTCAAATCAAGCTGATACTAAATGTCACTTCTTTCCTACCTCATTGCTGAAAGTGCTGTAAATTTTAAGTATAGTTATCAGGAAAAAAAGCTGTGTGCATTTTGGAGGAACCACCTAAGCTTAAATACTGAAAATTGAAAAAGAATGGAAATCAAAAGCAGAAGTATTCAATAGCTCTAATTTATTATGAAAAATAAAATTATTAGAGTCCAAAATGCAGTAGTTACAACACACAGAGGTAAGAAATTACTTTATCACACAAAGTATAATATGCACTAACTTGTTCCAGAGAATAAAAATTTTCTGTGACAAAATTCTGATTGCACCTAAGGGTGTCTCAGAAAAATTTTAAATTTCTTTTAAAAATCCAACCAAACAAAACAAAATTAAAAAAAAACAAAAACAAAAACAAAAACAAAAACAAAAACAAAAACACCACCACCAATAACAAAACAGGAGCTACAGAATAGATCATTATCTGACAGGTATGTCACTTGATAGTAGTAACAGCTTTAAAACATTTATTTCTCTGGGTAAAATGGAATAAAGATAGACTGTTATGTTTTGCAGATACGCATATTTACCAATATTGCAAAAGCATATTATACAAAGTAAAAATGTATTTAAAATTTGTTCAAGATAATTGCCAACAGTAAAAGATCTCTAACTAGAACCAGAGTTCAATAGCTCTGCAGATATCGTAATGGTCTGAATACAAATTTGAGCTAGGAATAAGGATATAAACACTTTGAGTAAACAGTTTAGAAAAGGAAGATAGGGAGGTATTATGTGAATTCATTTTTAAATCAATCTTATCTTGAAAATCTGCTTGCAAATACCATCCCACCTGAGGCAGAAGACAGATTTATCTTGTAAAGAGGCACAAACTGAGTTCTATTGAGTCAAAACCACCCAGAGACTTAATTCTTTGACCCAGTTACATGGAAAGCAATTCATTTATTCACACCAGAATCTTTGAAATTTAATAAAAATATGCACATCCACAAGCCAGTTAATTTAATCTATTTCCTCTCTATTGGCTATAAAGGGGTAGACTGTAATTTGCAAATAGACTTGTAACATTTAAAAATCTAACTTAGGCAAAAGTATCACATCAACCATTTCTATGACACACAGTCATGGAAAGCAGAGAAAGTTACTTTAAACTTAACCAGATAAAGAAGTGTGGCATTTACCAAGCTAGGATTATACTGGATTTTATTTAAGGAGCAACTAACGGTGACATATAAATATATATATAAAAATATATAATAGTTTATGCTATAAAAGACAGTATGTGCAACATATAATGCATATATAAAACACTAAACTTGTACATACATGCACAATGTGGAAGTGCAGACAAAAATTAAGCAATTTTCTGAGAAGGTCAAGCAAAAGGAAAAGGTTTTCTTCTTCTAAACTAAATCTTCCATCTAAATCTTCTGTGACCATTTAAAGCTGTTAGACAGAATAGAAACAAGAGATACCAAATAAAGAAATCCAAAATCTGAGATTTATGTGTCATGCTAGTAAAGTATTCATGCACTGCACTGTTATATACACACTTGGAAATAAAGCATAGTTACTTGAGCCAAACAGAAAGGTGTTGAAACCCCAGAACATAAATCTGAATTTTAAAGGCTGTCAAGTTAAACCTATTAAGTCAATATTGGACAAAGAAGGAAATAACTCATTTTCCAAAGAAACTTTACATATATAAACACAAGAAAACAAATTTAAATTAGCGTAGAAAATTTTTTTGTTTCATGCTTAACTTCTCTTTACCATTATTTAATTTAAATTTTGTGCAATACATGGCACTTACATAACAGCTCAAGGGATTTGTATTTAAAATTTCATTGCTTTGAACTCTTTTTAGTAATAAAGGATTTTAGCATGGTTTTTAATGCACACAGATAATGAAATTCTAAATACCTCTACTAAGCTGGGGATGCAAATTCAGGCAGTGAAACTAGTCCTGCAATTAAACCACGCTGAAAAGTATAAGGAACTCTGACATGCAAATGAGCTTAGTCACCACTTCTAGGTCCAAGTAGAGACTTGGAATAAATCAATATGTTTTATTTTGAATATGTCCATGTTTTCAAATCAAACCAGGGATACCTGAATCATCAAAACAGATATGAGCCAGAAGGCAGTTTCTCTCATTGATACTCCCCCAAAAAATTTTTCAACTTTATTTTGCATGTGACATTATAGCCAAACATATTGTGTGAGACTAGTTTAGGAAAGCTGAACATAAAAGAAGCAAGAAAAGCAAAAGTTGGATATAAAAACTAAGACTATCAATTCAAATTATGACTGCAATAATAATGCAAATGTAAACAATTATTTCTGATTCAACTGGTTATAACTTCCATATGTGATTTCCAAGAATCTGTCAGAAAAATGGGAATAACAAAGTGAATCTGTGTTCGCATATGCGCCATCAAGTGCTTCTGAGAAGTGTTAAAATATCCCCTTGGTCTTGATGCTCTGGTACCTTATTTTAATTGCTCTTTATTTGGCCAGGCTGAGCAACTGGCAAAGTGAATTCATGTCACAAAGGACTGTGTTCAGTGCACAGCACTCTACTACCTGATTATGAACTTCATCTTATCGAACTGCAACTGCTTAAAAAATCAGTGTCTAGGGTAAAGCAGATATTGAAGCCTCTTGTTGCAGAACAGCAAGCACTTCTGGAACCTAACAGAGCCCAAAACAGGGTAAGTTTATGACTCTTAACCTCTCCTCCTTGTTTAAAGTAGAGCATAAAGAACTAACTTAGACACCTACCTTATGCATGGCAAAGGTTGGATGAGATTAATCACCCTCTTAAGGAGAAATGCCTTTCGGAGAACATCTGGCAGTACAGCTTCCTTCTCTTTTTCAATTATGTGGAGTATTTCTGCCACAAACTGTCAGATAGCATGCCTGTGGCCAACTGAATAAACTAATATTATGAAAGAGTTGAATATATACAGCCATCTTTGAGTGAAATCTAGTAGTATTTAGAAATAAGGAGAGAGAGCAGAACATAAGAATTGATGGATAAGAAAAGTGAATGTCCTTAGGATCAATTGTGATTCAAGGACAACAATATGAGAACCTCTGTTCTGGGCAGTTTCAGAGAAACACCTGGGTTTCCCAGTGCTAAAAGAGACATTTCCCCTTGTGAGTTATACCAGTTTGTTTCATCATTTCTACTCTTAAACTCTGCAGCAAAGTTCTCCATTTAGTCCATTTACATTTATACAATGCAAACTTCACAAAACATATTGTAGCTGCTATAGGGTATGCTAACACTAGTGCCCAGAATAATCAGGAGAACACTGATGCAGAAGGAAAGCATGCTGGATTAGCAATAATTCATGCCTGTGTAATGTATATAAAATGCTACACTGGAGATGATTGCACTCTGCTGGACTATATAATAGTTATGCAACATCCAAGTCAAAAGGGAGTATAAGGACTTCTGATGCAATCACTCTCACATCAGACTTGTCTTACTGGAGCTGCTGTTTAGAACATTAGAGTCGTGATTTGGCTATGGGTAAATCTTCACTATGGAGGTACAAATGCTGTTCCACAGTTATCAATTTTTATATTTTTACTGTGAGTCTGACCACTCCAGAGCTGAAAAGTCCAATAAAATATTGATAAAATGTATTTTGAAAAAAGTAAAAAAAAAAAGTTATTCTTTCAGCTGACAGCATTTGCATTTTTAGCTATATTTATGATTTTGAAATACTTTAATATTTTTTTCTGAATATTTCAAATTTATAATTTTGATGTCAGTACCTGTTTCAGTTTATTTGTTTTTTAAAAGGATCCTGACCCCTCCTGGACTGTCAAATCCCAGAATTCAGGATCCTAGCTATAGGACCATACAGCAAATATTAAAGTAATACATTATTTCCAGCTCAAATAAATAAGCTGGCCACCAAAGAGCAGCTTTCTTTGTTTATTTAAACAAAAATATCCTAGTAGGCAAAAAATCTGATATCAAGGTAAAAAACCATTTGTTCATACTGGTTATTGCCTGTTTGAGACCAACAGCATACTGTGGGTAGACCAAAATAAAAGACAGGGTCATTTGCAGCTTAGCTCAAAGTGTTTCCCGAAGGGAAACTGTAGCTTCTCTACACAGTGGGAAATGTCATCTGAGGAAAGCACACTGTTCAAATGGTTAAGAATGGTACTGGATTTACATATCCATACCCCCCCATGTCCAAACAGAAAGATCAGCGCTGCAAGCCCTATGTGTGCACCACAGAAATGCTGCCCCTTCTTGAACTATAACGAGTTGATTTTCAGGTAACCAGAAAGACAAAGTGAGTGTCTCATGTCTCTAGATCATTGCATGAGTAAAGTGAACAGGCAGATGCAAACTAGGCATGTACTATTTTTTCCTGCTGTTTCAAACTCAGACTAATTATCTGGGCAAAGAGATAATTTTTTTGAAAGGATGTCTGCTCCACAAGGATATGGTTCACATAAATATCATCTTACTGCTCTCCCTTCTTCCCTGTCTTCTCCCCACCACATCCCAGCCTCCCATTTCAGGCATCTGAGAATGCTTCAGGGAGTTTTGCTGACAACTTGGGGACACACAAACAAGGAACTAGTGTAGCTCAGATATTTTTTATTTCATAATCTGCAAAAAACATTTTAGCTCATGACCTGCAAGAAACATAAAGTACCAGAACCTCAGGTTCTTAAGATGAATTAAAGAGGAAAAAAAAACATTTAAAATCCAATTTTTCCCTATTAGAAATGGTGGTAAATAAGAAAAAAGTAGCCATTACACTTTAAATGTCTACCTTTTCCAATATATGATAGTAAGAAGGCAAAATATTTTCAGCTATTACTGGAACATGTAAACATGATAATGCCCATATTGTAGTTAAAATCATCACGCTCTGTTTTTTCATTTCTCCTTAATCTGCAATCACACCTTGGAAATAACATTGATCAATTAGACATTGCAGTATAGTTTGAAGACTGTGGTAAGTGTCCTTCTGAATTAAGTTCCATGGTTCTTTAAAGATAAACATTACTCTAAAATAGTATAAAAAAAACCAGTGGGTAAATCTGAAAGCACGTTTTCTGGCCTGAGATGACAGAGCTCCCTTTTTACTTCAAGCAGTAAGTATGAACCCAGAAGACAGAGACCTGAATTCTTGTTTTGCCACCTACTTCTCTGTAAATAAATTTGTTAAGTGGGATGTATATCTGCTTACTTTGGAGATATTAGCTGAGCATGTTTCTATTTAAAACACTGTAATCAGGGTAGGTATCATTAGAACAGAGACTAGAGAAGAGCCAGCTGAACACTGAAAGCTACTTAGGATAGTTGGTGCTAAGAAAGTTCCCTTTACCCACCCTTTTACAGCACTTGGCTTTCTACTACTATTTCTAAAAGCTGTTAGGCAAAAATCATGTCTCTGATGCCTGTCCTCAGTGATCATTGCATTAGTCCAAAACACCCTTTAAAATTCAACAGTAGCTCTTCCAGGCTACAGCAGCAGGGTATCTTTCGAATGAATCCAGCAGAGCAGCAAAGCTGCAGTGCTTATGTTCAAGGCAGGTACCAAGTCTAAAAGCAATTTCACAGATGAAAGACAAGTTATCAACAGCATTACAGCCACACTGGCATATTTTCTTTGGAAATTATCTACCACATTTTAGAGAACAACGATAAAGTGGAAATCTACAAAGCCCTCTGCCTCTGCAACTGACTTCACATGTGGCTACCGAAAGCCATCAAATCACTCCCTGTGCCTGTGTCAAGAAACTGAATGACAATGACCCTTCACTGGGCTTTGTTCTGCTGAGCTGATTGACAAAGTGACTAACTCATGCTTCAAATGGTGTGGGAGTTAAGTGTTACTCTCCAGAGCATCTGTAAGAAAGTTACTGTTGTTAAGTACATCGTCAAAATACATGACCTGCTTACTGAGTTTGTGTGCAACTCAGACAGATATTTTCATTAACTTTTCGGTTCTTCTTCCAAGCCTTTGAGGAAAGGTGCCTCCGCTTTCAGTGGTTCAGGATGTGTATTTCCAGTAGTAACAGGAGACAAGCAATATCTGACTCCAGTAGCCAGTGTCATAAGCCACTTGACTGGATTTCTCATCCTTCTTTCTACTCAAGCTAAAATGCAGATAGTGAAAAGAACTGGCATTATTTTCTGTGTTGACTTCATTTTATCTAAGTTAAAGCCTCATGCAAAATCTGTGGAAAATACTGGTCTTTGTTCATACAAAGCAGCAGTTATTATACTTAAAGCACATTTAGACCAGTACGACAGAGGGTGTCTTGTACAAAATTTCAGATAGGAGAAATAGTTGCAAATTGAAGAATTTCTCCTTGATATTTATTCATCAATGCTACTTTTGCTACAGTAGGGGAAAAAAATAAATATTGTGCACTTACACGCAAAGGATGAAATTCTTCAATTTGCAAACACAGTAATGAGTTTTTTGAGGGAAGAGCATTGATATCAGTTATTCTGTGACTATGTTTGTAAGGTAAGAAAAACTGAATAAGTAAAATAAGACATTAAGCAAATGATCAATGCAGAAACCTTCCCTGAATTTGGAAAAGCAAACAATAGCTGCTGAAGAGTACAGTCCAGTTTATGTATGTGACTGAGGACATCCGAATGAACACCAATAGTCTCAAGATACTCTTTATAAATATCTGATGTTTCCTATTAAACTTAGTAATGTTCTCAGATTCCTTCCTCTGAGACCAGGAGACTATCTAGGTACAATAAAATATATTGAAACAGTGGTTTTTATGCCATACAATCTCTTTTCCAGGAGAAAAAACCCCACTTCCAAGTTCTTCCATAACTGTAATATAAAAAATTTAAAAGTAAATACAAAATTAATCTGCTTGCTTAGTGTGGAAACAATACTTATCTCTACCTTTCTATTTTATCAACTCACATTGACCTACACAATATATTACCAAATGGTAAAATGTTAATGAAGCTATTAATTAGGTCAGCAGGTACTAATGAAACTGCCCACTCTCATTCTGTTTTGAATCCCTTCTCCCCACAAACAAAGGGTTGCAAAATGTATCACTGGACTTGCAAAAATGGACTCTTATGTGTCTCTTATTTCTTCTAACACGTCCATTTTCCTCTGCTGTTTCTCATTTAGTTTTTCCCTGGCTTTTTGTCTTCCTTGTGTCCTCTTTCTATTTTTTTACCAAAAGATTCTATCAAAATGGTTGTCACATCCCTTTAAAGGCATTTTCTGCACTTTAAGTTATTATTGAAATTATATTACCTCATGCCACACAGCATCAACATCATCTATTAAGAGAAAAACACCATGCAGAAATTGCTAATTTTGTGTTGAGAATTAGTAATGTTTGTAATGGAAATGAAAAAAGAAAAAGAATCTTAAACACACATGTGTAATCAAGTAAGGAACAAAATGGACCTAAAAGCTCTGAAAGCCCAAAGCTTCATGAATAAGTAAGTATTTAGACTCTAACCTTGGATTGTTGCATCAAGTGTAAACACTGTTTTCTAAACTTCTTATGAAATTCACAAACTTCATAAAACAAAGCTGTTTAATTAGTAATAGCTTCACACAGTGAACTGTCAAGTAATGTACCTGAGAACCAGAATTTTCAGCTTACACAGCAACATAAACCACTCTGCGTTGTCTTTGAAAGGCAGAGGTCTAATAGGTATTCAGGGGCACTCTGCCCAGGAGGAACTTTTACAGCCAGGCAGCCATTATACAGGAATGCACAACGGTAATTTGAAAGTGTAAACTTGTTTTCCCAATGCTAGACTAGATTTTTCTAGTTGCTATGAGAAAGCCATAGTCTGTTAGATGACTGGTGTTGGGATTTTTTGTTATTCTGAGAATTCTAAAATAAGGAAGACTTTAATGCTGGAATAAAAAGAAGAGTGCTCCTCACCACCTTTCTTTTGTTCAGTAACGAGCAAAATCCAGACTATTGTGTTCAAGTATTTTAAATTAATTCCTTAAGTTGCACCAATTAAGTCTGCTTGAAACCCATCTCACTCTTAAACAGCAAACAGAATGAAGAAAGATAATTATTAATTGCCTTTTATAATGTTCAGAAACTTGGGTGTGTGGAGTTTGGATTCAAATACCTTGTGATTTTCACTTCAGGCTTGCTTTGAAAACCAGAATACTTAATTTAATACTTTCTTTTTTATATAAAATGCATTTTAAAATTAATTTTCTGTTTGTTTGGGAGGAGGGAGATTGCCTTTTTTCTCTCAAAGGGAAATATTTCTGAGCAGTGCCCAAACAGATCTGTAAACAAACACCATAACAAAAAATTGAATTTCATATATATTTTACAAAAATCATAATGCTACCTGAAAGAGCCATACATCAGTCTCACTCTCCCAGTGATGAAATGGGTCTATAAAAACAGAAGACACCAATGTGAATAACTGGAAACCCTTATGTGACTTGCAGTAGCTCTACTCATGTCAGTAATTAAATCAATACGTGATTTCATGTCAAGGAAGAACTTAATATGCAGTCTCCTGACTATCTGGTCCTGATCCTAATTGTGGCTAACTGCTAGTGGAACTGCTGTTTCTGAGGTAATTCTACAGCACTGTTTGATATTTAAGCTCCCAAAACCAAATTTGGAACGTCTGTTTCACAATCAGCCTTTTTTTATTCACAATTCAAGGATTACATTTTTCTGCTGTTTGCTCTCCTAAAACCATCTAATTTACTATTTTTTCCTTCTTCTCCATTCCCTGTTAATTCTGTTCTTATAATTTTAATATGATTTTCTATCACATCAGTTCTCTATCAAAGAATTGCCTCTGCAGCTTACGTGATGATCAAATGGACTGGATGATCTAATTCATCTTTATCACCTTCCCTTACTTTAAAGCGTAAATCCCATCTTCACTCATAAATATTTTCAGATCTACAGCCAGAGGTTATAGAATTAGCCTAGGAGATACAAAGTTCCTTCATGTGTTTCTCAGCAATTTTTTTTCTTTCTGAAAGGTTTCTGTCTGCTACCAGCAATTTAGTGAGAAGCCGAGACATGAAAATAACCTCCTATCTTGTTTATTCAGGAAGAACACTGAGCAAAAACTCTAAGCAGACTGTGCATGGCAAAAAAAGACTTTTTAGATGGGCTATTTCTGCAAGGAAGAAACTCTTAATGAAAGGTATGATTACATGCATTTTCTCACATTGCATACTGGAGTCTCAGATATATGGATTTTTTTCACCATAAAACCCAAACTAGATAATATAATTGGTCTAAAATGACAAGCTCCTGTCTAGAGATAAGAAGGATTCGTTCTGTTCTCAGTTCTGCCTCTGACTGTATCTTACTTTCTTCTCTGTATGAATTGATGAGAGTGTTTAAACTTTTTCATAGTTCTTTTTGAGATCTAAGAAAGAAAAGAGGCATGTAAATGTCAAGTGTCATATTTAACTGCCTATATATCTTCCTAATAACATAGCTGTGTTGTCAAAATAGTATTCTGGAGGCAGCCAGATAAAGGAAAATGTACAAGTGAGGAGAAAGATTCACTTTATTCCATGAGTCTTTGTAATATAGATAGAGAAGAGATGGGGACAGAGAATTATAGAGGGACTATTGTTTGTATGAGGGATAAAGCCATAAATATTTTCCCAATATATATTATGTTTTCAAAAGGGAAGTAATGCAGAACAAATTTATGTAAATTCTATTGAAAGCTAAAACATATCAGGAGGTATCTCCTAAGATACAACTTAAAACACATTCCTGATGCCCACAGTTCTCACTGACCTGGAGCTTTCTGTCCTTTGTAAACAGAAATACTTTGAAACAGCAAGGAGATGTTTTTTTTCTTTCATATGTAAATCCCCAGTGTCTACTTACTTTAGAAATTCTTGTATGCCTGTGAATTTGGTTTTTCCTATCTGTTTTTTCACCTCGTTGAATAAAACCACTTCCTTTCACCTGCAAAATTTTTCTTTCCTCTGTTATCAGACAACCACAGCTATAACAGGCACAGCTGTTTCTGTGCCATTATCAGAGTGTAAGAAGGCTTTTAAGAGCACTGAACTTTCCCTTCCTTTCATGGCTATTTATTTGCCACACAGCCTGTGAGTTAATACAAGGTAGGATTTAATTTGGCTTGCTAGATTAGGGCTGCCCTGTTTGAACAACAGATCTTAAGACATTATGCAGCAAGGCTAGATTCACCTTGCTGCCTTCTCCTTACAGCTCACCTCAGAGAAGCAAATGAAATAGTGGCATAAATACAGAGTTCTGCAGATGGTCAGGCAACAGGCCAGGCAAATAACAGGAGAGAAGAAACAGAGTCAGGGTTTCATCTGAGCCCTGGGGAGTCCTTGAAGACTGCAGAAGCATATTGTCCACCTCTTGCTGTAGGAAATACTGCAGATTGTGAGGCTTTATAGACACAGCGTCAGTTCCAGCACGTCAATATTAATGACATTTTGAGTCAGGAGTGAAACCCAACTGACACAGACCAACCCTCCTTGTTGACTAGGGAATATTTTCTGCAACTAACTCTCATTTAGGATTCTTCAGTGCTGGCTTTCCTACTTTATAGCTGTGAGCTGACAAAGTTACAAATGAGGCCTCCAGTAAAAACATTAAAAAATAAATTAAAAAAAGGCAAGCAAAGAAAACCAAAAAAACCCCAACAAACAAAGAAACAAACCCCAAAACTTAAAAATCATAAACTGGAATTCCTCCTATTTTTTTAAAAAACAAACACAAGGAAGTGAAACTGGAAAGCATCAGTTAAGAAGCTCACTTTTGCTACACTTCAGCTGAAATTCAGCTTTGTTTCTTATCTGTTCTTTGTGTTTGTTTACAACCTCTAGTGGTGGGTAGTATTTTCTTAGCTGCAGAATTAAACTTTTCTTGCAGTTTCTTTTCCAGAATATTAATAATATAGATTCCCTGGACTAGCTATGCAAAGGGCTTAAGCAATTTCTTCAAGGATCTTAACACCATTAGGTATAATTCATTATATACTCCATTTTTTTTCTTTTTAGGGTTCCATATTTCTGTGTTCCCTTTAGCATCCTGGTTATCTTGTATAGAATATATAAATTTCCATAAAGAAACAGATCTGAATCACTGGGCCAGACTATTTGTATGTCAGGACAAGAAAAGCAGATCACCTTTGAAAAGCTGGAAATGGTTACATGAAATGCAGTAAAAGTAAAAATGCAGTGATAAAAAATATGGTAGAAATTCTCTTTCCTAATCCAAATTAGATGTCTAATTATGGATTAGAAAAGGGTAAAATTCTTTCTCCTCTAACAAACAATAATAGGCACTGGTAAAAGAAAACTCGTCTCCCCCAGAGATGGTTATTAAAGTACAAATCTTAGAATGACTCACCTTTTGAAGATGTTTATTTTGTGACTGCCCCAGGCACAGATGTTTCATTCTTGAAATCTAAAGACAGACAAATCCCTTCCTACATAGAAAGCTATGAAACAGTGACTTGGGAGCTGGACTGCCTGGCATACAATGACAGGCGTGTGGGAATTTGCAGCTCATCAACCACAGGTATGATTGGCTTTTTACATGTTATGAATTCATGTAACCCACAAAATTACTCAGGCTCACTGTTCTGTGAAAGTAGGAAGGTAAAATTAATCACATGGTCTCTAATTATGAAAACAGATGTAACATTCTGCCAGTGTTAATGGCACTATTCAGTGTAACTATTCCTGGCACTGGCATACAATAACATGTAAATTTCTGCATCATTTAATGCAGCCATATCCATGAAACAGATCCTCTTACCCTTCTTATCAGTTTGAGTCCCATTTCAGGTTATGATTTTGTTTGCCTTTAGGATCTGCTTTCTCTTAAGCAGAGCAATTCCTCTGAGGATATAGTTTGGCATAACATCATGCAGTCCTGAGATCTACCTCAACACGAGCTGAAAAGCTAACTCTACTACTTTTCCCTGAATCACAATTACTCTTCTTTTTTCCCTCATAGAGCTAACATTTGCATGTTGAGTTAATGAAATCTAATTCAGATTATTTTTATGGGCCTAATATTGAGGTCCTGCTGCCAACTAAAATGTCCATGCAAAAGCTCCACTGACATGACTAGAATTCTTCGTAGGAGCAAAAATTTACTGCAATGTGATCAGAACCTCATGAACTCCCTGTGAAAGCAGTGATTTGCATCACTCACAGAAATCTCTCTGCTGCTTTATATGATCATCTGTTTCTGAATGAAACCATATGTCTTCTAATCAAAAAAATCTGAAACTTGCTTCCGCAAAACTCAACAAGCACTATCTATCTACCCTGCTTAGGAATAACCTTCTCACAAAGACAATAAAGCCTTGAAAGATGTTGTCCAATGACACTCTGTGATCTCTCTCCTTGGATACTTTGAAGGCTAGATCAGCCCTGAGCAATCTAGTCCAACTTTGATACACACCATGCTTTCAGCAAGAAGATGGATATTATCCTGAGGTCTCTTCCAGCCTGAACTACCTTGTGATCCCACAAGAATCTAATCACAGCTCAAAACCAAAAGTGCTTAACATTTGTTTTTCTAAAATGGTGGAACACCCTTCTGGCTAGCTCTGGGCTCCACTAGAAAGATATCCTCTGTTGCCCACACTTCTTTGAAGCCTGCTTTAGACCCCATTGTTTGTGACCTTGAAGGGATTTTCTTGAAGGGACTGAAGATGTCCCTCTGCTCCGTTTCCCTTTGTGCTATGAGGTCATATCATCAACAGCAACTCGACAATGTAGAGAACTAGAATAGAAATAACAAAATTATCATGTGTGAAGGATGGAAAGAGAGGGGTATATCAGAGAGGGTGTATCAGAGTGCAACACACTGATGCCCAGTGTATTTACCAGTCACTGGGACCCCAGACACCCAAACTGAGAAATGAAGTACAGTGATTAAATCCAGACAAGGCACACAGCTGGTACAGAACACAGAAGCTAGATGAAGTCAGAACAGCCAGTAACATTCCCAAGGCACCAATCAAGTTCATGGAATTTATTCTCAGTGCATCACATGACACTTTGAACACCATGATCCTGTATAGGAAAACACAATTAAAATATTTGTTTATTCTTTTTAGCCATTGTTCTCAGATACTTCTCAGAATTCTGTTGTGTTCAGTCAATTAGATTATGCTCTCTTTTCTTGTTTTTAATATGACATTTTCTCCAGCTACAGGAAAATTTCTCAATAATTAACTGTATTTTTCAGTCCAGGCAATCAGTCTATCAGAGTAATTTTGTACCACACTTTTTCTGTCAATGTCTACTCTGGTTTTTAGTATCAGGAAATTTTATCTCTACTGCACATCTCTTCCTCTGGGTCATTGCTTTACAAAGTGAACGGAATTGCTTTAGCAGTTATTCCTGCCTCTGACCATCTATTTAAAACATTTTCTCTCTCTTGGAGTTCCAAACCAGTAGGTCAGTACTGTAATGTATTCACCAAATTTGTAAGTGTATTTCAAAAAGCATTTTTACACCCACAATTTTAAAGTAGGAAAGAAGCTTTCATTTGCCTTCTCTAATAGAAATTGCTTAGCTAACAGCCTGCATAGTACTTAAAAATTCAGTTGTAAGCTAATGCATGGACATGTCTATGACTTTCTCTTATCATCCTTCTGCTTCCTCTTTTTAGAAAAAAGTCAAATATTGACTATAATCTAATTTTTTTCACAAACATACTGATATACTTAATTAAATTACTGTTTACTAGCTAGTACACTAGGATTGTCACTGATGTCACTGACTAGTGTCTCTGACGTATTGACAGCTTACTCTAGCTTAAATGCCCATTGTTACTTGACATTTCTTTAATTCACTTTCAAAATATACATGAAGTAGAAGACTCTTTATTCCATAAGTTCCACAATCAGCTTCGAAATGTACATATACAAAAATGTACCTTTTTTTGAACCAATGCCAAGCTATATCCTTTTGGTGATAAAGGGAAATAAATATAAAGCAAAGCATGATTTAGACAAAACTTTCCATTCTAAAGCACCTGGTGAAGTTGACCTGAGTTTATGATGTCAAAGTTCCAGTCAAGACCTGCATGACTGCAAAGAGGTTTTCTATATATGTACATATATACAGACCAAATGGCAAGTTTCTTTTAGTCCCTTACTAACTGAGCCTCTTCAAGTTTTATTCTTTTGCATTTCTGATCAACTGAACTTGTGTATATTTCAACTGCATAGGTTGTGAAATAGATTTGGCAGGAGATTAATGTGACAAGTATCACCCACAGGCTTGCTTAAGGAGCCATCATCTCTACAAGGGTACCAAACAGTATGAAGTAGTCCCTAGACATTAAATTTCCTTGCTGGTTTACCCACTTAGGCATTGAATATATCAATAAAGAAAGTAGCTCAAAGGGAATAAGTGCCATTTGTATCCTCACCATGCAAAGTGTTTTAATTGACTGCAAAACAGCTGTTGCTTTTATTTTCCAACAGACCTAATATAAGTCTATTGATTTAAATAAATGTATATTTTGTTCATTTTTTCAAAGAAAACTGAAACAGTACAAGAGTTATAGTTTTTATGATACATCATATAGGTTTGTGCTTCATTTTACAGCTGCTTGTGGCCATGAACTTTCCCATATTCATCTTATCAAAACGGATGAAAAAATGTGGTTGAGAGCTTTGACTTCAGCTGACCATGACACCTTAATTTGTATCCTTTAAAAGCTAAAAAGCCTCTCACTTTTCTGGCATGAATGTTGTTTTTTGTTGCAATTGAGCCACAATACCATGTGTAAAAACAGCAGTTTCTTAAAAGATAAACACACTAAGGGGAAAACAAGAAGTACGTTTTTACTTGCCTGAAAAAATGATAAATAGTGTTGCTTTAAACTGTAAGACAAGCCATAAGACAAGTTGCTAGGAAAGTAGTACATAAAACAAAACACAGTCAGAAAAATAAACCCAAAAGTGGTCTGAATATACATAGTTCATGTTGCTATTACTTTTTTTCTTTTCCTGTATCTCATTCTGGGTATAGTATGTTTGGTTTTAAGCTGAAAAAGGGTAGATTTAAATGGTACCTTAAGAAGAAATTCTTTACTATGAGGTGAGGCGCTGGAACAGGTTGGCCAGAGAAGTTGTTAATGTCCCATTCCTGGAACTACTCAAGGCCAGGCTGGGTGGAAGTCTGAAAAATCTGGTCTAGTGGAAGGTGTCCCTGTCAAAGGCAGGGGAGTTGAAGATAGTCAACTCTTTAAGTCCCTCCTGAACAAAATGTTTTTATGATACAGTGATTCTATATGTTCTGTAGGGCTGAGTATAAACAGTGCTCACTTTTTCTCCAACTCAAGTTCCAAGAGACAACAGTTACTGGTAAACCCCCAAAAATCCTCATTTCTGAACAGCATTTCTCAATATTTGTGTGTAAAAATCACCCATCCTTTTAGTAGGATAAAAAAAGTTACATTATCTTTATACATATTACTTTGTTAATATTTTTTGCGGACTGTGGAAAGAGGGAGACAAGGAAAACACATGAAGCATTTGCTACCCTTGTGAACTCAATTCTTTAGCTTTCTGGAGCCATAATCTACTTAGACATAGACTATTCAAAAACAAGTGAAGGGTACATCTACACTGTGAAATAACTTTGCAATCAAATTTACCCTTGAACCTTGGTTTCCTTTTTTGTGTTAATTGGTGTGGATAGAATACTGCAGAAGAAAAGTTTTACTGTTCTCTGACACAGTCTTGCAACAACATGCCAGCAAAGCTTTGCGTCTTCAAATACCATCACATACCTTCATTTTCATGTTAAAAAGTACGCCATTCTTGTGAGCTGTGCTAATTCTGAATTAAAAACAAAACAAAACTAATAACATACACATAAAATGTGGGTTTTTTAGTCCTAAATTCTGTACTCCAGGCTCAGGGGAGTTGCGAAAGCAAGTCCTATACAACATGGATATGTCCAGCCTTTCTGTGAGAAAACACCCTTGGGCATCAGGACAGAAGAAGTCATCTCTACCAGCTTCATCTCCAGAGCTAACTCCACAAGGTGGAGGTACTTCACAGTGTAGACCTTCTGAAAAGAGGGCAGGAATCCACTGATCAACCTTCCCTACAGGGCTGGACTCTCACCCAACAGGAAGGGTACTGGTAGTACATGTAGTAGACTGATGAAGTATTTTTTAATATATGTCATTGTTTCTAATAACCACTTTGTAGATCCCTTCCTACTTTCTCAGAGATGAGCAACAGTCTGGAAAAGTTCTGGATTGCTTTATATTGGCAGAGATAGGCGAAACAGCAGAATAGCCCTTGGTAGATAGTAGGGCAAAGTGATGGGCTTCACATCATAACCCCACCTTATGAGTGTTTTGTCTCCCCTTATGAGAAGCTTTCAGTGAGTCACAGACTGGGGTGACCATCACAGAGGGTCCCAAGTTGGGAAAATACATGCAGCACAGCATGGCAAGCGGGAGATATGTGGGTTTACATCAGTATGCTAAGATTCACGTCTGTAATTCTCACTATTACTTGTGTAACCTTATGGCATGTCTAGAGATTACAGATTTTGAAATATTTAAGACACATAAGATTAAAACTAACCAAGAAGGGGTTTTCAGTTACTTTGTTTTGACAGAATGTATAAAGAGATCATAGACTGACCTTGATTTTTGCGGATTTGAGATTTAATGTTACTTACTCCTAAGGGAGTATATTTAATGCATTGATACTATTCTGTAGCCACCTGTGAGTTACTGATTAGACAAAATATGTAAGAAACAAAAGGTATCTTTGGGAAAATATGAGAACAAAAAATGTCACTGAAACACTATTGTGTATTCCCTTTGGAAACCTTAATTTAAGGTAATAACATTTCAGGAGTGAGCAATGTTTTTCTAATTGCTTGTATTATCTCCTTACCAGTGTTTCACAACAGGTAGTAGATAGATTGTTACTGGCAAATCTCTAAAGACTCTAGACAGAAGCATAAACACACAAGAAAAAAAAATAATTTCAGTGATTACCTTCCAAGCCTTTAATAAAAGTAGTTAAGGCCTGATTTAAAAGCCTCCCCTCTGATGGTAATAGCCTATTTGTCAGATGTTATTATATAGTGATGATAGTCATTGTGCAGTAAAATGCTTAGCATTTAGCACTAAATGCTGATTTTTTTTTCCATTTTTTTGGCAAGTAGTGAAGAGATTGGCCTGAAGACTGGTTCTCTAACCCCAAATGCATCAAGATTTAAAACAAATTTTGGAACAGTACACTTACTCATATGTTGAAAGGAAAGCTATTGCACATCAACAAATAAGAAATAAGTCTAATTCATATACTGAAAGGAAAGCTATTACACATTAACAAATAAGAAATATGTGTAAGTGCCAACATGATATAATTCTTAAAATGAGAAGGACTTATATTCACTCTACAGAAACTGAACTAAGGTTTAACCCATTACAGATGTCACCTTTAAGCTGAAACAGTCTCTTCCTTTTGACTGAAGTGGGACTTTAATTGATGGACCTATTTCTCTGTAAATCCTAGCCCTCAGGTTCTGTCTTTTAGAATATTATATTCTGTCTGTCTTTCACAGAGTTTTATTACATGACTTTATGAAAAAGTCAGATCTTGGACTCTATTTATTTTACTCCTTTCATAGAATATATGGTGTGGAAATCCGAACACTAGTGAATGTATGTTATAGGAAAATTACTATTAGCCCTCTCTGAGGAGACATTAAAATGGTCTTTAAAATCTCTGTGATTTTTTTCCTCATAAATTTACATTAAATTAGACAGATTATGAACTAATAGTGATGAAAGAAGGAAGACTAAAAATTTCATTTTAGTATACAGAAACTGAAATATTTCTGTATTTACTTTTATTTTATTTACAATGAATACTTGTCTACGGTCTTTATCTAAACCAGCAAAATTAATAAATAAGTGTGATATCAGTAAGTGTTCTGGAAAAAGCCTTCAGATTATATTTTCCATAATCAGCTGTTACTCTGTAGATAACACTGTATAAATAAGATACTTGATATTCAGTTCATGCAATGCAGTAGACACTTCACATCATTTACTTAGTGCAAGAAAAAGATTTCTTTATCTTCCAAAAAATAATCAGTCTGAAGTATGTCAAATTTCCTGTGAAAAGTACTAACATTTTCTGTATGAATGACAAGATATGCACCTAATTGACAATGGATTCATGCAAAGAAAATGGGAATGTGCTCATTGCATAGGGAAAATAAACTGGGGAAAAATAAAGAAAAACACTGACCCATTGCTAAAATTCAGTAGAGATCCCCATTATACTGTTGAGTGGTTATGATGGCCTGCATAAAAATTTTTCATTTTATTAAAAAAATACTTTAGAAGTATACTATATTTATTTAACTACTTCTCCCAATTGTTTCAAAAACTTGCTAGCTTATATTTATTCAAAATATAAAGCACTATTAATATGAGATAAAATGTTTAATGATTTTATTACTATAGAAGGTACGGGTTCATTAACATGTTATCCTTAATGTGTTTTCTTCCATTATTAATCCTAATTTAGGCTTGAGTAATTTGCAGTAACATATTAGTTTGCTATCAAGGGATAGAAGTGCACACAAAAGCCATGTTAGGATTGGCTGCTGAACACAGGGAGTCAGTGTTTTGGTGACTTTTCTAGATAAGGAAGGACCTTCGGCTGCTGCACTGAAAACAGAGACAGTTGTATCTGACAGACTTGTGTTCTTATGTGAACAACTTCCCAATAAAATAAGTTCCCCCTAAAAATATATCCAGATAAATAGATAACAAAGAAAAATATTATTATTGCCAAAATAGCTTATCAGAGCAAGCAGAAAATTCCTCAAAATTTCACAATAAATTTCTTTAATTCCACAATAAATTCAGCATACTTAAACACTTAAATGTAATGCATTCTGGTTTCGTCCTGAACCAGAAAGAAAGTGTATCGTATCACCTTCAACACAAACGTTTACTAAAGCTACAGATATGCTGCTGAATATGTCCCACATGGGGTTCCTGGTCAAGAGGGGTTACACAGGCTTGTGTCCACTCTCCTCATGGCTTGCCCCATGTACATCAGATTGGCTGCACCAAGACCTCACAGGTTCCAGCTTTGGGTCTCCTGGCTCCCTACTGCACTTTGGGTGCCACAGGACAAAACTGGATGAGGAACAGGGAGACTGGGTGTTATTCTCACTTCAAGTGTTTTAAACAGTTTGAGGACTGTGTTGTGGCCAACTAGACTTTTTTACGAAGAACAGGAAGATGTGACTGTGTTGCATAAACAGCACATTGGCAGTAGGACAGGTAATGGCATCTGAAGGTTCAAAGCATTCTGGGATAGTACTGAAGGGCGAGGAATGCAAAAACCTGGGGCAATCTCATCCACACTGCTTACCTGGAATGGGTCACTTACACTTCCTACACTGTCCAGGAGAAAAAGGCCTTAGTTTCTTCTAAACTGTCTTTTGCAAGCAATGCTCCTCACTGAATATGCTATAAATCAACTTCCTTTTAGCACCAGAGTCTGATGATTTGGGACCACTTCTTCAGAGTTGCCTTTTACTCTCACTGTATGAACAAGTGATGTCAAAAAACATAAGATGTTTTGAAAAGCTAATAATTTATGTTAAGCACTTACTAGAAACAGTGCAATTTGAAAATCTGGCTTTAACTCACAGTAAGTCTACACACAGTTTCATTAATTATAACATTCTGATAATATCATCACTTACTCACTGCATCAAAAGATCATAAAGATTGTCTAGAAAGTGATTGCAACTGAGGAAATAATCACTTTTCAGGAAACCCTTCAGGCAGTCACTTAAAACCTTTCCTGACTGAGGTTCACTAAAGTTTGGGAGACTGTCCTCAGGATATAACTCTGGTGCTTCATTGGATTTTAAGGTGAAAAATAGCCTCTAATGATTGTGCTCTACAGAGAACAACATCTGGATTTCTTTTTTAAGCAAGACAAAAATATAAACAGAAATTCAAATCCTTATATAATCTCTTCGGTAAATCAAATACTGTTATACTGTTATATAGTATATATAGAAAAAGATCCAGGTTCAAGCATACTGACGGGCATAATGTTAATTGCGTTTGATTATATAATATCTTTGGGGAATATTCCCCTTTTATTTTTTCACTTTTGACATACTGTATATGATGTGTGAGTTGTTTTTGAAACAATAAAAGATACAACTTTTAATTTATTTTCTTCTGGACAAAACCAGTTAATGCACTACACCTCCTGAAGAAAAGAAAATTACAGTACTGTGTTGAATTTTCTGTCTCAAGAAACCTGATAACGCCAAATATGTTACCCAACAGAGTTTTGGAAAGAGAATTTTGCACATGTAAGTGATGTTTAAAGGAAAAATAACAACTAATGACTGTTTAAAAGGCAGACTCAGTCTGTTCTTACTTGTGCATTCATTATTGCAAACATTACAGCCATAATACTCTGCTCCATTGTTTTTTAATGTTTGATTTAATGTTAGTATATAAACCCCACTATCATCGTCATAACATTACTTACTGAATTTGACAATCCTGCAGATTACAATGGAAAGCTTGAAAAATACAATGCGGACTGCACCAAGATAAAATCATCTTAAAATCATCAGGAACCATTTTTAATGTCTGAGAATGAAAGTTATACCACAGTCTACAGCTATTACTGAATTTCTCATGTTAGAGACTTTAATAGCACCCTCTCAAGATGCTGAAATTGCAGCCTGAAATGTACACAGTTTTTCTCAACTTGCTTTCATCCTTTAAGAACTTTTAATTACTTTTCTGTGAAGGCAAAAGCTACCATAGAGACTTTATAGACACTCTCATGTCTTTTTTCAGTCATTCTCAGGCCATTTGCAGTTTATTCCTATGAATTACACAGAAGTTTCTTCAGTGAATCACATATAAAAACTGTAAAAGGTATTGATGAAGTAATAGTTCCTGCAGTATTATACTACATTACACATTTTTCTAAATCTCTGGGTGAGAGCAACTCTCATTAAAGTTCTCAGCTATCCAAGATTGACTCCCAAATACTCAGAGAGATCTCTTTTCAAAAACTTTGTGCAATTCCCTGAAACTCTTTTGAACCATATTGGGACATAGACTTACTCACATGGATTGCTTAACTATTACACATGTGGAAAAAAACTAATTGGTTTTACAACACTGGCTAAGAAAACAGCTGAAAAGACTGAAGCTGCACTGTTTGCCATGAGATATTTGCTGTCTTAAAATGAAAAACCTCAAATATATCAGGCCTTGTAACTGAACAGGTATCCACATTAAGCAACATGCAGCATGAAGAAAGCTGCAACCATATTTCTTTGCCAGTCTGATATATATTCTCTTGTACTGGGTAGAAACATGATTTCCAAGTTCTTTTAGGTCCTTTGGATTCCTCATCAAGCATATAAGTATTGTGGCCCCTTCAATCCAGAGGAACAGTGTGATCTCAGGAGACAATGGATTTTAGTCTCTACTCTTAATGCTTGAATTCTGAGTGAAAATCTAAAAATGCATCACTGATTCACTAGGAACTGTCTCCATTATACAATTTCTAGACAACATAAGCATATTTTAGAAACATAACTTCGGTTCAACTGTTTTATTAATTCTTAAATACAGATCTAGAAGTAGATAGATTTTTATATGGACATGTAACTATCTTCCCACTCCTTTTCAGCCTACAGACAGGTAATTATGGTTGCCCCTACACCACAGGATACCCTGAATTGCAAATTTGCATCCTGGCTATATCTCTTACCATGTTATGGTTTCTATTGGATGGAAACTTGTACATGGGTAGGCAGAAAGTCACAGTGCTCTCTAGCTGTTTTCCTGATCTGGATGAACAAGCATTTTGTGAAATGTAAGTGCAGCACAGTCCAATTTCAACCACTAATACAAAGTAAAGTGCCAATTATATGCAGAAGACACACAGTGAAACTTAATCTTCACTACATCTGATTATTATAATTACAATATTAGAGTGCAGGGAGAGAGTTGCCTCTAGAATGGAGCAGCTGGATAAGATTCAGCTGTGCCTCAAGCTGAACAAAACCAGCTCAGCTATATTTCTACAATCTATACTCCGGTTGGCAGTATCTCTTCTGTTATATGATATAAAGCTTTGACCTATCTTGATGGACAATTATCTGGACTCATTTATTTATCACTTCTCAGACAGACAGTGCCAAGGACATTTCTGAAAAAATGATACCTTCAGTGCTTTGGTATTCTCAACAGACATAGGTGCTTCAGTCTATCAGATCTGCCCTGAAGTCACCAGTGCATCCTCATAGCATTAATAAACAAGTTCAGTGCTTCTAAATGCTTTGTGTACACACGCTGGGAATTTCAGCATGTAAAAAATTGTGGAGAAGAAATTATGTGTTTATAATAGGAGTCGATAAAGTCATGAGTGGGGCAAACAGCTAAGTAGGGATTGACTACTCGTTATTCTTTGAATGAAAGCACCATAGGCTACCAAAAAACTATGTGTGGCCTTCAAAAGAAGAAAATGTGGATCTTTACGCATGGTGTAAGTAATCTGTGGAACTTCCTGCCACCAGACATTGTAAATGCTAAATGGATTTTTAAGTTCAAGTGGGGACTGTGCAAGTTCATGGGCGAAATTTTCATCAGTAGTTATAATCTTCAAACACATCAGCTTTTCTTGTTCAGAAATTTCTTCTGCTGCAAGTTTCTAAAGACTGTAAGACTATGTTGAGAAGGTTTAACCACATTTTTTCCATTCCTATACTCTTTCCTAGATATCCACATTTGGTTAATATTAGATAGACAATGCAGGATCTTTTGACATGGCTTCCTACAGTGATTCTATCTCCATCACGTCTTCTTTATCATGCTCACTCCATAACCGTGAGCACAAATATTTGAGCTCTGTCTTAATGAAAGAAGTCCAGTGGATGAATTTGAGCAGTAGATAGACCCATTATCTCTCCTTTTTCATAGTCATTCCCTGGCTTTGTGCTGATTTCCTGTGTATTAAATTTCTGGGCAAGGGCAATCCAAAGGAATCAGACTAAAGGAATGAAACTTTCTAATTGTCTACAAGGCAAATATGCTGCATTGCTGGGAAGTGTAAACATAACCCAGCTGATGCCCCCTGGGTTTATGATCATGGATTTGCTTCTGGCCCTGATTATATCTTAGGATAATTGGAGCTCTTCTAAATAATGACCCCAAGATCAGGTTTGGATATACAGGTTGAAATACTGTATTAAACATATTTCTTCCTTATTGGGATAGAATAAACACAAGACTAACATTAGTCACATTGTTTAACCTGGCACTGAGAGGCACTTGGATGTGAGTGCAGTATAAGAAACTATACTTTGTGGAGAAGAATTTCAGAAAAAAAGGGATGAGGTGCAGACAGAATAAGTGGCCTCCAGAGGTCATAACAGAAGTTTGTGTAAAAACAAGAAATAAATCTTCGACTTTCCAGTCCAATGCTTTTATCATAAAAGGATCATCACAAGAGGTAAGACCTCTCTGGTTAACACTGCATGCTTTATTCCCAGCTGTGCTATATTCTCGTGACCGCAGCTATCAACCATTACAAAGCAACTTCAGACCCTTTTATTACAGCATTAAGCCAACCTTTCATAGACATAAAGCTGAATCAAGATCTTGATTGCCAATCTTCCTCTGTTTAATAGCTCCACAGAGCAAATTTATGAATGCTGCTATCTTAACACCCTCTTTGTTTGTGTCGTTTTGTTATAGCCCTGTCCCTAAGATTCAAAATGTTCCGTACCACTGAGGAGAACTGATGCTCCATGTTTAGCACATATACGGAACTTTAACCTCTCAGATTTTTTTTCCAGTGTATTTTCCCAAATATCAGAAGTACAACTGCAATCTAGTCATTCAAGACAAAACTTTAGAGTTCTGAATTCTAGCTCTGTCCTTAATCTCCATTTTTGCAAGTAGGAATAATTCTTCTCCATCTCTCATAAGAGTTACAAGGACAAATGTTATTCTTAAAGTAGATGAAAGTCTGCACAGGAAATTAACTGTATGAGCTGAAAATCTTACTAGGGGCTATCCTTTTGATTCACTGTACTATTTATCAACACATGGAGAACATTTTGTGCGGAGTTGTGGTACCTTAGTCATAATGGAACAAGTGTTCTACAGTCATTGCTACAGCTAGATTGTTCAGTGCAGGCTTAGCACTGTATAGACATCTCCACAATATTCTGTACAGGTGTTTTGGGGGCATTATACTGAGGTTCAGATATCAGTTACCTGGATGTCTACATCTAAGGTAGACACCCTACTCTTTTCTTCCTGATCAATGAAATGGAATGGGCTCCTTTAGGACACAGTCCTTATGATAGTTTTAATCATGTCTAAGTTAGAACGAGATGAATCAGTGATCCTGAGTGGTTTTCTGTGAAAGGAACAAAAATAAACTATTGTGATATTGACATTTGCACTGGTAATGTCCATATTTCTCAGAGGAATTCTACCTTTCACTATGTGTATTTAATGGACCACAGTCCTCCAGTGGCAAGTGGAATGCTTAAGTTTTCAAGTTCTCACTATTCTTTGCTTTCTGCTGTACTGTATATCCTTTTCTGTACTTTCTGTTATAGATCCTCATTTCTATCTCCCAGTAGGGAAATTGAGACAAAATATTTCCTCTCTTAAGGTGAGTTAGTGTATGTCAGTTTGGACAAAGTGTTGCCTGGTAGCAGCACACAAGAAAATGTGAAATGACATATAGATCAACAGCTTGTGAAGTTGCATCTATGCATAAGGCTCTGATTCAACCACAGAAGTAAATGAAACTTTAGCACTCCTGGTGCTAGATAAAATATTCCATCCCAAAAAGGCACTGATGTGATATAAACCCTTTTTCTAATCATTTGAACACAGAATTATTCAAATTCTCA
Source organism: Leptocoma aspasia (assembly GCA_013399835.1). Classification (NCBI taxonomy): domain Eukaryota; kingdom Metazoa; phylum Chordata; class Aves; order Passeriformes; family Nectariniidae; genus Leptocoma; species Leptocoma aspasia. The sequence continues at coordinate 18,823 of VXAX01000687.1, read as the reverse complement.
ACTCTCTCAGTTCAAAACTTTTTATAGGCCCATTTCTAGGAAGAAAAGATTGACCTGTGGCAATGTATGATAATATCAAGGCAAAAGATATCATTTTTCTGGAGCTCTGTGCAGATATCATTTCAGAACTGCAGGTCAGCATAAAATCTCCTCTATCTATTTATAAAACTGTAGCCATCACACCATTCATGAACATCACTGTAAACTTCAGATATAAATGGCCAAAACTCCTCAGTGGGAGCTAATACCTTCTGCAGTTCTGATTGTCTGTATAGATTTTAAAGTTTAAAAATTCTCAGAGGCTGTGATTTTTAAGTCCCACATTGAACAGGACAAGAGGCAGAACCCATGTCCTTACTTCTATTGCTTCTCGTCATTCAAAAGTTGGTTGTCTGCACTGGCAATGGCACCACTGTTATTTAAAGTTTATTGTGAAAGAATTCAAGATGTCAATTGACACTATTTCTATTTAATTTTATAAGTATATTTGTTTGCAGACATTATGGATGTTAGTTCTGTTGAATTGCCCTTGTAATTTTGGATAATCCACATCTTCTTACTTGACCTGTAAAGTCTTTAATTAGACATTAGTTAGTCATTGGTTATGATTCATTTACTCTGTCTTTAGCTCTGTAGACCACTTATCACCTATCCTCCCTCTAAAACGAATAACATCCCAGACTAAAATAGATACCAAGTGGGATGAATTGCCCTCTGCAGTGCTAATTCTAGTTAAACTTCATGGATTTCCTCTTGGATTACAGAAACTACTTCTCTCTTGCCTTAACTGACATCACATGACTGTAAAGGGTACATTTGAGAGACAAAGGGGAAGCTGCCACTGCCTCTTGCTGAATGTTATTTGCTTTGTGCCATGACTATACACCACATAATCCAAAATACCCAAGGCAAAAAGAGAGCTTCCCTATGAACCCTGCTGGGATGCAGAGTAGGGGAGGCTCTTAAGTTGAAGTAAGGAGTCAAAAAAACTTCTCTTCCTTTAAACGACAGATGCCAAAGGCACTGACTCAGAGGCGCCCAGTGCTCCTACTCTGAGTACTAGAGTTATTTGAACAATTTTAAACTTACACTTTATTCACTGACTATGACATTTCCTTGAATTATATTTTATAATATATTTCATATAAATCCCATGAGATACTCATGAACAATTTCTTAGCTATTTCTAAGAATTGTCACAAATAATTGTCAGCAAATGGCTTTCATCTTCAAGAACTGTGATGGCTTGCATGACCAGAGTGCTGTAATGGAAGGATATGAGATGGTTAGGAAGGATGGGCCAGGAAGATGAGGTAGAAGAACCTGGAGTTACTGGTGGACAGCAATTTGGACATAGCCAGAAACATGCCCTTGCAGCACAGGCTTTCTTGGGCTGCCTCAGGCAGGGTTTTGACAGCAGGTAGAGGGAGGTGATTCTTCCCCTTTATTCAGCACTGGTGAGGCCACACCTGAAATAGTGTGTCCTCTTATGTGTTTCCCAGTACGAGAGGCACATGGACATACTGGAGACAGTCCAATGAAGGGCAATAAAAGAAGATCAAGGGTCTGAAGCATTTCTCCTATGAGGAAAGACAGAGATGGGAATGTTTAGCCTAGAGGAGGGAAGGCTCATTGGGAAGATCTCAGTTCACATAAATAGCCACAAGGAGAGTGTGAGGAGGATGGAACAGACTCTTCTCAGCAGTGTCCTGTGACAGGACCAGAGGCAATGGCCACAGGAAGTTCCCTCTGAACATCAAGAAACACTTTTTCACTGTGAGGGTGATGACCTCTGGCACAGATTGCCTGGGAAGGTTGTTGAGTCTCTAACCTTGGTAACATTCCAAACTCATATGAACTTGGTTCTAGCCAACTGCTTGAGCAGAAGTGTTGATCTAGATCACCTCCAGAGGTCCTTTCCAATCTTAGCTACTCTATGAGCTCATGAATGAATCTTCTGGAACTTTCCATGAATGGATGTTTTATTTCATGTAGTATTTTACTGTAGTTGTAGCTCAATGTGCTTTTTTCTTTATACATTTTTAAATATTTCATGAAACTATCATAAATATTACATGATAATTTCAGAGAGATTTCTCATGAGTGTTTCAGGAAATATCTTATGAGCATTGCTATGACATTTCATGAACATACTTATGCTTGAGGAAAAAATATATCATCAAATATTTCATGAGTCTTTCCAGAATACTATCCAAGTTTCTTATGAAAACTGTGATATTTCAGAGATAGTTATGTTAAATATTTATTGACTACTTTCTAAGCAAGCAGTTTTTTGATGTTTATTTTTTTTAATAGGCTATCTATTTCTGAAAAAAAAAATAAAGCACCAATGGACAAATATTTTAATGTCCTCAGGTATTTTTAGATGGTAGTTTAAATACAAAAAAGTGACGGTATAAATTCGTCACTGTCATAACCATACACACTGTCAGAAGGTGTAAATATATGTCTGGAAATTCACCTTGCATCCAGGCATGGAGTTTCCTAGGGAGAGTGGAAGAATGTCTCCTTTGTGTATTTTCTTTTTCACACCTACTACTGGTTTTATTGGAACTACATGCCACATAAATCACTGCTATGTGTATTTCAGATTTTCTATATGGACACTTTATAGTAACTTGTGGTGTGATGCACGTTAGAAAAATGTACCTCTCGGTTGTAAAGTAATTTTCACACTGTCTGATTTGAGGTGAATATGAGATACAATATGTAATATTTACCCAGAGTGATAGACTGCCTGAATAACCTTTCAGTGGTAGACAGAAAGGAGACAGCTACAACTGTTTTCATGTAAAGCAGTCTTCAACACATGTCATTTGTCCTTGGCACTTTTATAATGTCTTGAGTTCTGCTGAATCAGCTCTTTATTCTTGCTCTTCTAAGCCCACAGAAACTCCATTCCAGAAATACCTTACTCATGTCCTTTGAAACTCCTAGGAGTTAAAAAAAGCAACTGTTTTTGCTGCCCCTAGCTACCTAGTCACAGTGGCTGGAAAACACACTTATCTTTGAGTACAAGACCAGTTACAATTTGATCATCATCTGTGGTGATGTAAAAGTAACAAGAAGTTATTATGCCCTACACATTTTATTTTGCATCAAAGATGGTAAATATCACCCTAAGTTTTTTATAGCATATTCAGTTCTTCTTCCTTCCCAGTATTAGAATAGTGTAGAAACCGTAAGATGTTGTCCACCTTACTTATATCACATTTTGGAACTGTGTTGCCATAAGCCTTTTATGTATTATTTGAAATTGTTCAAAAAATGCATACAAGTTCTGTGCACTGCTTTTAGGAAGTGCTTGGAAGTATACACTTGGCTGGTTCATGAGAAATGGTTGGTTGATTGAAAGGAGTCACTCCCTGCCAGTCAACTTGAGTCACTGTAAGAGCTCCCAAGCTAACAAAGAAATTTCATTGACATGATACTTTTGCAAACTGTGGTGGGGTTGTGGAGACCAGGTAGAGAAGTCATATGTGCATGTCTCCAGAAACTTCTTGTGCTAGAAGAGGTCACTGATACAGGTTGCCACCAAAAAAAAAAAAAAAGCAAGCCCATTTAGAATATTCTCATTTGGAAGGGACCCAACAGGATCATTGATCCAACTCCTGACCCTGCACAGGAGACACCAAGAGTCACAGAACATGCCTGAGAGCATTGTCCAAATGCTTCTTGTACTCTGGCAGGCTTTGTGCTGTGACCACTTCCCTGGAGAGCCTGTTCCGGTGTCCAGCCACACTACAGGTAAAAAACTTTTCCCAGTATCCAACCTAAGCCTCCTCTAGCACAGTTTCATGCCGTTTCCTTGAGTCCTACTGATGGTCACCAGAGTGAGAAAAGAAATCAATGCCTGCCTCTACTCTTCACCTTGTGAAGAAGCTGTAGTCTTCTATGAGGTGTTCCCTCCCTCTTCCGTTCTCCAGGATGAACAAGTCAAGTGACCTCAACCACTCCTTGCATGGTTTTCACTTAAGGCCTTTCACATTTTTCATTTCTCTCCTTTGGATTCTTTCTAGTAGTTGGATATCTTATATTGTCGTGCCCAAAACTGCACAAAGTACTGGAGGTGAGGCTGCACCAGCTCCGAGTAAAACAGCACAATTTCCTCCATTAACCACCTGTCAATTCTGTGCTGGATGCACATTTCTCCTTATACTCTGTGTGAATCTTCCTCCTTGCAGCTGATGCCCAGTGTCTCTCCTCCTTGCACCATTCAGCACTGTGAAGAGCCTAGATACATTCTCTTGGAACCTTTCTCATAGGTTTTGGGGGAAAGTTACTAGGCCACTGTGAAACTTTTTATTTTCCGGACTCAACAAGACCATTTTTTCAGTCTCCCCTCAGAGGGAACACACTCCTGTGTGAGAGTATTAGAAACTACAGCTGAATATTTAAGATCAAGTCAAAAAAAATCTAGGAAAAAAATTGTAACCAAAACTGGGATCTAGCTGTGCTTAGGGACCATTTTAAGTCCTGTGCAATCCTCAAAGTAAAATTAATGGATTTTTTCCAATTAGTGCTCAAAACCATAGGAGTTTAAAACACTCTCTACCAGTTTCTCCCCTGCATCTTAGTATCTCTGTAAATCTTCATCTATGCCTTGGGATCTCTTAATCTATTTGCAATTATAAGCTGTAAAATGTTCCCCCAGAAGAGTTGATCTACAGCTGCAATACTAGTCCTTGTACTAGACAAAAATTCCAGATACAATGCTGTGATTAAATGTTATGGAAGGATATTGTATTAACACCTGGGAAATGTGTCTCAGAAATTCTGTAATTTGCTATAATTTCATCCATAGCATCAACCATATGCTGAAGAAAATGTATTTGGATTGTGTTTTGTTTTTACAGTAACAAATTTAATTATGTTAATAGTAAGTTGCTACTTACATATGGTAAGAGAGAAGGTTTCAAACAATAGTATGAAGGGGTCAGTATATAAAATTATAAAGATAAATAAATGTATTGGAAGAAGTTAAATCTGGCTCCAGGCAGACAACATAAAATTCCCAAAGCTAATGTGTTTTGGAAATAATCCCTTTGGTTCTGTCCATGTTTCAAGTATACAATCTGAAGGAAAAAAACTTGAGCCTGCTCTTGCCTCTGCATAAAATGATGGCAGCCAAACACCTTACAGTACCTCAAAAATTTTCTGAATAATATTTCTGAATGTCTTTCAAATTCATCATAATCTATCACAAAAAAGATACCTGATGCCCATATCACCGTCTTCTGCGTTGCTTCAAACTTTTGCCAGATAGTGTAGTTCACTAATACAATGTCTTCCTTGTCAAAACTTGTCTTAGGGTAGGAGAATGAACTAAATTGCTGTGCCTCTATCAGCAAACAAAACAAATCAGAAACTGCTCTTAATGTCAGCTATCCCAGCGTGTCATGTGTTTATACAGCTAAAACATTTTGCCTCAACAAACTACACATCTGCATCTCAAACCAACAAGTTGGGAATGTTCTTTGGCCACTGCTCCCTCCCAGAACCTTCCTGTCACCTTCTGCCAGAGCACTGCCTTGCCTGCATTGAAATTTTCCCTCAGAACATGTATAGTCACTGCACAGACCACCATATGCCAGTAGAAACATAGGTCCCCTACAACTGTCTTCTCTTACTTTTAGGAGAGCCCTAGGTAGGGTTAAGGTGTTTGTTCTCTCATTGCTCTCCACAATCAAAAAAAAGATCTTCTGATCCACAACACAAGACTTCTCCCGAGGAAAGAAATTAATATTAGTTTTCCTTAACACGGGGAGCAGACAACATAAATAGGAGTTTGTATGTCATACTACATTTTTTTTTCCTAGATCTTCCACATATTGTTCCTTTTTTCTGAATTTATATGATCCTCATTCCATTGATAATAAACATTTTTTACTCTGATGAGCAAAGAAATCCAGTGGACTAAAAAGCCCTCCCCTAGAAGGTTTGGCAGAGGCACAAGAAGCAGTAGTATACTTTAACGCTCTAAGGCTGTGGATCAATGCCATTGATGAAAGGAACATGCAAACATATGTTCCAAATATGGCTGTCATATAGTATTGAAATATGAAACTTGTACACAGTCCATATAAACCTGAAAAACAAAGAAGTCACACAGAAATCTGCCATTGACTCATGCACAATACAAGCAAGCAATGGCTGGAGGACTGCCAAGCCTGAGCGTGGTAGCAAAGCATCTGTGCAAACATTAGTCAATCCTAACACTGCAAAGTATATTTGATATTGAAGAGTTCAGGTTACACATTATCTTGCTCTAACAATTGCATGATATGTACACCAATTATTTAAAAAATAATTAATTAGCCTCACTGAAAAGGAAACCACACCCAATCAAGATTATATGAGCATTTGTGAAAGTCAGTGGAAATAGAACTCAATCAGCTGCCCCTTCTTATTATCACCTATCAGAACAAATCATTAAGCAACATGCAGGAGAGCAAACTACAGTTTGGAGTCACTTCCACTGAAATCATCAGATGTTTTCTGGAGAAAGATAATAATATTTGGAATTATTATAGCTGTGACATGACTGAAGACAGTTAGTGGGCTACTGCTGTCACATGTTAAGCATTTACATTCAAGAGTAATATTTATTGTCTTTTTTCATGATGTCTGTTTTTTTATTGTTGTGAATACAGTGGTAAAAAATAGCAGCTTTCAGACTCTTTATTTTCCAAATTGGCATGAAGCTGTGTCAGGGGAGATTTAGGCTGGATATAAAAAAAGTTCTTCCCCCAGAGCTTGACTGGGCACTGAAACAAGCTCCCCAAGGAAGTGGTCATGACACTAAGTCTGCCAGAGTTTAAGAAACATTTGAACAATGCCCTCAGACACATGGTGTGATTCTTGAGGTGGTCATTTGCAGGTCCAGAATGTGGACTTCAATTACCCTGGTAGGTCCTTTCCAGCTCAGTATATTCTATGATTCTTTGATTTAAAGTAATAATTTTTCATTCCCAACCTTTCTGCTTATTACCTTCTTCACATTTTTTCTTAAATCCTCACCTTGTCAAGTTCATTTCTCCTATCTCTATGCCAAATTTGTGACGTACTCGCTATAAAAAATGCTGATAAATACATTTTATGGAGAGTTAAACTTTTAACAATGAGTGCATTTCATGATTTATGTTTTAATTGCCTTTTATACTGATATACTCAGGCAACAACAGGTCCTGCATATTGTGACTGCACTATCTTGGCCAACACCTACTTTCTGAAATTGTGCCTTGTATTAATTGTACAAAGCATCAAGAGTGTTCAAGATAATTGGTAAGAGCATAAAAATTCTAGGCAGTATGCACAGGAGAGAAGGGAGGCAATCACCCAGTTTTTCCTTACAGAGAATATTATGCTGCCAGAATAACTCCAGCTTTCCAGTATTGCCAATTCCTGTGAAGGTGAGCATTGCATTAAATTCACTGCTAGTACACACTGCATGTTAACACGGAGCAGGGGGTTTTCATGCACAGAGAGACCACTGCTGAGACATGATAGATGACTGCTTAAATTTAGAAACTGGGAAGACAATTAAGATTTACAAGGACAGATATTGTGAGTTAAATATCAGATGATGGCTAGAAGTGCTGTAAAACATGTCTATACAATTCTAATTGCCATATAACCAAGCCTTGCTATCATGTGAAGCACAAATAATTGTGCAGCTTTGATCACAGAAGACAAAGTAGCAAAAGTTCTTGCTGCCCTTAACTAAGGATATTTACAAATTTCAGGCATTTGGATCTGAAGATCTACAGGAGGCTTTACACAACCTTAGGTAGGCTTTTGATCCAGGACATTGAGAACAAAGTAGTAATGCCCTGAGAAACAAATAACATTAGTGCACTGTGATTTATGTGCCAAAAGATTTTGAGTGCCACTTGTTCATTAATGACAGAAACTTTAACCTGAAACAAGGCTGAACAAAGCTCTTTGCTTCCTGTTCATGATATGAGCCTAAGAAAGGAAAGTTTTGCTATGCAATCACTAGCTTATCACCTATTATACCTATTAAAAATCTACCTATTATACCTAGTAAAAATACACAATTAAAAATCACTTCGATTTTTGCAAAATTTTTGTGAAAATATATTTGGCTTTCTAAAATGTATGGACTTATATACTTAACTGAAGTAGCAGAAGAAGTAGTCATCTCACATCTACAGTTGAAGTGTAAACTGCAACTTAATATTGTCAAGTACGATGGAGTGCATCTGTGTACCTGGGAAACCCAGTCCACATCTTCTAGAAAAAACAGTTTTGAAAATTAAAAGGTGTGTAGTTCTACGCCTTTTAATTCCATGAAAGCTTGGCTTGAATGATAGTGAAGGGTCTGGGAGGAAAGCTATATGAGGAGCAGCTGAAGTCTCTTGGTCTGTTCAGCCTGGAGAAGAGGAGAATGAGAGGAGACCTAATTTCAATCTGCAACGTCCTCGTGAGGGAAAGAGGAGGGGTAGGCACCGATCTCTTCAGTCCTGTGACCAGGGATAAGACCTGAGGGGGCAGCCTAAAGCTGAGTCAAGGGAGGTTTAGGTTGGATATTAGGAAAAAATTCTTCACACAGAGAATGGTTGAGTACTGGAACAGCCTCCTCAGAGAAGTGGTCACAGCACCAACCTGACAGAGCTTAAACGGTGTTTGGACAATGCTCTCAGGCACATGGTGTGACTCTTGGGATGGTCCTGTGCAGGGCCAGGAGCTGGACTCTGATGATCTTTGTGGGTTCTTTCCAACTCAGCACATTCTGAGATTCTATAACTGACATACATTCTCAAGGATGAGCAAAGCTGGCTGTCTTGATGTACCTTCTTGGTGAAAATTATATGAGCTTATAAAGAAACTAATTTGCCTTGTAAGGCACAAAAAACGGACATAGAAACTCCAGCTGTCTTGATGTACCTTCTTGGTGAAAATTATATGAGCTTATAAAGAAACTCATTTGCCTTGTAAGGCACAAAAAAACGGACATAGAAACTCCAGTAATTGTTGTGCAGATATATTGTGTGAATTTTTGATGGTCATTCATAATAACTAGGTGAAAAATTATAAGCACCCTGATGCACCAAATTTTCTTTATTATTTATTTACTTTCTTTCTAATTGGACTGAGTCTGCATCCATTTTAACCCAGTTTCTCCTACCTCACAGTCATTAATAATTTCCAACATGTCAACATAACACCATACTAGCCCACAGACTCCTTGGGAAGAGGCAATTATGTTTATCCAGGCTGGAAAAAATGTAGTAGATAAATCGGAATAAGGCAAAAAAGTTACACGGTATCATATATTTCTTGCCTAATATAATGTCATAAATTCACTCAAAAGGTATTGGGTATAATGCTTTCATGCACACAGACGCACAAAAAACCCCCACATTTCTAGCCATATTGTTTATATCACTATAGCCTTGAGTAAACAGGTCTGATTTCCTCTAGCAAAGTATCTGTTGTAGAAGGTTTCTTGTTCTGCCTGAGTTCTACTGCCCTGAAGAGACATTTCAACAAATGGCAGAGCTTGATCACTACATGGTGCAGCACCACAACTCCCTTCTAGAATTATATTGAATTCCTTGCCATCATAGGGACTTTGTGACATATTAGCCAGAGATCATGTTGTTGATAAATTGGGGTTATGCCTTATTGACCTGTACTTTGGACTAGTGCCAAGACCATGCAGCGACCTGTGACATATTCGCTCCTCTGTAACTGAGTTTACAGAAATGAGAAGATTAAGTGTTCTTGTTCTGTTGTTGCTGACTTATGTGCGACTGACGAGACATGAAAGACCTGCTGGCAGAATTTCCTTGTTGCACACCTTTTGCCATAGTATTTTAACTTAACTATTTAACCAAAGATAGGAACTACTATAGGTGTCTGCTTTTCAACACTAAAATCTATATTGAAGATTAAGTATTGGGTCTAATTTACTTATAAATATCAATATTTTTTAAATAAAATGAAACATATACTCCTACATTTTTATTCTTGGTGTTTTCCAGTGGAAGATAAAGAAAAAGTGGGTTTGCTGGTTTGAATCTTTTTAATCTGTATATTCCTCTTCCTGTTCCCAGTGTTTATTACAGAACTAGAATTAAAAAATATTTCCAGCTTGTTTCCTAATTAATTCTGCTGTCTGATGATGTTCATCAATTGAATGACTTTGTATTTCTGAAAGCCAAATATCTGCTTACCTCTCAGCAATGAGCAATGAAAAATGTAAGTGAAATTCCTGTAATGTTAAAAAGTAAGAAGAACATTGTGAATATGTTTTCAAAATCTAACATTTTGTTTTCACACTGTTACTATCAAATTAATTTCACTTCCTAGAAAAATGTTTTTCAGGTTTAGAAATTCTAATTACAGACTAAAAGAAAATTTAGCTCATTTTATCTCTACATCATTGGTTTGGTGGAAAAATACTGAGCAGTCTGAAGTCTGTTACTATTCTCCAATCTCGTGCTAGTTCAGAGCATGCTGGTGTGCCTTTCTTAAAGGGTGATACAGTTTCCAGCAATGATACAAGAATCCAATAGTCCTGAGCATCATTTTCTGACAAGATCATTCACGATACCACAGAGCACTGTGTACCTAATTCGAAAACAAGTTTAATTAAAAAAAAAAAATTGAAAATCTGTCATTAAACCAAGAAATCATATCACGCTTTCTATTTAACCAAAGCTTTCTGAAATACCTCTAAGAGTTTGAAAGTATTTCAAAGTATTTTTCACCTCATGACTTTGTGACTTCCTGCAGTGAGCAAATTTGGCACAAACAACAAGACACCATGAATCCAGATGATTATGTTTTCTGTTGCTATATAAGTTTTATTGGATGTATGCAGTTTAGCAATTTTCAAGGAATAGTTATTTTGAAAAGTTGGAAAGAATAATCACATGCTCATGAACTGTGAAGCTCGTGTATGTGTTGAAATAAATCACCTTAATTTGGCACTGGATTTTAAAACTGTCAAATAAATCCTCAGAACCTGATAATAACAAAATAGCAGAAACATGACAACTTACACTATGAATGAGCCTTTTAAACAGCAATAAATGAGTCAATCAAAAATAGTTGAAATTTGGCATGCTTTCTGAACTGTCATGGAAGATTGAATTTCAACAGTTATTCTTTCATTGAAGGGAAAGAAATGAGTTAATATCAGTTTGGTCCAACCAGATACCTATTCAATACAAATTAGTTAAGAGACAGCTAAGCCAGTCAGTACCATCTGTAAAGTCAGAAGCTGGGACTTTGCTGCTGAAAAAGAAGAGGCCAAGGCTAACAGGCACTGATTTTCTTTACATCATTTAGAACTTAACCCTTTCTAAACCTCTTTGCTCTTGGAGACTGCAATAACAATTTGACAGCACTGAATTATGGGTAACCTGTTAGCACAACTTAAAAGTCCCTGAAGAACAGGGCAATAATGAACATTTAATTTGAAGAGAAGCAGGCATGTGCCACAGATCAGTAAACAGAAGCTTGTAGCTGTCAGCCAGTGGTATGCTCAAGTCCATGGATTCATTTAAAGAAAAAAAGATATCACTGAAACAGAAGAATTCATTTTTGAGCAAGAATCCTTTTAAATTAAACCAATTTAGTGCACTTGCATTTTAGGATATTTAAATTAGATTTTGACAATTTTCTCATTCATAAAAGAGCTACATTACACCCTGACCCCATATGCACCTTTCTTGGTTCCAAAAGTTGAGCTGTTTGGCAGTGTTTTGTCTATGCACTGAGTAAATGAATTCTTTCTGTTTTGCCCAGCTGCTCTGTGAGGATGAGGAATGTCTAATCAAATCCAACAAATGTCATTTGGACACCATGACTGTAGTACCTGCTTCCAAAGTTCTGCCTCCAGTTGGCACTTGTTACAATTTAAATATCTTTCAGCACCTGGACGGTTAATTTACGTGATCAAGAGCAAAATCCAGAAATACACTTTCTGGGTGCCTGGAGTGGGATGTATCCTACCTGTCAAAAAGACATCTCTGTCTAAGTCTCTTCATTCTCTTTCCAGGCAATGAAGAGAAACAGTCACTCTTAGGCTATATGGTTCATCTAACTTAAGGTATCTGTATAAGATTCTGTATCACCTAGGATTTTTGCTTGTATAATTACTTATGTATTGAAAGCTTTATGTAGGTACTAGGAGCTGACATCTTGGATAAGCTGGCCACCACAAGAACTGTCTTACAAACATGCAAATTTGAGGTTCAGACACCTCCTGAAGAGACTTATCTCCTGTGTGCACTCACATCTGCCAAAACACAAGCCACTGAATTTAGCAAAAATTATGTCCATTTGTTCCATTTTCATTCTAAAGTGTGAAGTAAGCAATGCCAGTTCTTAACTTTTATGAGACACATGTGATTGCAGCTGAGAACTAGACTCTGTTAGCTTTATCTAAAAAAGCTACAATACAATTACTTACCCAGGCCACCAAAAAGTTTAAAATAAAGATCAAGGCCCAATTCTGTCAATGCCTTCCACTGAAATATAACCATTGAGACCAGCCAACAACAAAAAGTTTATAATACCAGATACAGACTCAAGAAAGGCCATGTTTACATATTTTGTCATGCTCCATGACAGCAAACTTTTGATCTCCACTTCTAAAGGTCATCAGTCCATTTTAAACCAGAGCCACAGCATAAAACATGCAAAGGCTGAGGCAATGAAGATCTTCCATTCTCTTGCTTCCCAGACAAATGTATTACTGTTTACTGTTTAAGTTTGAGTATTTTTAAATTAAAATTTAAAGAAGGAGATTTAGCTAATTTTTATGGTCAAAAGGATGACAAATTCTTATAAAAAAATAGGTATGACGTTAACCCTAATATCAAATGGACATTTATATCAGCATTGCAGAAAAGGCTTTAATTTTCAAAGAACATGGGGATTGCAGACACATTCATTCTGCCACCTTTCAGGTTATCCAGTCAGAGCTATGTCATCTCTTCCCTTGTGTTCAGGTCTTGACAAAAATTGCTCCTTTTCTACATCAGATTTATATAATCCACTTCCAGAGCACAAGGGCTGAGAGACCTGTGGAGGGAGTCTGTATTTTTTTCCACAGTTCTCAAATCATCCTCAGCCCCTGCCAGTTGAACATGAAGCAGATTCTCTGTGGGTTTACAGGATGAAACAAATGGCTGCTATATGGCAGGATTTGAGCAAGGAAAGCAGCTGTCTAAAGCAGTTATTAACTCCATACCTTTCCCTCTTACATGACAATTGTACAGTCTTGGAAACAATGCAATGATTGGAGGAAGGCTAAATTTACTGCTTAAACAATACTCTTTGAACCCCCTGTCTGGATGCATGCCAGACTATGAATTTTTATTATAAAATGCACTGAGGTAAAAAATAATAATATCTCTTAGCAGCTCCGGTTGATAACCAGGCCAAAGAAATGGGAAGGGCTGGAAAATATATAGCAAAATTCATCTTTCTCTGTAGTGTTCTGCAGCCTCCTTGTACCAGTGTTCCTGAAACACAGAGGCTCTTTAATTTCAGAAATATGAACGTTCATGAATTAGGCTTTGCATGGAGCATGTAAATTCCAAGCCAAACAGATTGTTTTGCTCATTGCTTTTGTTAAAACAGACTCTTAAAGGATTCCAGAGGTTAATAAATACATTAACATGCAAGGACTTGAAGCTAATGGTAAATAAAACCTTGGCAAAATGAGCTTAGGAAGTAAGAGCATTAAAAATCAATGGTTCCTTCAAAAGAGACTAATGGAACCATTTAAATTACTCTGCCATTACAAGGTTTCTAATCTTAACCAATAAAGGACTGAATAAGCAAATTAGATTACAACTCAGCACATTCTGACATCCTGTTGGCTGTAACTATAAGCTGTAACTATAATAAGATCTTTTTTCTGTAGATATAGTGGGAGAGAATATAATCACTTAGACATAGAAGAATACAGTTGAATGACTTTTTAAAAACTTCATACTGAATCCTAAAATCATAATTTGTGTTCACAAAAGGACAAAGGGAACTAAATATTAGATCTTGTTGATGTGAAAATTATGCAGATTTTGGATTTTCTGAGCACCATACTTAGCTTAAAAAAGATAAAATTATTTCATAAAGCAAAATTACAAAAATATTGACTGCTGTGTTTCTATCTTTGCAGTATCCTTTTCTCAGCTTCTTTCCTTTATAATGTGTTAGAGCATAAGTACTTACTCTTCACTAAAAAAATCAACATGATTCTAAGTCTTTTGGTGTGTAATTAATTGTAAATCTCTGGCAGAAAAGACAGGATTTCAAAGATGTAGTAGTATGGTCCACTTATATAACTCACCCAACCATGGTCTGCAACTACGAATAGATCCTTATTTTCCATGCATGTCTAGAGATGCATTGAAGCCATAACTTCACCGTTGTTCACCAATAATAATGATTTGCACACTTAAATTATATTTATTAAATATATCGGGATATTTCTCAAAGTTAATCAAACTAAACAATCTGTCAAGTCTTTACAGTATTCCTATTGTATTCCTCACTGTCTATGCTGAACTTTTGTTTTTATTTTCCAAGGTAATCTCCTGTGCTGCAAAACAGAAGCAGAATTGCTAAAGTGAACAACGTGCCTTAATCTATGCAATGTCTCCCTTTCTTTCTTTACACGTGAATTTTTAGCATGAGTGCCAAAGGACAAGCTATCCGAAAACAAAAAAATCCTGATTTCCTGGGAGAAAAAAAAGCAGCACAGTACATGCATTATGGCTGTAACTATAAGCTCTATAGGGAGTCAGGGAGACTCTCTGCTCCCTGCTCATTAGTAAAAATATAACTCTAGCACCAATGAAAGTCACAAGGCTACTGTTGTTTCAGCAAGTGGCTGAAAAGTAGGTACTAAATAATTAACTGCCACACTGATAAACATGGAGAGTGGTGGAAGGCCCAGAACTCCCTTGCTGGTCAACAAGCAAAGTGTTGTAAATAGCTTGCAATCAGTCAAGGAGTCAAGTACTCTATGAAAGGGAAGGATTGCTACCTAGGAAAGGTCTTGGAGGTGAAGGAGGTTGTAGCAGCCTAGAATATAAGGGGGCTATTTTGTATGCCTCAAACACCTATAGTTGCAGAGTCAGCCAAGGGTGATGGATAAAAATGTGCTGTGAGAAAGAGTAATATGTGATTGGAGAAGGGAGCCATACAGAGGGAAGCACTTTCCTGGGACAGACATCCTTGTTCTGGCTCCTGGAGATAAGCACAATACAGTACTGTGCAAGCACAGGAATGAGGTCAAGAAATGGGCATGGACTACAGGGGATGATCAAAACCACCAAACATCCACAAAGTCCTCTGACCCACTTTTATAAAGGTCTAAAAGAACAGACCATGCATGATAACTAATTTGCATAGAAAGTGAGAAACTTATCTCCAGGGTGCAGAAAACTTATCTATAAAAAGGTACCCTCACAGAGCCCAGGTGGCACCCACAAGACACTTAATGTCTCAGCTGGATTGATACTGGAGCCAGGATTGTTGATCTGTTTTTCACTCTTCCTTTCTTTCTCTCTCTCCCTCTTTAATCCATCTCCCTCTCTCTCTTTCTTTTCACCCTATCTTTCTGTTCAAAATCCACTGCCTCTTGTTCATAAGGAGAGATCAGGGACAAATGTACCAATTTTCATGTCAAATGTGCAATTTACTAATAAAACTTTGTAAGCTTTTGTGGACCCTATGACTTTTATCATTCCTTTCCACCATGAGCATCTATAAACCTTGTGTGCTCCCCTCCCCTTAAGGGTGGGATGGCACACAGGTGCAAACCAATGAAACACTGAGAGAGACTGAAAACAAACGCAGGATTGTCTTTGGCCAGCATTTATGCCCCTTGGTCAAGTATATCAAACCAAAGTCCTAAAGAGAACCCCTTCAAAATCTACTATGCAATAATATGCAATTTGCTTTCTATTCTTGTCTCAGATGGCTAGTTTGTTCATCCTAGGATTAACACAATGTGAGTCAAAATATTCTACCACCTAGTAGCAATTCAGGGCTCCACACATGTTCCTTTTCTGTGTTAGATTCAGAGACTTGGCATGCAATAGAAGACTGTCCAGACTGCAAGGGATCCTAACTTGGGCATCTGTCTCTGCCTTAAGAAAAACAGAGAGTGTTTTACAGATCTGATGTGGCATCATTAAACTGTAAAAGCAGGAGAAGCCAGCTCTCCAGACGCCTCTTTGTTGTATAACTACTGACAACCCAGGAATAATATATTTGCAATTCTGTGTACTTGGTACCCTGATGTTCAGAACAAAAGAAAAGTAAAAAAGGAAAATATCTTATTTCTTTAGCATTGACTTGTGAATACTTTTTTTGTATAGAACAGACTGAAAAACCACCCTTCTCAGCTTTCATTAAATGCAAAAGCTACAATTCTTAACTATCAAGTAAATGCAAAACTTTGTTATACATGAACCAATTGTAATAGCCATGAACAATAAACATTCTGGCCTCTCAAGAGTACTATTATGCACAACTTTCAAATCATATTTATGGACAACAAAGTGTGTGTGAGAGACCTACACCCAAAAGACAGAATTTAAAAATATGATTTTTAGTAAAACTGAAACATATTATAATTCCTGAGTCTGGACTTTATAAATATATTTTATGGAAACCAATTTTTGTATAGTGTGCTTAAAGAAAGAAATCTGCATTTAGGCATGATGATTTAGGTACTTAAATATACACTTAGGCCCATTAGTTTGATAGCTGAGGGCTAGCTTATAGCAAACTCAAACAAATCACGATACTTGGATCAGAACCACCAGAGGGTGATTCCTACTTTAAAAGTGACAGTGATAAAGTGCAGTGGAAGAATATAAAGGAATGTAATGTAGCTTTCTTTAAAAATGTACGTCATTTCATCATATTTCATAATAAGATATGTCCAGCTATTGTTACTGAAAATAATTTTTCCATTTGCCTTGTCTGTTTTGATTTGAGAGTGTTCTTCTGCAATTTTGTAGGTTATCCTGGTGGAAAATTTATTTAGGAAGAGAATTAAAAAAGATTCAAGAGAATTCAGCTAAAGCCTCAGTTATATTTGTAGCATATGCACTATTCTTTTCTTGTATGCCTCAGACAAGAATGCATAGAATTACACTTTTTTTTTTCCAAAGAAGCAAACAAAAATTAAATGGAAAGGGTACACTATAAAAATATATCCATTAAGAATAGATACAAGAATGTCAGATGTATAAACCCATATGGAGGAAAGCAGTCTAAATATATATATATTTGAAACCACAAAAGTTTATTAGATAGATAGCTGCCTGGATACCTACAATTATCTGAAGAAAGACAGCTGAAAATAGAGGTTAAGGATAAAAAAAATAATAATAGCTTTAACTTTCTATAAGAAAGTTGAGACAAAGAAGTTTTAAGTTTTAGCTTAATCTTAATAAAATCAATGATAGCACCCTTTGCCAGGATTCAATAGTTTTTTGTCCCAAAGGAGACTATGGAACACCTGGTGTGAAATCTTATAAATGCAAATTTTAAGATAGCTTTAGATTTCATTATCTGATAACAGATCATATCTCATCTTTCTACCAGCAAACCTAGTCTTTTATTTTCCATGCAGATTCCAGTAATGGAAGCTGAGCCTCACATACTGAACTTGGGATATAGTTCCAGGGGAACACTTTGTCCTTGGAACAAGAACTCAGGATCTATCCGTAACAGTGTCAGGATCCTGGGGTCATTCCTAGACTTCATCATCCCCTCCCAGCCACCTCCAGTGCTGTGGCCACCCTGCCCATGGCCCAGGACCACGTTTTGGTTCATCCCAGAGCTGTTGGTCTGTGCTCCAGAAGCCCCACAGCAGCTCAGCTCTCCAGCACTGTCTCTGGCCCTGATCTATACCACAGTTTTGTCTCTTGTCCACCCTCCTTTAACTTCAGACTGGAGCCCCTGGAGGCATTCTACACCTGGTGCACTACTGGTCATGCCAGCGGGTGTCAAAGCACCCATCTGTCACCACCTATGCTCTGCCAGCCGCACTCAATCCCTGAAGGATGGCACTCCTTCAGTGGAGCATCTCTCTTATGAGGAAAGGCTGGGAGAGCTGGGCCTGTTCAGCCTCCAGAAGAAGGCACCTCATCAATGTCTACAATCTGAAGGGAGGTGTCAAAAGGATGGACCAGGCTCTTCCCAGTGATGCCCAGAAGTAGAACAAGTAGTAATGGGTAGAAACTGGTGCACAGGAAGTTCTGCCTGAATATGAGGAAGAACTTCACTGTGCAATGGCTGAGCACTGGAACAGATAGCCCAGAGATGTTGTAGAATCTTCCTCACTGGAGAGATTCAAGAACCGTGGGGACACAATCCTGTGCCATGTGCTCTAGGATAATCTTGCCTGAGCAGAGAGGTTGGACCAGATGTGGTCCCTTCCAACCTGAACCACTGTGTGATTCTATGATTCTACAAACAAAACATAGGAGGCTTGTCCTGGCTAAAAAGAGGAAATATTCAATGCTTTGCCTTTTTGTGAGAAGAATGTGAGAGAAAGAGTGCAAAGTACATTTTTGCAAGCATTCAAAAGTAAGAAACAGAAATTTTGTCTTTAATTGTAATGGGTTTCCTATAATGACACAGCCATATCCAGGAAGAGTACAAATACTGCATTTTGTATCTTTCTTGGTTTAACTCCAGCCAGCAACTAAGCACCACACAGCCACTCTGCAGTGTGATGTGGAGAAGAACTGGGAGAAGCAAAGAAAAAACTCATGGGTTGGGATAAGAACAG
>VXAX01000686.1:153869-167567 GCA_013399835.1 Leptocoma aspasia | reverse complement strand
ACCTCTTCCCACCCTGCTGCCTCTCCCTCCACCTCCCCATAACACTGGAGGGAAACCTATGGATCAAGATTTGATGAAGATGGTAACCATCTCACCCTGCAGCAACTTCTGACTCAGGGCTTGTTATCTTTTGAAACCACTTAGGGACTTAATGTTAATATAATTGTAATATCCCAGGCCTGGATTTATATACCTTCTGTGAAGGAAAATTGGCAAATTTAGGTATTGTTACGTTTCCTGCAGGTGATTTAGTTGTTGTACTGATTATAAGGATCTGAAGAGCGTAATATTCATAATTACAGATGTAACTTTTGTGTCAAAGACAGCTGAGAAACTTTTCTGTATGTGTCATTTTGTAAGTGAAGAGATAAATAATCTACAAGAAGTCAGTATGTTTGCATGCCATTTTAGTTAAGAAATTTTATTAGAAAAATTATCTGTTTATTAGAGAAATTTAAGGTTAACTGTGTCATTGTAGTATGTTTCTGGATCCAGATAGCGTTATATAATTCCTTACTTTAACGCTGCTTAGCAAAGTTTAAACTCTTCAGAGGAAATATTCATGTATCATATGGTTACTAAAACTTGTCATGTAAGATGTATACTGCCTTTTCAAGAACTTTGATTTAGAGTATGATTGGACTGAATACTGATTTTTTGCTTACTTGTAATGATGCTAGATGTCACCCTAAAATCAGAAAATTGTATACCTGAATCTTACTCAACATAGGTTGCAGGTGACTCCTTAAAGTATTTGGCAGATCCCTCCTTGGAAATATTTGTAAATATGCTGGGTGAGGCTCATGCTCAGTTTAGCCACTCATCATTCAAAGCATTTGTTTGCCCCATGACCATCTTGTGCAGAAGCTATTCCAGGTTTGGATATAATTAATTCACAAGTCTATTGCAAGAGCAGGCAGAATTGTGCCAGCTTTACCAGTTCACTTGTTTTCTACCCCACAGCTTTAATAACATTTCGCCATGGAGAAACATGTGACAGCATTTCAAACCAGTACAGCTGTTCACTGATTCAAGTGCAATTGTACTTCCTTACCACTTATAAATTAAAATTAGACTTGATATCAAAACAGTTTAAGTACAGTGCCACAAGAGGAGTGAAAGGTAGCACACTCCTTTAGAATCAGCTGAAACCGTGCAGTCTTGTACACCCACTGACCTAACAGAGTTACGTGTGCAAAACTCAGTATTGTATAATTAGGTCCTTGATGTTTTGTCTTTAAATATGTATATCTCATTAGCTTTAGTACTCCAAGCTCAAATTCATTGTACTGGCAATCACAAAAGGCTCTATTACCATCTGCAAACTGGGCAGGTTTTGAATGCAGTTTGCCCAGACGTACAATGTTGTTATTTCTCTGAGTAAAGCTGCTCCTTGAAAAATCTTGGCAAACTTATGCTGATGCCAGAAAAGTACTGACCATGAACAGGACCATAAGCTGTTCTCAATACTAAATTCACAATGTATTACCACACCTTTATAATCTTTCCAGTACATCCTGCAGTTGTTGCCATTTCATCCATAAATCAGTTCATTGATGCTTAACTATTGTATGACAAATTATCAGTAGCTTTCTTGTAATGATGGAGTCAAAATGAGTTAAATTCTGTTGTATCTGAAACCTTTAAAGGGTCACTCTCAACTTTGAATCTAGTCATTGGAGAAAAAGTGAACTTAGAGCTCTCTGGCTGTTACCCTTAACTTCCACTGACTTTTGTCTGCCAGCAATTAGTGCTTTCTCCCTGCTGCTATGCAAGCTACTCACACCTAAGGGTATTGGTGCCTACAGAGAGCCTGTGCTTAAAGTAGCCATGTACACAAATTGAACCAAAAATTTGCTTTTACCAGAGCTTAATCAATACATTTGTTGGTCAGACAAAATAATTTAGCTTATAGTTGACGATGTCCCTTTCAAATATCATTGACTGGGTGTTGTAATTTGAGTTTGCCTGTATAGCAAACCACTGTCTCTTGACAAAATTCAGATATTTTCATACAACATTGGCAGATTTTGTGACACAGATTTTTTTTTTGCTCTTTATCATCAGACAAACTGTTGCAAAAATGTTGTTTACTTGCCTTTAACACTAACAAACTCTTGTGTATTGTAGCCTTATTCTTGATGCACATAATGGTTTTTATCAATAGATTAGGACATGCAGTGAAGGCAGTCATTACATGGCAAGAAGATGATTAATGGAAATATGCAATAAATCAAACAGGTGGCAAGAAGATCATGATGCAATAACTCAAACAGACGCTTCCACTCATCAGGGTGAACTCTGCAGTAGTGTTAGCTTTAAGGATTTTTACACAAGAAGCAGTTAACATGATGAGTGACTCTGAATATGTTGTTTATATCATAACATGAATACATAGAGTTTTCATAAAGGGATTCAGCCATAAGATATTATTTAATGTTACTTATATTCATTCCTTTGGTTGCTCGTAGGTTGTTGTTGGAGTCCAGGGCACAGAGAATTCTTCTCTGCCTGTCCTGAGAAGCCCTGACTCTCAAAGGAACACTGGTTTTAACTTGCATCCCTGGAGAAAGTTACCAAGGCTTTGGGATGAGTTAGAATCCACAAGGGTGTGAACTAGATAGTAGTATGTAGTAGTGTAGCATATCACAGGGTGAGAAATTTAGGGGTTTAAAATTTAATATGAGAGTGGATAGGAGGCAAGATGGAAGATTTTGGGCATTGTCTCATCTCCTTCTTGTTCTTCTTCTATTCCATTTTCTGTAATATTGGTGGCACAAAGTTAGTGGTTAGAGAAAGCAGTAGCATAGGTGTTACATGAGTAGATTAGTAAGAGTTATTGGTAGAAAAGTAGAAACAAAGTACATTTTAGAAGTTAATTGGACTAAGTAGCTTTACAAGACCTTGAATCTGTGTGTCTAGGCTTCATTTTGTGCCTTGCTAAGTCTGGTGTGCTAAGTCTGGTGTGCTAAGTCTGGTGCACTAGACTTCTGATAAGAGAAAAATAAACAGACTGAAGACAGAGAAACCAGGAGTCCTGTCCATTTTTTCATCCCTGGCACAGAACTCGTAAGGGGAACCCTCCTCCAAGGGCCCATGAGGAGTGTTCCACTCTTTTGTTGGTTCCACCAGAAACCCAACAAACTGGTGACCCGCGTGAACTGATAACCAGTGTTGTTCATGTTAAGAAACTTTCTCAACAGATATTAATAGAGGTTTGTTTGTAGGATATGTTAGGGAAACCCTTCCAGTCAAGGTCTTAGCTCTGGCCAAGCCCTGGCCCTGTCTGGCAGGGGAAGTATGCCATCAGACCCAGGTGTTTCTGCACTAAAAATGTAATCAAGGCACTTTGACTTGCTGATTTGGTCTTATAACAGCTGGACCCCCTTTTGAGGTAAACTTGGAAACCTAACCTGGGAAAGGTCCTCCAGGTTCTCACTGTGAAATGGGGCTCCCCAGTGACTGTAGGCTCTGGGTGAGTGTTTAGGCAGCTGACTGTTTTATTAGATGTATTGTTTTACTGTTCATAGTAAGGGAAGTGCATGTTATCAAAAAACAAAAAAGGAGGAATCTGGCTCCTCAAGAACATTTAGATTACACTAAATTTTTTGAATGCAGATCATCAATTTCGTTCCCCAGCAGAGTGATACTGCTCTGAAGATTTGTGTGTGCAGAATCAATTTCCAAAGGTTTTATGCAAGGATCCACAATTGGGTGCGCAATGGCAAGCCCCAGCTGATTTACTAACCCTGGGGAGAAGGTACACACGTGTTCTATTGCCAACAGGTCTAAAGTGGTTACCTGCTCATCTGGACAAACACTGATCGTCCCCAAGGAAAGGAAAAATGACCTAATCACCATCCAGCCCTCGTGGCCAAGGCAGGAGCAGAGGTTGGGCTGCCAGGAGCAGGGCTGTGTCTGGAAGCTTACAGAAACAGCCTGCCAACACAGGCCTTGTGCCCCACTGCACCCACCATCCTGTCATTGTGCTCCTGATGACCTTCTTCAGTTAGATCCTGTTACATGCTTCCAGAAAGACATTCAGTAATGTCAAAGACAGCATTTCCAGCTAATGGACCTCCTCTGGCCTAAACAGCATGGCGCCTGAGCTCTGGACATAGGAGCTCTGGAACAGTATTTCGAAATGCAGAAGAAACAACTCTTCCTAGGGATATTGGATACCATCTTTTTGTTTTCCCATGCTGTGGGTCTCTTTGCCAGGGCATAGTTGTCNAAAGTACGTTTTAGAAGTTAATTGGACTAAGTAGCTTTAAAAGACCTTGAATCTGTGTGTCTAGGTTCCATTTTGTGCCTTGCCTTCTGGTGTGCTAAGTCTGGTGCACTAGACTTCTGATAAGAGAAAAATAAACAGACTGAAGACAGAGAAACCAGGAGTCCTGTCCATTTTTTCATCCCTGGCACAGAACTCGTAAGGGGAACCCTCCTCCAAGGGCCCATGAGGAGTGTTCCACTCTTTTGTTGGTTCCACCAGAAACCCAACAAACTGGTGACCCGCGTGAACTGATAACCAGTGTTGTTCATGTTAAGAAACTTTCTCAACAGATCTTAATAGANTCTCAACAGATATTAATAGAGGTTTGTTTGTAGGATATGTTAGGGAAACCCTTCCAGTCAAGGTCTTAGCTCTGGCCAAGCCCTGGCCCTGTCTGGCAGGGGAAGTATGCCATCAGACCCAGGTGTTTCTGCACTAAAAATGTAATCAAGTCACTTTGACTTGCTGATTTGGTCTTATAACAGCTGGACCCCCTTTTGAGGTAAACTTGGAAACCTAACCTGGGAAAGGTCCTCCAGGTTCTCACTGTGAAATGGGGCTCCCCAGTGACTGTAGGCTCTGGGTGAGTGTTTAGGCAGCTGACTGTTTTATTAGATGTATTGTTTTACTGTTCATAGTAAGGGAAGTGCATGTTATCAAAAAACAAAAAAGGAGGAATCTGGCTCCTCAAGAACATTTAGATTACACTAAATTTTTTGAATGCAGATCATCAATTTCGTTCCCCAGCAGAGTGATACTGCTCTGAAGATTTGTGTGTGCAGAATCAATTTCCAAAGGTTTTATGCAAGGATCCACAATTGGGTGTGTAATGGCAAGCCCCAGCTGATTTACTAACCCTGGGGAGAAGGTACACACGTGTTCTATTGCCAACAGGTCTAAAGTGGTTACCTGCTCATCTGGACAAACACTGATCGTCCCCAAGGAAAGGAAAAATGACCTAATCACCATCCAGCCCTCGTGGCCAAGGCAGGAGCAGAGGTTGGGCTGCCAGGAGCAGGGCTGTGTCTGGAAGCTTACAGAAACAGCCTGCCAACACAGGCCTTGTGCCCCACTGCACCCACCATCCTGTCATTGTGCTCCTGATGACCTTCTTCAGTTAGATCCTGTTACATGCTTCCAGAAAGACATTCAGTAATGTCAAAGACAGCATTTCCAGCTAATGGACCTCCTCTGGCCTAAACAGCATGGCGCCTGAGCTCTGGACATAGGAGCTCTGGAACAGTATTTCGAAATGCAGAAGAAACAACTCTTCCTAGGGATATTGGATACCATCTTTTTGTTTTCCCATGCTGTGGGTCTCTTTGCCAGGGCATAGTTGTCTTTGGTGCGTTTTTATTGATTAAAAAAGAAGGGGGAGATGTGGGAGGAAAGAAATCCTGTTTGCTCTTGCTCAACAGAAAGCACTATGGGAAAGGTTCAGCTAACAGCCAGGTACAAACCAGGTCCTGTAACCAGAGAACAGGTTGTATGGCTGGCGTGTGCTTGCCTTGTGTGTGAGGCAGTGATTGTTTGGGGAGATGCATGGACACCACATGGTCAGAGAGCTGATTGGGTGAAGGGATGACACATGAAACACATGAACAGCAACACTGCAGTGGCAGGCAGCCAATGCATGGTTGTTTGGGTTAAGTTTAGAATATAAAAGGGTTCTGACTGTTACAGTAAAGAATCTTAGGAGCAAGCAAGGAGGTCCATGGGTCTTTGTTTCCCATTGCTACAGGATATCAGCAGTCAAGGTCAATAGAGCAAGGTGAGCAGTGACTGGTAAACAGAACTTGTTATTGCTTTGGTATCAAATTCTTGGTGCAGATCAGAGCATGCATTGTTCTGTGTTTTAGGTGGTCCACTTACAAGATGTGCCTGCCTGCAAGATGTGCCTGACAGATGCCAGGTAGATGTGAGTTTAAGGTATAGGTGTAGCACATAGCAATCAGAGTGGGGAGGTTTTAGTTTCACAGTCTCTCAGCGTGTGTTTTTTGCTCTGTTTTTCCACAGGTGCTGCAGTCACTCTCAGCATGCTGACAAAGTAGATGGAAGCAGGTGAGTAGGTGTTTAGGCATGGCAACTAATAGGTCAGCATTACATAGCAATCTGCTGAAGTGTGTACCTTTTGATTTTTGCAGGTATTGTGTGGACAACCTCTGGAATCAGCTGAGGATTTGACATTAGCCAGGGTGGCAGTGCACAGGAACACTGTAATGACTTTTCTGTAGTGCAGTGGTCATATTTTCTGTATAGTTATCTTAGATACTGTCAGTCCTAGCAGCTGTGGAGCTGAAATTTAAAGAGAGAGAAAGCTGAGGGAGAGGGGTGTTGCAGAAGGGGTCCATTTTGCAACGCATCATCTCTTGCTATCACTGTCTGAATTTTGCTGTTGGTCTGTCTTTTGCAGCTGCTAAAATGGAATGCAGGGAGTATATGAACATCCACACTGCCACTGTGTTCTGTTCTGTTGAGGATGGATTTTGCCCATTTTGTCTTCTCAAAGCTAAGGGTTGGGAGAAGAGTAAAATCTTTGAAATAACAGGAAGCAATTTGAAGTTAGCTTAGAGAATAGATCTGTAGTGGGACAGGCTCCTTGCAAATAAAGGAAGAGGTTTTTTCCTCAGCATCACCTAAGCCTTTGTCAGACAGGGCAGTTCCAAGCCATTTCCATGTTCTTGTGAGGTTTGTCATCAGTCTTCCATGTTATTGGCCTTCCTTGGGTCTTGATGTCATCATAGGTCTTTCTGCCTGAAGAGCCTATCTTTCAGCTCTGGTGTGATCACCAGGGTCTCAATCCTACCTGCTCACTGGTATAGCTGCACTTCGAGTCTCTGAGTTTAGCATGTATGTGTCTTGCATTGCAGCCATTTTTTGGTTGGTCACCTTTTGTTATGTCACTTCAAACTTCAGCAGCAAGCAGTAGAGTCATCCTCTAGAGACTGCCTTGTACTACCTGCTAGTCATTCTCTGATTCCCTATGCATCTCAAGCTTCTCAAGCATCCTTATTAACAGTTTTAGCACTAACTGTTTGTAACAAGCAGTTATGTTTCACTGTTAAGTGCCACTACTGCTCTATAGCGCTTTTTCCTTCAGCATCATAGACCTGTGGGTCTTCTTGCATAATGAATTCTGGGTCCATAAGGAGAAACCACTGAGCAGTTTCAACCTGTGTCTATGCTACATAGTTTCTGCCCATTGATTTCTGTGTTGTACGGCTCCATCACGCCTTGATGTCACTGTGGCTGTTTTTGCCCCAGCAGTACATCACAGGCCTCAGGTGCCATCACCTGGGTCTCCAGTGTCTGTACTTATCAGCATGAAGCCCCTCATGTGTCTGTTTTCATGCATTGCACGCATGTGTGTGCCTCACATGTCTGAGCTTTCTGCACAGTCTATCAGCATTATTCCAGGCTGCATTGGCAGCTGCAGTCTCTAACTGTGTACTTTCCTGGATTGAATTTATTCTAGTGTTTTCACATTTTTGCTTTTTGTGTGAAATCCAAAAAAAAATTTAGTTAAAACATTCCTTTTTGGCAGCATTGACAGAGCTGGGGACATGTTGGCAATTTATTTGCCATGAACATGTCTGATGAAACATAATTTCCAAGGGTTTAAATACAGTGTAACACTTACGATTCCCCACAGCCCCCCTCCACAGTTCCACCTAGTTCAAGTGAAAAGTGCTGTCTCCGACTTCTTCTTGGCGTTTTGTGCAGCGAAGCTGCCATCTAATGTGCTTTTTCCTGGTATTTTTGAGTAAGGGGGCTTTCATTACTTTGTCAGAAAGTTTATCACTGTCCTTTGGATGGCCTTTCATGTTGACAATTTCCCACACGTGTGTATTCCACTTCTCCCGAGACCCAGTTATTGTTTTAATTACTACTAAGACACCGTATTTATCATCAGTTAAAAGATAACCTCAGCCTCCTCTTTGCTAAACAATACTTTATTGAATTTGCTCCTCTAGCTAAACAATTCTCTATTGATTAAGTTTTCTGGGTTGTTTTGGTCTATGGAGTAATTCCCTGCAGGTGCAGCAAGGCTACTCCTTAATTTTCCCAGAATTCCTATCTTGTTCTATGGACACTAAATTAAACATAGGTTTACACCAAGAACAGCTAAAATAGCAAGGACTGAAACAAAATCAATTCCTTAGCTAACTAAGGGACAGCACCTTGCAAAAT
This sequence comes from Leptocoma aspasia, assembly GCA_013399835.1. Lineage (NCBI taxonomy): Eukaryota > Metazoa > Chordata > Aves > Passeriformes > Nectariniidae > Leptocoma > Leptocoma aspasia. Next base: position 159,103 of record VXAX01000686.1, on the reverse strand, counting down.
TGAGGGGACCAAAAGACTCCTGGCTAAATACAATATAACTTCTCTTCAGAGAATATAGAGGATGTTCTCATGCATCTTACTTCTCAGTTTTGGTAGTACCTTCTTTTGATATGCCATTTTGTTTGATTTCTATATGGTGTGTCTTAGACCCTCCTCATGTGGCTGTGTTAGTTCTGTAGGTGCCATTGCTTGAAAGTGTATTGGGTTCCAGAATTATTCTTGTGCAGAGTTTTCTTATGTCCTCTGTCATCTGTGTTTATATTAGGTGCACTGTGTGTCTGTGTGCCAGTTATGCTTGGAACTGCCCTGCCCTGGCACTGGAGTTATGGTTAGCTAGAATAGGAGTAACTCTCTATGGGTCATCCATTTTATATGGGTGTTGGGTAAAAAATGCAAAACCACATGAGACACTCTACAAGCAGCCATCCAAGACCTAGAAGTTATCCCCACACCCAGCTGATTTGGGACAAAAAGGACATTGGATATCACCAGCAGGATGCTGAAATACCAAGCTGCCCTACTGGAACAGAACAATGTCATACTTAAGGTAAGCACTACTTGGAACCCAGCCGTGTTTCTCCAGGCTTCAAAGGAAGCCCAGAGACCTTTGTACCATGACTACCTGGTAACCATTGAACAAGGGTGTTCTGGCAGGCTTGGTACTTGATCTCGAGTGATCCCATGCAAGACCCAGAACTGGACCTGCACACTGGTTGGAGCAGCAAGATATGACATGGAAGATGGGCAGCTGGGTATGCAGTGGTAACCCCGGCCCAGGAAAAAGAAATCCAGACTTTACTTCTTAACAGCACGAAAAGCAGAATTAGTTACTTTACACTGAGTGCTAAAATCACTAAAGGAAAAAGGATAAATATATGGACTGATTTAAAATACGGTTTTGAAATAATACATACCCATGGAGCCATATGGAAGGAAAAGGGATTCTTATTGGCACAAAGGTCTCCTGTTAAGTACAGAGAAGAAATAAGTCACCTACAACAGAGTGTACAAAAGCCAAAATAACTGGCTGTGATGTGCTGTAAAGCCCATCAGTTTGGAAATTCTTCAGTTAACACAGAGAATCAATTAGCTGACAAAACAGCTAAAGAGGTTGCTGAAAAAGATATCCTTGCATGAAAATCTAGCAAAGAGTTGAATGTCCTGGAATAAAAACCAGATTATAATAATCAGGACAGGCAGTCAGCCCCATCATTAGAAGCTACAGAAAGAAACAGCAGATGATTGGTGACCTCATGTGGGCAGATAATTGTACCTCCAAACATAATGTAAAATTATGAAAATGGAACTAAAACATCAGGAAACACGTTAGGAAATAGAGAATATGGCAATCACTTTACAAAGGAATTTAGTAGGCACAAAAATTATAGAAATTAATAAGCCATTTCTTGAAAAATATGTGGTTTGTTTGTAAAATAATCACAAGAAAGGGAGAATGCCACATCCAGAAAGTGTGGGGTAAGCAGCTACCTCTACCTCCAGCTAGTAAAATGGGAATTCACCAGGTGATTGTTGGCAAATTGATTTTGCAGAACTGCCCAGGCAGAATTGGGACTGGTACATTTAGGTATTGATAGATACTTTTTCTGGAGGGCCAGAAGCTTTCCCATGAGGCACCTACAAGGCAAGGGAAATGTCAAAAGTATTGCTGAAATTAATGTTTAATAGCACTGGAACTAACTCTTTTAAGTCTTAAAAGGTACATCACTATCAAGAGGTCATTGGCACTAGAGTGACATGTACATCCTTTTTCAACCAGGAGATCCAGTGTGCATCAGAGCCTGAATTTTGGACCAGTCCAGGAGAAGCGGAAGAGACTGTATCAGGTTCTTCTGGTAAACTACACTACACTCAAGGTAGAAGGAATCAAGCACTGGGTTCATCACATACAGGTAAAACCAGAGATCACATATCATTGTGATCTGATGGAAAATACTTTATGAAGGAAAATACAAAGGAAACAAGACTAACTAACACTGGATATTTTAAAAAATTATTTATTGTGGGGGGAATTTGTGTTGTTTTTGTTTTAAGGTTCTGTGACAACTTACTTACCAATATCAACCTCACCAGAAAATCGAATTCCATGGGGAGTCTCAGTCAGCAATTTGACAAAAATATGGGAAGACATGTGGGAAGGAAATAGTACCTATGCCAGTTGGATAGGGATAGAAGGGGAGTATTCTTTATGATGGACACATAAGAACTATACTGTTGAGAATTAAGTATTTCAAAACCAGATCTGGAAATAACCTCTGGAAATACTAATCGGCCAACAGGTTGCACTGATACCCCTTGGGGTATGAAGGATATTGGGAATGTCAAATGCCAGAAGTAAGGAATGGCCCTCAGATAGGACAATGGGGATATATCCAACAATAAACAGAAACCTTCCTGCACCCTGTATGCACAGCTTTTGGAGGAGCTACACCCCCTGCACAGGGCCGTATAAAGAATGCCTGCCTCTTAATGCTACATTGGTGTTAAGGAGTTTTTTTCTCATTTTATCTAATTTTTGGTAACAATATGACCAGCTGTTACTGACTACCTACATCTCTCCAGAGGTTCTTGCTTGGAGGGCTTGTCCTGCAAAACCCCAAACTGCCCATCTCAGCTGGAGCATGGTGTGTCATTTTCCCCACAGAAACCTTTATTCCAAGGGATTGGGTGTGCACAGGCATGGCTGCACAGCCCCCACCACCTTTGGATGTTGTGAAAAATACATATTATATGATTGGCTTTTTGCAAATATTAGAATGAATACTACATGTGTTATGTTGGAAAGCTATGTTGTATTAATTTTTGTAGTGCTGTATTAATCTTTTAAATGTAGGTTTTTGTTAAAGCATAGTATTAAAATAGAAACTATGTAATGTAAGATATTTTTTGTAACTAACTCAAAGAATGAATAAGATAACCAAGAAATTCTTCGCCTAAAGAAAACAACACGAAGACACCAGGAAAGAGTTATTGCCTCCTTATCTTTACCTTAGTAGACATGTTAAAGCCAAAGAATTGATTTATGCGATGAGGCGAAGAACAGAAATTAAACAGAAGACACCCTTTGTTTGAGAGGAATGTTTGAATCACGTATGAAGAAATATGAATATGCAACAGGCTATTGCTTTTAAGGGGTAACCCTTATGAGTGCTTTGTGCTTTTCCTGAGAGAGAAGCACCCAGACGTCCGTAATTCTTTGCTTTTATTGTCTCTTATTGTCCTAACCCTAATTATTACAGTTTGTATTACCTTAATTCTTTTATTATTAAACTTTTAACATTTTAAAAAAGAAGCAAGTGTGAAGCGTTTTTCACAGATGTCACCCAGGGGGAGACTCAGGCCCACCTTCCTCCACGGCCCCCATGTCAAGGCTCCCCGGGTTGTGCCTCTGCCCTGCTCTCCCGTGGTGCCTGGGCTCCCGCGGGAAGGACAGCTTCCCTTTTCTGCCAGGGCGAGCTGCGACTGGCAGCACTTCTGCTGCCTGCTGGGCCCAGGACAAGACTTCTAGTCCCTGATGCCACATGCCTTGTCAGCCATGGTGGCCTGCTGACCTCCACAGGCTGCCACAAGTGGAAACGCAGCAAGAACAGGGCTGGGGAATCACTCTGTCTCAAATGCTCACCCAGAAGAATCTGCAGTTCTCCATGTTTACACAGCCCAGGTGCAAGGGCAGTTCCTGGCACAGCTGCAGAGCCTGCAGGGAGCCCAGCACAGAATGTGCTGAGGTAGCAGCAGAGAACAGCAGATGAGCACTTTTGGGGTCGGCACCAGCTGTAACAGACCATTACACTGAGGCCATTGGCTTTGGAAGGTCTGACACAGTCCTGGAATCCCCAAATCGGGGATGCTCACTGCAGTCACTGAATGCTGGATCTGGGCCAGAGCTCAGCTCAATCCCATTTTGAATATAAACACCTTCCTTGAGATGAAGGCTGTGTGTGTCAGGCATAGTTAAAACTTAGGCAAACAGAGGGAAAATCAGAAGGGCTTGTGCTGTAGGCGTAGAAGGTGCAATGACAGAAAAAAGAGAAACATGGCTGCTTACCTCACAGAACCCCTCAAGGGTTGATTTTCACAACGGGGAAGTATTTCCTCCTTTGCAGAACAGCAAAAAGCATTTTTTATTATTTCAAAAATCTTGAAAATCACAATTGTTTTCCCAGTTGCAGGAAGACCAAGGACAAATTGTTCCCTTACTTTGTGCAGGTTGTTGGCGTTTAGCTCATGCTGTTTGAGACTGAGAAGGTTGAAAATCTCACAGCTAAGACTGTCACTCAAGCAGGACTTAAATCACAGCACAGCAATTACAAGTGCTTGCAGGAGGGTGGGGATGTCCCTTAAGGTGAGGATGTAATTCTTTGGGCAAAAGCTGGTGGAATCAGACTGGGCTTCTTGCCAGGGAACATAATTCTTGCAACACCAATCTGGTAATTTGTGCCATTCAGCTGCAGGATTTGGGGAATCACTGTGGCAGGAAGCCCTCATCCATCCTCCCCTCCACCACCAGACCTGGTGCATATGGATAACTTTTTACCCCTTGGTCTGCTTGGTTTGTGAAAACTACTCTGCACCCTGCAGAGAAGAAACAATGTCTTCTTTCTTAAAACAGGCTGTGTCTGTGTTTAGAGAGCTCCTAAAATTGGTAACAGCATGAGGGTACTGCTGGCATCCATGAAGATCCAGGGACAGACTAGGAAAGGGGTGAGAAATACCCCAGAGAGGGGCAGGTTCAGGTGGCTCACAGGTGTGGGCCTGGAGCTCCATGCACGATTGCTGGAGGACCCTCAGCATTTCTCTGGGGCTGTTGGTACTGGGGGCTTTGTCCTGGCGCCTACTGTGGAGGGATGTGGTGGACCCCCCTCACAGAGAGGCTGTGTAGAACCTAACACAGAGGGATGCGGGAGACCCTTCCCTGGAGGCCCTGGGACCCCCTGAGGGGCTGTGGGGACCCTCACACAGAAGGATATGGAGGCCTCCCTATGGAGGTCGTGCGGACCCTCACACAGAGGCTGGGGGAATCTTCCCAGGGACCGGGAACCCTCACACGGATGGGTGTGTGGGACTCTCCCTCACAGGGATGGGTGTGTGGGACCCTCCCTCACACGGAGGCTGTGTGGGACTCTCCCTCACACGGAGGCTGTGTGGGACCCTCCCTCACACGGAGGCTGTGTGGGACTCTCCCTCACAGGGATGGGTGTGTGGGACTCTCCCTCACA
>VXAX01000686.1:131949-153235 GCA_013399835.1 Leptocoma aspasia | reverse complement strand
GGATGGGTGTGTGGGGCCCTCCCTCACACGGAGGTTGTGTGGGGCCCTCCCTCACACGGAGGCTGTGTGGGGCCCTCTCTCACAGGGATGGGTGTGTGGGGCCCTCCCTCACACGGAGGTTATGTGGGACTCTCCCTCACACGGAGGCTGTGTGGGGCCCTCTCTCACAGGGATGGGTGTGTGGGGCCCTCCCTCACACGGAGGTTGTGTGGGACTCTCCCTCACACGGAGGCTGTGGGCCCGCCTCTCACGCGCAGCTTTGCGGGCTCCGTGCGCGGAGCGGGCCCGGCTGCGCGGGAGGCTCCGGCCGCGCGGGGGCGCTGCCCACCCGTGCACGCCGGTTTCCCCGGAGCGCGGTCATGGCGGGCGCGGCGCGGGGCGGGGGTAGCGCCGTGTGCCGCTCCCGGGACCCCGCCGTGTACCGCTCCCGGGACCCCGTCCGCAACCTGCGCCTACGGTGAGCGCCTGCCCGGCCCTAGCGCGGCTCCGCCGGCCCGCACAGCCCTGACGCTCCGCTCCTTCCCCGCAGGGTGCGTATCCAGCGGGTCGCGCCGGCCGGGCCTCTCCTGCCGCGGGCGCCGCCGCTCGCCAGCCCCGAGCGCCCGGGCCGGGCCGACCGTGCCGGCGATGAGGGAGCGGTGCCGCTGCGGGTTACCGCGGCCTCTCGCGCAGGCGCCCAGAGACCCCCGGAAGACGAGGAGGAGGAGGTCGAGGTGGGGTGGCAGGAGAAGCTGTTCAGCCAGGTGGGTGCACGGAGCGGGGGGCGGGAGGGACTTCGCGGAATGGGTCAGATCGGAGGCGATCACGGGGGCCATCCAGTCCGACTCCCCTGCTCAGGCAGGGACCCCAGAGCAAGCTGCTCAGGCTTGTGTCCAGCTGGCTTTGGCATAACTCTAGTGAGGGAGACTCCACGCCCTTCCTGGGCAGCCTCTTCAGGTCACCGCACAGGGAAGAAGTTCTTGCTCGTGTTCAGGTGGAACTTTCTGGGCATCAGTTCCTGCCCGTTCCACTTGTCCCTTTGCTGGTCCCCAAGGAGGAGAGCCTCGTCCCTGCTCTGACCCCTCGTTGCAGACACTGACAGACAGGGATGAGGTACTCTCTCAATGAAATACCTTCTCGAGGCTGAACAGCCCCAGCTCCCTCAGCTTTTCATCGTAAGGAAGCTGCTCCTTGCTGAACTTTGTCACCCTTGGCTGAACCTGCTCCAGGAGCGCCATATGTCTCCTGTCCTGTCCAGAACTGGACAGGCTTGGGGGAGCTTCCTGACACCCCCTTTTCTGCACATCACTGTGGGGTTCCTTGTTTTAGGGCGAGCTACTGTGCCCAAGGCTTTCCAGGTGGGCATTGGTGCTACTGGCTGCCACGCGCCTGAGCAGTTTTGGAGCTGCTCTGGAGCTTGGGTTATTTGCTGGGATTCCCAAAGGGTCTTGTCTCTGGGGTGGCTTTGGAAAAAAGCTGAAAAATATTTGTGGCTTTGCCAAAGCTGGTGAAAGGCAGCTGTTGTGCTTTACCTGTGGTGCTGTCAGTTTGAGGTGGATCTGTACCTGAATGAGTCAGCCTGCCAGACTCCCCTGGACTGGCAGTACCACGAGGAGATCCAGAAACTAGAGAAGGCTGGAGGTCGGAAGAACTGTCGCATCTTCACCTACACTGACCACGACCGATTCACCAACCTAGAGGAGGTACCAGCTCTTACTCAGTGTCTGTCAAAACTTCCAGTCCTACTGCAGAGGGAACATTTCTTGGTTCTCAGCCAGGCAGATACCCTGAGTGCAGGAGAACACACTGCTGCAAGGCAGTTTCCCCTGGTGTCCCAGACCTGGGGTGGGATGTCCCTGGTTCAGAGCTATGGTCGGGACAGCCAGAGGGACTTGGCTCTGTAGGAGCACTGCTCTATAGGAAGCTTGCTGGGTGGAGTGAGCTGTATTTTGCCACCAGAACAGTGAAGGAATTCTGCAGTCATTTAGCAATTTGTCCTTGCATGTGGTTGTGTGCATATCTGTTCCCTCCTCTAAGAGGAGAACTGTGTTTGGGAAAGATGTTCAGTTAAGCTAGTTCCTTTCTGTTCTTCCAGCTCTGCCAGAAGGTAACTGACTTGGATCATGAAGTGCCATCATATCTGGTCGAGAGGATGGCCAATGTGAGGAGGAGGAGACAGGACCGTAGGCCTGTGTGAGTTCAGACTGGGGCTCGGAGCTTGTTCATGCAGGTTTCGTGGTGCTGGTGCCCCAGCTGTGGATCAGCCTGGTCCGTGGGAGCTGGTGGCTTGTTCTGTGTCACACATGTAATCCAGCACTGTGACTCCTCATCATGGTGGCTTTGGTACTGCTGAGGTGAGATGTGACTGGTGCTGTTCTGTTGTTGACAGAGAAGCAAGTTCTCTGAAGTCAAAAATCATCACCTGGGAACCTTCAGAAGAATTTATAAAGAACAATCATGTAATTAACACACCTGTCCAGACCATGTACATCATGGGGGACTTGGGACCTTATGGGAAGTAAGTAAAATCCTGAAGTGATCATAATTTCCCAAAAGAAAATCCATCTTCCCGCCTTACTCAAAACTCCTGTTTCTTTCATTAGTTAAGGGGAGAGAATTCCAAGAGCTCAGTAACATGGGCTGCAATTTTTTTCTGCCTCTTTCTTCAGTTGGGAGATAGTTGAGTGTATACCTCCAAAAGGCTTCTAAACCAATCTAGGAAAGTGTGTATGTGTTCTCTTCTGTACCCCCAAGTTCCTTTACTGGCTCTGCTGTTCCAGAGCAGGAGAGTGTCTGTGTTCTCTGTTCAGGCTGTTTTCCTGGTGTTCTCCTTCAGGCTTGGTCACAGGGAGTATGAAAATGTGCTTTGCACAATCAAGGTGGATGGCAATGGGGTGATCACAGTGAAGCCTGACTTCACTGGCACCAAAGGACCCTACCGGTGAGTGGGACAGGGCTGGGACCTCTCCTGGGACTGGGGGCTGAAATGGCTGTTTCCTGGTCACCCTTCAGGCAGGGGATCAGCACCTAAATTGAGAAATATTTCATTTATTTCAGAGATTGCTAGGAAAATATTGTGTGCTTATGCTCAGTGTCACTGTGTGTGTGCTGTGTGGGGCTTTGGTGCAAGTCTCTTGGGATGCAGGTTATCATGGAATGGTTTGGGTGGGAAGGGACCTTAAAGCCCATCTTGTTCCACCCCCTGCCGTGGGCAGGGACAAGTTCCACTAGACCAGGCTGCTCCAAGCCCCGTCCAACCTGGCCTTGGGCACTTGCAGAGACGGGGCAGCCACAGCTGCTCTGGGCAACCTGTGCCAAGGCCTCACCACCCTAAGAGGGAAACAGTTCTTCCTAATATCCATCTATCCTGCCCTCTGTCAGTTTGAAGCCATTCCCCCTTGTTCTATCTCTACATCCCTTGTAAAATTACGTTATGCATGTGGCAGACACAAAGCAAGTCTTCTGTTTTGAGGGAATGATGCTGGCAGGCACTTGGGAGTGAGGAGAGGGCTGTGAGTGCCCTTGTCTCACTGCACAGGCTGGGTAGCGGGGACACTGCTGGGTCAGGAGGTCCCCATTGATACCTGTGCCTATTCTCTGCATAATGGGGGAGTTTTTCCCATGTGTTTTGGGACTCTGCAGGATCGAGCTGGATGGAGAGAAGCGAGAGGTGTGGGAATACACTATTGAGAATGCATCTGCCCAGGTGCAGCCAGAGGAGGAGGAGCGTGAGCAGCGTGTGTTCAGAGACGTAAGTACTGCCCACGGAGCATATTCACTAGTTCTGAGTAACAGAGGCAGCTCACATCATCATGGAGATGTAACTGCTTGTGCTCTGCACACCCAAAGTGACAAAATATCACTGCCCTGAGCCTCATCATGCTCAGGGATCTGAGAACTACAGCAAATACTCTCTGCTTCATCCCTTATTCCTTAAAAAAACCTTGTCTGTAGTTGTCCTGCCTCTGGCTGCAGTGCTTTAGAGAGTGAGAACTGATACAAGAAACCACCCAATTCCATGCCTTCCTAGTGTCACCTGCCAGTGTTTTTCCTTGCCTTTTGAGCAGTGGGCAAACCCTTTGCTTAATCTTCCTCCTGCTGCCTGTATATTTATTAAATGATATCTTGTTACCTGTAGTGTCCTAGGATGTTTGGATCCCATTTCACATCTCTATTTTTCTGAATTGCCTTATTGTCTCTCGTCAGTTTATGAAAGTACTTTCTGGTTTAGATTTTTATTTGTGCATTTCCTTGCTGGTTTTGTAGTCACCAAGGAGATAATGATTTCACTACACTAATCTCTGCCTGGGCATTTCCTTGGAATAGTTTGTACCTGTGTTTTTCAGATATCATTTAAGATCTGATTCTTCAGAGCTTCTTTTCCCTTAAAACTAGCCTTGGAAAACCAAAGCTGAAGTTCTGTGCAGTGTTAGCAGTTATGCATCTTTGTTTTATTAGATACTTATATTCTCCATATTTGTTGTAATAACCCTACATATGCCAAGTCTGGTAATGATTTGAGTTTAAATTATATACAGTTTAGGTTTTGCAGTACATAACAGCAGATATAATCAAAATGCCACTCTTTTTTTTGTTGTTGTTGTGTGTTCCCAGCTCTATGGGCGGCACAGGGATTACCTCAGTGAGCTCGTGGGCTCAGACTTTGAAATGGTGAGTTCCCCAGGCACTGGCAGGGAGTGCAGCTCTGTTGTCTTTGGGGTCTGGTGACCTGGCTCACACAGTTGCCACTTGCAGCACAGTCTCCAAAGACTGTTCTGCTTTGGAGGGGGGTTGGCAGCTTTTACCTTGTGGCTTCCAGCAGAAAATTGGGTCAGAAGGGACAAGTGGCAGTGGATTTGGGGTCTGCAGAGATCCATCCTGCCCATTCAGGGCCTGCTGAACACTACAGTCTCTGTGAGGCTGTGTGCAGTGCCTTAAGGCCTGTGATTGTAGTACTTCGAGAATGAAGGAGGGTTTATGTCGTCAGGGACAGTGATTGCTGTTAACTTCTTCAGTGTCAAACAGCTCTATGTGCCACTTTGTGCAAATAAACATCCCCTCTCACACTCAGACTCGTGCAGTTTCCATTCTCACTGAATTATGCAAACTGCAGTCTTTTTTTGCTCAAATACTGTTTGCCAATACAGTGAATACAAATCAGTGAAATACAATACAACACAGTGAAAGTTGTGCTTTCCAGTACTTTAATAGAGTGTCTCAGGGCTTCCTCCTGCTCCCTCATCTTGGGCAAATATAGGATCATGACAGAAGCAGGACTGTGATAAGCAGGACTGTGATTTCTGCAAGTGGCTTCTCACTGTGTGTTATATTGATCTTGACATCTGTAAGAGACATTTACAGAACAGTAAATTCCTGCGGGCTGGGCTTTGGGGGATTTGGTCTCTTTAGAGCCTCTTTCCAGAGAGACTCTTCACTTCTGGAAGTGATAGGACAAATGATGTCTCCTACTTGGCCAGAACAGTAAATCATTCATGTCCAAAAACCCATGAAATACCTGTGTGCAATGCTGTTGGGAAGGAATTGTTGAGGTTGCACCAGAGGTTGTTGAGCTCTTTATCGTGTTTATCTGCTAATTTTTCCAGCCTCTTCCTGGTACTCTGAGACTTTTCATGAATGGAGAAATAGGTGAGTCCTTATTCTAAACAGTAATAGGGGCCAATGTGGGTGTGCTAGGATGGCTGAGGGTATGATCCAAGGATTTTTTAATCCCTAGATTCAAGAGGCACTAGAATCCTTTACTTCCTTCTCCTCCTCCTCCCCGTTTCCTGCAGACTAATCCCTTGAGAGGCATTTACAGGTTGGAGGTTACAAATGCTGTAGCTGTTCTAAGAAGGCTTAGATCTGAAAAAAGGAGAGCAGATGGCTAAAATCTCTATTAACTTCCCAAAGAAACCAATTAAATGTGTGAACTCCCTCATCTGGTTAGTGAAACAGAGACAGGGCTAGTCTGGAGAAGGAATCTTCTCTGCAGTTCATCTCCTGTAACTTTGAAGACTTTTCCCAGCTTCCAGCAGTAACTGATTTTCCATGAGGTTATTGGTGTGGCTCTCCCAAAAATCTACAGTGAATGCTGGAAGAATTTGTGTGGAATCAAACAGCTGACGTTCGTTCTCTCTTCTCAGTTTCAGCTCAAGGCTATGAGTATGACAACCTTTATGTGCATTTCTTCCTGGAGCTGCCTAACCGTGAGTATTCACATTCCCAGCCACATCCCAGCAGTTTAAGAGATGAAACAGGCTTTGGCTGGTCCATCAGACCAGCTCTGCTGGGAGTCAGCAAAAATTAATGTTGGGACTGGGATCTAGTCAGAGCCCTGCAGAGCTAAAATGGCAGAACTCAGCTCAGGCTGGGACATAGAGGTGGTGGTGACCAGTCTATCCAAACTTCATTCCTTATCTTGCAGAGAACAGCCTTCCTGTACTCCCCACCACAGTGACCTTGTCTGATTTCAGTGCTTGCCATCATGCTTTATGTTAATATTAACATATTAAATTTTGATGGATAAATAAGGCTCCCAGCACTTACATGCATATTCTGCTGCATGTTTAATTCTCCTAAAGCTATGGCTCTGCCTCCCCTCTCTGGATATATTTGTCAAGATACCACTCCTGCTACTCAGTACATTTAGATGAGGCTCCACTTTTCTCTTGACATGGAGTTGGTGCTTTTCATGGACAGTTCAGGGTGTTCCAAAGAGCACTGCCTGGAACAGGACAGGGAAAAGTCATATGAGGAACAGCTGAGAGAGCTGTGGGGGCTCACCCTGGAGAAGAGGAGGCTCAGGGGGTCCTTCTCACTCTCTACAACTCCTTGACAGGAGGGTGCAGCCAGGTGGGGATCAGGCTCTGCTCCCAGATAAGTAACAGGACAAGAGGAAACAGCCTCAAGTTGCACTAGGGGAGGTTCAGGTTGGACATGAGGAAGAATTTCTTTATGGAAAGGGTGGTCAGGCATTGGAAGGAGCTTCCCAGAGCAGTGGTGGAGTTCCCATCCCTGGAAGTGTCCAGGGAATGACTGGATGTAGCACTCAATGCTCTGGCCTGGTTGATAAGGTGGGGATCGGTCACAGGTTGGATTCGACGATACTGGACGGCTTTTCCAACCTTAATGATTCTGTGAATGTCAGGGTGGGTGCTGTTACTTTTTACCCCAGTCATCAGGGACTGACATTCTCCTTTGAGCTGCTCTGGTTTGTGAGTTTGGCCTCATCCCAAGCCTTCATCTTCTGTCCCCCCCAGAGTGGTCAAGCTCCCCGTTCCAGCAGCTCTCAGGAGTGACGCAGATCTGTGCCACCAAGACAGTGGGCTGGGTAAGGACACTTTCAGACCTGCAGAGCAATTTGAACAGGCAGTCTCTGCAGTGGAACATGTGTAACAAACTACAGATATATTCAGCAAAGTTCTTCAGTTGAGGGCTCCTTTCAAGACCAGAGCATGTTTGGGATTCTCCTTTTTCTAATTATACTTGTCATTTTCTCAAGGGTCCAAATAATGTTTTCACCATCTCCAAATAAAACTAAACCAAATAAAACTAATCCCAAGCATTTTCTGGAATCTCACATTTTTATTCATTCTTGCTGACTGATTGCCTTTGGAGCTTTGATTTTTGTGTTCTCCAATGCTCTGAGTTAACCAAGCATTTTTCCAGCTTGCCTGGGGCAGGAATGTGTAGAGACTCTATATTGACTTTGAATTTTATCAGTTTTATAATGTATTTTATATGTTTTCATATTATAAAAATAATTATCATACAACATTTCAGTAATATCATTGTTTGAGGTACTGTGCTTGGCTTGGTTCCTGTACAGTTTGAGGCTGGCCTGTAGTTATGCAATGGGCTGAGTTTTCATTTGAGGTGTGTCACTCCCCTTTTCCATTATTTTCAACATCCTATTCCATTGACATGGCACTAGGGAGTGTATGCAGGTCCATCCTGCAGTAATGTGTTTGTTAGTGGGATGTAATTGATCTTTTTGGGCAGCATCACCTGCTTTCTACCATTAGTTCCTCTCTCCCAGCTCTCTATGCCCTCTGCTGTGCTGGTGAGGAATTCTCTTGTCCAGAATCTGATTTCTGCCCCATTCTTTTTCTAGGATAATGTGGCATACTTCTGCTACCCATTCACTGTGGAGATGTTTTACACCCAAGAAGATGAAGGTGTGTTTATTTCCTTGTTCCTCTGAAATCCTTTGGCCCCACTGTAGCCATCATGCTGTCTGTCCTGTTGGAGATGAAAGGACAGAGAGAAATGTTTCTGGTTCAACAGAAGTTCACCCTGTCACCATGCAGCCCCTGGACACATCCTGTGTTTGCCCTGCCCAGGAATCCATTAGCATTTTTATGGATTCATTGAGGTTGCCCTTTTTCTAGGCTGTAGGCAGGTTTATCTGGTTGGAAAACTACTTGGATCTTAGTTTGTCTTTTTAAACCTGGAGTGCAGGACTGTGTTGCTGTGCCTGCACAGAGCCCTGGGATGCTGCAGCTGGAAAACCAGGCAGCTTTTTTATACACAACTAAAACTCTGTGCTGAATCTTACATTTGTGGACGTGCTCAGTGACCTGTATAATCCCTAGATAGTTCATGTCACTTTGAAACTTCAGCTCTATTTTAAGCTGGGCTGCTCTGCTGCCTGTTCCTGCTGCTTCTTCACCAGTCCTATTGCTCTGTGGATACAATTGCTAGGGACAGCACTGTGGCATGCCTTGCCACTTGAATCCAATGTACACTTTGGATCTGTGTATTCAACCAACACTAATGAATTTTCAGACTAGAAGAAACACAGTGAGTTTGTTTCACTGTGGAAAAAAAGAAATGCTTGGAGAGATGTAGAGAATCTAAGTTAATATTCCCCCAGTAGCAGTGGGAAAGTTCAGAGATGAACAGGTTCTGCTGTTTGGCTTCAGATCATTCACAAAAAATTGTCTTGTCTGCTCTAAGATAATTGACAACCCAGTCTGGACTTGCTCTTAAAGAATTTTCCCTAATTTTTATCCTCAATAATTCTGTTTTCAGCCTCAAATCTGAGGGTTCAACTTTTACAGGGGAAACTAATCAACCATAAATCTTTGTTAGTCATTGTAGAAGAAATACAGAAAGGACTGTGGCGGAAGGGTGCTGGAGAGTGTCCAGAGAGGGAGCAGAACTGGGGAAGGGTCTGGAGCACAAGGAATAGCTGAGAGAGGTGGGTGGACTCAACCTGGAGAAAAGGAGGCTCAGGGAGGACCTTCTCACTCTCTACAATTCCCTGACAGGAGGGTAGAGCCAGCTGGGGGTTGGGCTCTATTCCCAGAGAACAAGGGGCAGGACAAGAGGAAATCTCAAGTTGCTCCAGGGGAAGTTCAGGCTGGACACTAGGAGGGATTTCTTCCCATAATGGGTGTCAGGCATTAAAAGGGGCTGTCCAGGGAGGTGTTGGAGTCTCCGTCTCTGGAGGTGTCCAAGGAACAACTGGAGGTGGCACTCAGTGCTCTAGTCTGGGTGACAAAGTGGGGATTGGTCACAGGTTGGACTCTATGATCTTGGAGGTCTTTTCCAAGCTTAATGATTCTCTGATTCTTTGGCTTCCTACTAGTGGAGTTGTGCATTTAACATTCTTTTTCTCAGTGATAGTCTCTTTCCCAAAGCTGTGACCTGCTCCCCATCTTGCAGACAGTCTCCCTCAGTGGCCTGTTCTCTACTTTGAGGTCCTATCCCTGGATTTCTGGCAGAGGTATCGTGTGGAAGGATATGGGTCCTTGGTGCTGCCAGCATGTCCAGGTAAAGCATCCTTGGGACATTGTGTTAATTGTCTGGGAGAATGAGTTGAATGGGAAGTCTTGGGAAGTGATTCAGCCAGTCCCAGGGATTTGGTGTACTGAAGGAAGCAGTCAGCTGTCTGGGGTGCAACAAAGAAGGATGTGAGGTGCATCTTGAGTTGCTGTGCTTGATCCTTTGATACTGCCATCACAACGTCTGGTGTGATAAAGCTCTGGGGTGATGCTGTGCATCCATCTTCACACGTGTCCCACGTGGGATGTGGGAGTGACCCCTGTGTGTTATGAGGAGATGCTGCTATTGGGCAGAGTGTACTTTCAGCATTGGCTGTGAGACTAGAACGTGCTGACTCAATGGGAACATGCTTTTAGAACATTCCTGATACTGTGCAGTGTTTCCATTTCTTGACAGCTCTAGGTTGGGTCAGCAGGTATCCACCTGCCTTTGCTGTCCTTCTGTGCTGAATAAACCACAGGTCACAGCAGCTAAGCTGTCCTCTTGTCCTGGCTAGGTGTCCACATGCTCACCATCCCTACCTGGCGTCCTGTGGGTCTGGGAACTGTTGCTGAAATGAGGAGGTTTTTCATTGGGGGATCTCCTGAGCTGGAGGACTTAACCTACATCCGGATACCATCGACCTTCAAGGTGGGCTCAGCTGCAGAGTAGCATCTTGACAGGACATGGTGCATTTTGCTCTTGGTTCAGATGTCCGTGGTCAGCCTGGACCAGATTTGAACAAAGATGAGCTGCTGGTCCTGTCCCTCTCACTAAAGAAATGTCTCCTCTGTGAGTCTTGTAATCCTGAACAGAGGAATGAGCAAACACTGAGGCAGAGCTGTGCCTTCTGAGGGGTGAGCAGCTTAGAGAAGTAGGGGAGCATGGACCAAAGCCTTGGCTTGCCTCTGCCTATACAGTGTTTTTCAGGTCAGAATTTGGTACCAGCTATAGACTTCTCCTGGGTTTCTGTGAGGAATTTGGGCTGTATTATGCCTCGAACAACTTCCTGAAACAAGAAGCTGATGGGTGTGAGGCAGGTAGAAACTTCATAATCTTCAGAAAGTTGCAGAGGTGGCTGCTGGTGTAATGAGCAGGGTGATGTCAGTGGCAGCTTTGTGTGGGGACAAGCCCTGATGCAGTTGTTGAAACCCTGTCCCAGCACTCCCCTGTCAGCTTGCAAGTGCTCAGGTCCTGCCCTGAACACAGCCTGGAGCTATGTGCCCTTCTTTCCAACCTTACAGGGAAGGGAAGACTGTGCCCACAAAACAGGAGTTTGTGCTCTGGTGGAACATGCTTGTTTTCACTGTGGGGTTACTCTAACCTGTGCCATCCCTGCAGGGAAAGCGCCTGAGCCGCTTTGGTTTCCGGACAGAAACCACAGGGAGCGTCACATTCCGGCTCTGTTGCCTGCAGCAGTCCAAGTGAGTGCAGCAAAGGGAGTGTGAGCTCCATCAACTCCATCTCCTGTGGTGGTTTTGGCAGCCCTGACCTGCTGGTGTGCTTCTGTGCAGAGCCTTTCTGGAGAACAGTGCCCTGAGGCAGCGCATGCAGAGTGTACTGGACCGACTGGGAGGCTTCAGCCAGCAGAGCTCTGTCTACAATGTTTTGGGTAGGGCTGTCAGTGTCATTCTGTCTTGCTGAGCTTTGTCTCCCTTTTTACAGAGTGGGCAGGATATTTCAGGATGATCCATTACTGTGGGAGTGATTCATCTCCCTGTGAGCTCTCAGAGTCCATGGCAGAGGTTAGATGTTCAGCTCTGAGCTGGAAACTTCAGGAGGCATCTGCTCTGAGCAGGCAGGAGGGATAACCACTGTGTGAGGGCACAGCCTGGACTGGGCTACCCAGTCTTGCCTGGCACTGGGCAGAGCTGGTGGCACTAAGGCACAGGCTCTCTCTCTGATTCCACTGTGTACAGAAATCAGAGAGTAGCAGGTGGAGCAGCATCAGGTGCTTTGGTGGTGTAACCCATTCACAGAAAGTGGGATCCTGCACCAGGAGATACGATGCTCACTGAAAAGACACATCCCTCCCCTTCCCTGAGGCTGTCTTATGCATTCTGGCTTGCTGTCACCTCTGTGTTGCAGAGGCTTTCCAGCGGGCACGGCGCCGGATGCAGGAAGCACGGGAAAGTCTTCCCCAGGACCTCATCAACACTTCTGCCTCTGCTGTGCCCCAGCCACTGGAGCCGTGAGTGTCACCTCTGCTGCTTGGAGCACTGGGCATCCTCCCTCCAACACAAGCTCCTACCACTCAGCAGGAGTCACAGTGCTGGTGCCTGGAAGCTTCAGAAGCCCTTCCTTTGTTATTTTCCTTGGATGGGGGAGGGAGCTTGTAACACCTCCAGACCCAGAATTTCCATTTCCACAAGTATCTGTGGAAGGAGCCCTGTTTTTCAAGCCCTTTGTTACCAGGCTCTAACAATACAGCCAGGTTTTCACATTTCTCCTGAAATACTGGCATGGAACCTGTGAACCCTTTAACACCTTTTCAGGGATTGAAAAGGAAATAATGAGAAAAATTGACATGATTTGGTAAATTTAGTTTTCTTCTTAGAGAAGAGGGTGATGTTGAAGGTCAAGGCATGGATGCTGTTTGAGATGAATGGAATGAATAGATAACTTCTTGAGAAATGCTGATAATTGTTGTTAGCTGTTATGTACAGGACAATCAATAGTAAAATTAATCCATCCACTTCTACCTTAAGATTGATTAATTCCTAGAGAGAGAACTCTCTGCCACATGTAGTATATGAAATTAAAGCAAAGGAAGACAGATGGAGAAGTGGACAAAAGGACTACATTCTGCATTTTCTTGTGTGCCCATAAGGTCTGGCTCTGCAGTGGTGAGCAGGAAGTTTCTTTGTTCAGGAATACAATTGAAAACACACCTTCCCCTTAGTTCACCACAGAGCTCAGGCTGGGGCTGGAAGGTTTGCAGACAGTGAGAGCAGTTGATAACATTTGCACAGCAGCTGAACTTTGAACTGTTCAAGCTGTTCATTTGAGGTTGATATTTGTTGGTGGTTCATTGTTGCATCTCTGATTGCAGAACACTGTGGTGCTTCCTGGGAAAGCTTGTGTTTACTCACTCTTTACCCAGTTTCTTCTGTTATTTTCTCTTTTTTCCCCCCCCTATTTTTATTTCTGTCTCAAGTTCAGAGGAACATAGCTCCCTGCAGACTGACAGTGCTGTGCTGGTTTGTGCACGAGTCACATTTCCATGTGTTTTCTGTTCCAAACAAAGGATGGGAAGAAAAATATCAAGCTCAGACCATGCAGGTTTGAATGTGTGTGTGAATTCAGGATTCAGAGGCAGGATATGAAAGACAATTCTTGGCCATCCTTCTCTTGCTCTGCACGTTCCTCCTTCACAGGGAACGTGACACTCATGGTTGCAGCCATGTGTGTGGCTGTTAGAACATCCCCTTATTCCCTGGTGCTCCATTGTTTTCCTCACTCCCTTCTTGCCATTTTGTGGTTGTCCCAGTCTTCAATGAGAAAACAAACTCCAAAAAGGAATCAGCAACTCTCAGAGTTTGTTCTTCCTTGACCTTTGCTGTAATTCCTAGATCTGTCTGGCAGCTTGAATCTATCTGACATTTGCAATTATAAGGGGACTTTTGTTCACCTTCCTTGCCTGTTGCTCCTCGTTTTGATGGAGGAGGCTACCAGGATGTGTTGGAAGTGTGGCCTGTGCAGCAGAACAGTGTCCTTGGCCTGGAGCTGGGTGATGTGCCTGGTGCTGATGTGACAGCTCTGGAGGTACCACATGTGGTGCTGGAGCAGCAGAACTGGTCTCTGTGTTCTGTCGTGGTCTGTAATGACTGACCCAGGATGAAAAGCATTCAGTGAGTATGTAGCACTTGTTATCTCTTTATTTTAATCATTACTCACGTTGTGGCCTTGTGTGTTTATCACACTCTTCTGGGTGTTTTTGTGGTGCTTTTCACCAATCTGAACTGTATCTCTCTGAAATGCTTCTCAGGATGGAGTTAAAAGGTTACGAGAATAATTTTTCTATCAATAAAGTAACAAAACACCTTTTTAATTGAGATGATGCCAATGGCAGATCCTGTTAGCATGGAATTTTTTTGGTGAGGTCAGGTTCCTGACTCATTGCCCAGTTACTATGGCAGGATTTAGTGTCCTGAGTGTGAGATACACTAAGATTTACATAATTATATTATTTTGCTACTTAGAACTCTGGATAGAGAAACTCGAGAGGAAAATTTTAAAATTAAAAATTCCAAGCAAGCAATTCTTCCAAAGTAAGAGGCTGTTTGCCATTCTTCACTGTTGTGCTTGCAGCCTCCTTGGCCTGACAGAATAAAGTGATGCTGGTAGAAGTTATATTGAAGAGACCTCTCAGCAAATGCTCTTTGAATTTGCACTTCTATAAATTAAACTAGGAAATTTCCATATACATGTACACATGTGAAAATGTCACTGATCTTTTAGTCACAACTGGCATTTGTGCTCTGAGCCTGCCAAGGAATCTGGCCTGGAGAAGAGGTGTGCACAGCTGGAAATGGAGATCACCAAGTTGATTAGAGTGATGGAACACCTTTCCTATGAGGAAAGGCTGTGAGAATTTGGATTGTTCAGGCTAGAAGAGAGAAGGCTTTGGGGTGAGCTAATTGTGGCCTTCTGGTTTCTGAGTGGAGCTGACAAGGAAGATGGAGAGAAACCATTTCCAAGGGCCTGGAGTGACAGGACAAGGAGGAATAGCTTCCCACTGCCAGAGGGCAGGGTTAGGTGGGATATTGGGAAGAAACTCTTCCCTGTGAGGGTGGGGAGGGCCTGGCACAGGTTGCCCAGAGCAGCTGTGGCTGCCCCATCCCTGCAAGTGTTCAAGGACAGGTTGGACAGGACTTGGAGCGACCTGGTCTAGTGGAAGATGTCCCTGCCCATGGCTGGGGATTGGAATGAAGTGAGCTTTAGGATCTCTTCCAACCCAGACTGTTCCATGAATCTGTGATTCTCTGGCCGGCGTGAGGTTGTGCATTTACCAGGTGTGCACAGGGAGATTGAACAGGAAATGGGCCCTGGGGAGAGGCAGGAGGGGAGACCAGTGTCCTCCCTGGAGCCATGAGGAGGTCACTGCATGGAAGTGTCCCTACAGTTCTCACTGAAGGGGTGCCCATACAAGGAAACTCAACAGGAGAAGTGAGAGGAAGGACTGTTGTGGGTGCACAAGAGCTTGGGATGGGTGGGCACGAGTTAACAAGACAGGGGACCCCTGAACTGAAAGGGGAGGGCAAGAGAAGCCTGCAGCAGGCACAGGCCAGGAATTGCTGCAGATTCTTGGGGGTCCCAGAGTGGGTCTAGCAGTGAGACTCAGGGGTCTGTGCATTGCTGACAGCCCCCCAGCTCTGGCTACACTAGCTACAGCAGGGTAGCTGTCTTCTCTGGGGCTTTGTCTGCTTCTTCCTTTGAGCAGACTGGAGCTATGATGGGTTTTTGAGAGCCAACTGAACTTCCAGCTGAATGGGCATCTGTCCGAGGCTGAATCCAGCAGCCTCACCGGTGCTTTGGGCTTCGTGGGGGCTGGACTCAGCCCAAAGACCCTCAGGGCTGAATTGAATGAGCTGTGCAAACAAAAGGGAATGGCAGGAATGCTAGCTTGGTGGAGGAAAAGGATGTGGGCAGTTGACAGAGCCTGGATGATGCAAATCAACATCCATTAGAAATTCCAGTGTAAATGTAACAGAAAAAAAAAAACAAGCAAACTTAGAGATGAGTCATTCACATGATTGGAACAGCTTCCCACCAAAGTCAGACTGCAGGAATGGGTTTTGGTCTCAGTGGAAGAAGATTTGGGCTGTGATGACTCCAAACTGGGGGCTTGCCAGGAAGTCTCAAATGGTGCTTTAGCTTGGCCCCATCCCAGGACTGGGGATGTGCACCAGGAGTTGCATCCTTCCTTTGTGAAGGATGGTGGGATGTAGGGATGTGTACCAGGAGGGTGTTTGAGAAGGACACTGGGATGTGCACAAGGAGGAATGTTGGAGAAGGCTGTAGGGATGTGCACCAGGAGGGGATTTTGGGGAGGACACTGGAATGTGCACCAGGACAGGTATTTGGGAAGGATGTTGGGATGTGCACCAAGACGGAGGGTTTGGGATGTGTGGAGCTGCCAGCTCTGGGCAGAAGGAGCTGCAGCAGGACCATGTCCTACAGAGATCTGTCCTGCCCATGGCTGGTGTGTGGGGAGGGGAGGAGTATTTTATTTGCACCACAGGGCTTAAGTGGTCATTATTAAATCACTACTGGAGGTTGATTGTTGGATCAATATGTTTTAATTTTAGCCACGGGATTGGAGTAGCAGAGGAAGGCTTCCAGCAGCAAAGGGAAGGTCTGGGCTGCTTTGCCTCTCTCCCCCTGCAGCTCTTTTATTAATGCTCACTGTTCTCCCAGGGTGCAGCCCACATTCTCTGCAGTTAATGCCAATATTTCAATGCACGGCAGAGTAAAGCTGACCTGAGCAAAATCCCACTTCATTGGATCAGTCAAGGAATAAGTGTCTGTGTGCCCTGTTCCTGCACTGAAATGATTGCTTTGGTTTGATTGAATAGCCCTCAGTGCTTTGGTTGAAGCAGGTTTTTAAGTGAACCCTAGTGCCATGTAGGCTGGAGATGCTTCCCTTTCTCTCACATCTGTCAAAATCATTTTCTAGAGTAACACAATATCAGAAAGGACTGACAGAATCAGAATTGTCTATAATTTATTGACAAGTTCTTGTACTTAAAATCATCTGAGTTTCACAGCAGTTGGCAGGATTTCTGCAATGCGTGAAAGTGAAACTTGTCTCGGAGGTGTGTGATTCCAGGTTGTTTCAAGCTTTCCAGATCTGAGAATGAGAGGATCAGCTTTTGGGAAGGTGGGGAAGGTGGGTTTCCCATTACTTAATGTGACCTTAGAAAGCCAGAAAGGTCAGGCTGAATATCAAGGTCTAATGCACAAATTTCTTCAGGCAGCGTAACAGATCACAGATGCTCATCTGTGAAAAACCTAAGAAATGTTTTTCAACTTGTTCCTTACATAAAGACAAAGAATACAGATCATCCCTATCATATGTTTTCTTTTTTCTGTAGGAAATTTTCCTATCCAGGGCATTGGCAGTGGCAGCTTGTGCCTGAGTGTGTTGTCAGGCTGCTGCTGGAGGCATGAGGAGGTGGAGAGAGCCTCTGATTCCTTTTAGGTGGTTATTGTTTCTCTGGGGGATTCCTGTCCCACTCTGCTACTCCCTGGGAGATCTTGTTCCCTCTACTCATATTCTTGTGAGTGTCATGATGCTCGTATGGCTCTGGACATGGGATTGGGAATGAGAGATGAGACAAGCTGTAGACAAGGGAATGTCCCCTTTTCCTACTGCTGCTGGAGATACTGAGCCTTTATAACATCTGATTTTTTTTCCACCACAGATGTATTCAAAAGGCTGAATTGCCTCTTCTTCTCATTGGTCACCTCTCTTTTTCCTTTGTTTACCTTCTCCTGTCCCATTTTGACTTTTTTGGCCACAGCTCACGGCTCTTCCCAATTTTCTACCCCCATCCAATGCCTTTCTGAGTGCCCTGCCTCAGCTTCTCCAAGTCATGGCACAGTTCCCCTTCCTCCCAACATCATCTCCCTGTTTGCTGATACAAACTTCCCCCAGAGTGGGGACAGGAGTCCTGTCCCTGGAAAGACCATGAGGCAGCACCTTCCCATCCTTGGGCACATGGGATTGCAGCCTGTGTTAGCTGTCCAAAAGCAACTTTCAATGGCTGTTGGCATGGAGACAAGCATTTGGAGCAATTGCCACTGCCATACCTGCTTCCCTGAGCGAGGAGAGGGAACCCCCAGCTGGACCCACTTGTGACTCTGGTCGTATGGACCTTTCCCTCCACTGCTCCTGCCCTCCCTGGCATTTCTCTGTGGGCATTGAGTGGGATGAGGGGTGAGTCTCCCTTGCAGGGAGGTGGTGTTGAGTGGCCCATCCAGCTCATCCCTTCCTTGCCTCTGAGATCCTGTCTCTCCTATGCCACAGGACTTGGCCTGTGTTCTTGGCACAGAGAATGCCTCCCTGGCTCCCTCGGCACTGATGTGCTCTGTGACTCTGGTCTGGCCCTCTGTGAACAGCTTTCCAGCCTAATCCCTGACAAATAACTTCTGTCAGCTCTTCCAGGATCTCTGCCTTGTCCCTCCAAAGTGAATAGCGTCTCTGAAGTGACAGGAGTGGCTGAAAATGAATGAATGAGCAGCTTCAGGTGGTTTCTGATCCACAGCCAAGCTGCCAGCTCAGGGCTGCACTCTGGATTTCCATTGTGTTCGCACTGTCAGCCTTGCTCCGAGCTCAGCACTTGCTTTTCTCTGTGTTTCTGTTGAGGATTTATTCTGCAGCCCCTTGTGTGCTTCTGAACTCTTCCACTGGCAGTTGCAGTTCTGTCTCTCCTGATGGAAGCAAGTCCTTGAGAATGACAGGATCGATCTTGGATCTGCTGCAGCTGCACCAGCCATCCTCTGCAGCCTCTGCTCAAAACACCGCTGTAATTCCTCATGTGTCCTTGGGTTTCTGTGCTGCATTTTGAGCTGCCTAACACCTGAAAATCCATCCATACACCGAGTGCTGCAGGCACAGGCACTGTTCCAGCAAGCTGTGCCTCTGGCTCACTGGATTTGCAAGCCCCTTGCTCGTAACACAAGTGAGGAGCTGTTTGACCCTCTCCATGAGCCCCTGCATGCCCAGGGCTCTTGGCAGACCGGTCACCCCACAGCCATGTCTCAACTCTTTGGCTCAGATCCTGCTCTGTCCCTCGTCTCAGCTCCTGCCACACTGCAGAGCCCTGAAGTGGGTGGTGGCAGCCAGCACAGAGGGGGCCTGCAGGACTTCCTAGAGGTAGGAAGAGACCTGTGGGGTCTGGAAATGGAAAATGCTGTTGTGTAGCAGGCAGAGAAGTTTTCAAAGTGGGACTGTTGGCTTCCGTAGCACTCCACAGAGCTCAGAAGAGGAGGAAAATGTTTATTCATTCTTGATGAGATCTGGCTAAAAAGGTCCTTCACATGGTGGTGGGGTGGTCATGCTCAAGGTCTGGGGTGGAGGAGGGTGTGGAGCTGTCCTGCTCTGGTAGCCTGATGTTAGTACCAGAGATCTGCCCAGCCTGCTGAGCTGTGGCAGTATGGAGAGAGCCAAATATGGGGCCACAGCAGTGGCACAAGGGGATGGGCAGGATGAGCTGTCAGCCTTAGCTCCAGTATGGGAAGGTGCTCCAGTTTGGCAGTAGCCAAAAGCATGGTTGGACTCATCCCCAGTCTCAGCTGAGGCTGCCAGAGCATGATGTCCTGGCTCTGTGGAGTGACAAGGACAGAGGTATGTCTAGAATCTTCATCCTTCTCACCTGCCTTGCAGAAGGCTGAGCATGGAGAGCATGTGACACAAGGAGCCAGAGCATGGAGAGTGCAGGACACATGGAACCATCTTGGGAACAGCCTCTTCCCTCAACAGGGTGCTGAGAGGTATTGGGGGAGATGAAACCTCATGGTGGGCACTGGAGGGGTGCTCTGACACCAGACAAGATCTTTCCCTTGCAGTATGATGGTGGCTTTGTACATCCTTCCATGAGTGAGATCATCCCTGGCACTGGAGTGATTCACAGCAACAAGGTCTGTGTCCCCCTCACTGGGGTGGAGTGAGGCCCTGCCCTAATAAGTTGCAGTAAATAAGTGCAGGACCAACAGGAGAAATGCTGTGCCATCACCTGAGCTGTGCCATCACCTGAGCTGTGCCTGGCACCTGAGCTGTGCCCAGCACCTAAACTGTGCCCAATGCCTAACTTCCACCAACGAGACCTCTCGGCACAATGGGATCCTGCTCCTGCACTCCCAGCTGAGGTGCCCACGGGTGTCCCTTGACATCAGAGCTCTTTAAAGGCACCTGGATGGTGGTAACCATAAAACCTGTTCCTGTTCCACGTCTTGGCATGCAAGGAGCTGGTTTTCAGGCTAATGCATGTATGTGCTGGGAGCACAAGTTACAAATCTCTAGGAAGGAGCTGTTCCCTTCCTCTGCAGGAAGCCTTGACCCTGATGGTCCCAGGTGTCCAGGAAAGCCCAAGAGCAGCATCATGCAGAAGGATCCAGGTTTTTGTGAGGCAGTGAAGCAGCTGCCTGGGAAGAGGAAGAGGAGGCTCCTCCTGGGGGCATTGGGTGGGCGTGAGAAACCACCAGCAGCCTGTGGCAGGGGTATGGCAGCACGTGCTATGCCAAGAGCCATCCATGAGGATCCCAAGGGCAGTTGGAGAAGGTGGTGAGGCTGAGGAAGTGCTTGAGCACTGAGGTGCTGGCACCAGGCAGGACTTTGGGCAATCTGCACCTACTGCTGCAGCTTCTGGATTAGAGGGTATGTGTGCAAGTGTGGGCTTGGGGATGGAATTTGCACTGCTTTTGAGGGGAGCTGGTGGCAGGAGAGACACCTCCTTGATGTGTCCAGCCCCCACAGCAAGGAGAAGATGGGCTCCCAGCCTGGGCTGTGGGAAGAGCTCATGGGGGTGACAGCAGAGGGGGTGATGTCTCTTTTGTAAGTCCACAGTACTCCTGTCACTTGAGTGAATTCAGCCAGTCCCTGGTGCTGGGAACTATCCCACTGTTGGGATGTGCAATAAAGCTCCTCTGCCCACATGGAAGGGAGCATGGGGAGACACTGGTGAGAAGAGGAGCCCAAATAATGCCTGGCTGGGTCCCTTCCGGGGCCAACCCACCCCACGCAAGTCCCATCCACACAAGCCTGGGCGAGCACAGAAACACGAGGGTAGATAGGGATCCAAACGAGGGACTCAGAGGAAGGGACACCCTGTCCAGGTAGAGCATCAGCCCAGGGCCTAGGTGTCAAAGCACCATGGGAGAGAGAGGGGCCATAGCTGTCTGGAAGAATGAAATACGTTTGGTATGTGGAGGACCGCACAGAGTTTATTATGGGATGTTTTAGAGAGGAGGCAAAGGTGGGAAAGGGATGGATACGGGTAACTTGGGAAAGAACACGCATGGGATAATATGTGAATATTGGGGTGGCCCAGGTGTAATCCGGCGGTGCTGTCTCGGGGGCATGAACTATCCCGGAGGAGCAGGAAGGGAGCCCGAACCCCGCCCCACACCGAGGGTACCGGGGATACCGAGGGTGCCGGGGATACCGGGGATACTGAGGGTACCGGGGATACCGAGGGTACCGGGGATGCCGGGGTACCGGGGATACCGAGGGTACCGGGGATACCGAGGGTACCGGGGATGCCGGGGTACCGGGGGTACCGAGGGTACCGGGGATACCGAGGGTACCGGGGGCGCCGGGGATACCGAGGGTACCGGGGGTGCCGGGGATACCGAGGGTGCCGGTGGTGCCAGAGACCGACTCCGCAGGTTGTGGCTGGAGCCGCCAGGGGGCGCCGCGCCCCGGAGCCGCGCTCGGAGCCCCGGCCGGGTTCACCTTTGAGGGCGGAAGGGAGAGCGGGGCAAACGGGGCTGAGCGGGGCAAACGGGGGGAGCGGGGCAAACGGGGGGAGCGGGG
>VXAX01000686.1:88268-131811 GCA_013399835.1 Leptocoma aspasia | reverse complement strand
CTGTGGGGCAAGGTGGGCCGTGCATGGTGTGTAGGACAGTGCGCGGTGAGCGGGGCTGTGGGAGGTGAGCGGGTGAGTGGAGCCACGCGCGGTGAGAGGGGCGGTGTGTGCGGTGTGCGGGCCGGTGAGGCGTGAGTGGGGCTGTACTCAGGGTGAGCTGAGTTGGGTTTGGCCGTAACACCCGCGGGGGAGACCCCCAGCCTTTGCACCAGGTGTACTCCAGCACTGGGCATCCCAGGGATGCTGGACACGCGTCGCACTGCGGGAAATGCGACCCGTGGCCCTGCGGCTGGATTCATTGGCCCCAGGACCTGCAGGAACCTGCAGGCCCCGGCTATGGGAGATCCCGCTCCTTTTTATCCCTGGCAGCGGGGAGGGAGAGGGGTGTCTCCCCGACACTGCCAGTTTCCCCAAAAGCGGCAAACTGGCAACACCTGTCTGAGCCTTGTTGGCACTCCTCTGCTCCCTGTGAGCCTGGTTTTGGGGTCCTCGGGGTGGATCCCCCAACGTGCCCTGCTTGTCCCCAGGCTGGGGGGCAGAGCCAGCCCGTCTTGTTGGTGCCCCCAAACCTCGCTGTCTGCTGAACCCCCAGCACCACTGCCACTTCCCCAGGGACACCCAGGGGTGGCTCTTGGGGCTGCCCTGCTGTGCATCCCTCCACACCCTTAAGAGCACCGTGATGTGATTTCTCACAGGTATGACCTTCCCAGGTGTGATCCCTCGCGATGTTATTCCCAGATGTGGCTTCTTCCTGTGGCCCCCCTAAGCGTGACGCCCCCTCCAGNGCGGGGGTTGGGCGGGGGCTGGGAGCAGGCGGGCATCGCCGGGATGTCGGGATGAGAGGGGAGGGTCCCCCGGGCCGCGCTGGCCGCAGCGCCGCGGACCGCTCCGGTTCTCTCCGGCGCCGGGCGGTGCGAGCGGCGATCTGCGCGGTACCGGGGGGCCGCGGCGGCGGAGCAGCATCACCGCTGGGAAGACCGGATACAGACGTGTATTTGTAGCGGTGCGGGCGGGGGCTGCCCGCGGGCGGCGGGGTCGTGCCGTGCTCACCCGGGACCGTGCCGCGCCCGCCCCGCTCCGCTCCCGTTTTGCGTGTTCATCCTCTGCGGCGGGGCCGCGGAGCGCCTGCGGCCGCTGCACCGCGGTGACCCCAGTGCCGTGACCCGGCTTGCCCGGGAGGCCTCGGGCTTCGTGTGCGGCCGTAGCCGGTCCTGAGTCCCGCGGAGGCCCCGAGCCCCCCGCGGTCCCGGAGCGCGGGCGGTGGGAGGCGGCGGCGGCGGCTGCGCGCATGCAGCATCGGTGGAAGGAGCCTCCGGTGCCCCCCGCTAGCCGTGCCCTAGCTCCCTCTTGCACCCTGGGGGCTGCGGTAATGCTGCTGCCCACGCGTGCGGCCGAGCTCTGGGGACAGCGGCAGTGGCCGGAGGGGCAGAGCCCGAAATCCCGGAGTGCTGGTCCAGCCCCCATTCCGTACCACCCCCTGGTCCTCCCTCTAGTGCTTTTTCTTGTTTGGGTTTTTTTGTTTTTTTNNCCTTTTTTGTTTTTTGTTGGTTGGGTTTTTTTGTTTTTTTTTTTTTTTTGGTGGATTTTTTTTAATTACTTCACGGTTGGCGCTGTAGAGCCGCCTGGGATTGCAAGGGGGGTCTGTCCCGTGGGGAGGACTCTGCGGTAGAGCGAGGGGCAGTGGGGACCACTGTGGGTGTCCAGTTTGGTCGAGCATCAGAGCTCCCAGCAGGATCACTTGGCTGGGAGTTCGGTTTGGCCTGAAAAACACCAGGGGGATGGAGCTGGGGTGATGCCAGCAAGGGGCTGAGGGGGTGCTGTCGGGGGTGGTGGGCAGCTGTTGGGGTGATTGGGCAGCTCTGAATGCCCAGGGCTCACTGTATGTGCCCAGGGGTGGCTGTGGATTCTGGGGGAGGAAGAGGCTCCCCAAGAGCTGCCTCACCACTCTGCCTGGAAAACACCCAAACATGGGGCTCTGTCTCCACCACCAGCACAGGCTGTGAAATGGGATTGGAAAACAGGCTTTTTAATAATAATAGTAAAAAGAAGCCTCATGAATGTCCTTTTGGCAGCCAGTGCTGGCTGAGAAGTGATGCCATGGAGTATTTTAAAATTTCTCTGTTCCTTTAAATACGCCTTAAGAAAAATAAAATGTGTTTTCGCCTCACTCCCGCTGCTGCTCCTTATTCATCAGCCTCATGCTGAGGGTGCAGCATTCTTCCCGGGGACTCCTGGGGATGGAGGAATGCTTTTGAGCATCCAGTTGCCCTGAATATGAGTGGGTGCCTCCTAGCAGGACTGCAGTGAGTGAGGCAGCATGGATTTACACCCTTGGTGGCAGACACCAGGGAGGAGCGAGATGCTGCAGTGGACACAGAGTCAGGAGCGTTTGAACTTGTTTCCTCTCTGCTGCCTCATTAATAGCCTCTTCCAATGTTAATACAGTGTTTAAATTCTGCCAGAGATGATAAAAATAAAGGATTAATAAAAAAAGAGCTGGCATTGTTGGAGCAGAGGAGGGGATGCAGGGCGGTCACTGCTCTACAGAACAGGAGCTCCGTGTCTTAATGGGATTTTTTAAATGGTACTTGAAATTCAAAATGCTAATCCCAGCTCTTCTGAACCTCGGCTCTGGTTTGGATCAGATGTGCTGGAGTTTATTCAGTGCCCTTGTGGGAGTAGTGCCCCCAGATCTGCTCTGGACCAGGGACAGGAAATTTAGCTTAGAGATTAAACATGTCCTCTTGTTGTGGAGGAGAGCTGCTGAGGATGGGCTGTGCAGGATGCCTTGGATGAGGCTGAGCAGAGCTTTGTTTACAGCTGCTTCTGTGCAGGTGTCACAGCTGTGGCTATGAGTGGTCTTTCTTGCCCATCTGGAGTGTGTCTGGAGCTGGTCCTGTTCCCCAAGACCCCCAAAAGCAACCCTGGTGGGATGGTGTGTACATGCAGGATTGTGAGAATCCTGTGGTGCATCCATCCTGCCATAGAACTGACAGCTCAGTTTGAGTGAGACATTGGGATTTCCAGGATGTGACACAGGTCCAAATGGTAAAATAATTATGAATGGTGTTTTGAGAGTGGGAGGAAGTGAAGGAGATGTGCCAGTGTTATAGGATCACAGAGTGGTTCAGGTTGGAAGGAACCATCCAGTTCCAACCCCCCAGCCACTGGCAGGGCCCATTTTTTGGGGTGCACTTTCCTCCTGTGCCCGCTGTTCATCTCCAGCAGCTGTTTTTGTGTGCATTTCTCCAGTGATGTTTGTGTGTTTGTGCCGTGCCACTGCCCTCCCCTCCCCAGCTGGCTGAATCCCCACTCCTGACAGCCAAGTCCCTGCTCCCAGCGCTGCCTCCTGCCAGTGGGAGTTGTGGGAGATGGGAGTTAAAAATAAAAGGAGAGAGGAAGCAAGGTGGGCTCCAGGTCCGGCCCTGTGGCTCCACCGTCTCCCCTCCTATGGCTGTGAAATCTGCAGCAGTGCCCCAGGACTCGCAGCCCGACCTCACTCCATCCCTTCCTCTTAATTCCATGCTGTTCCTACTGAGGCTTTCTCTCCTGGGGGCACAAATGTGAAGTCGACCACAGTTGCTGTTTGCAGAGGTCAGGTCTTGTGTGTCTCCATCTTTTCCAGAACCCCCCGGCTGCAGAAGTCCCGACAGACCTTGGAGATGAATATATTTACTTATTTAGATGCCATCTTCCTTCCCCTTTTTAACCCTCTTCGTGGCCGTAAGTGCTTTCGGGCTCTTCTGTTCAACCAGAAGGGTCACGTAAATAATTCAGCTGTGCTCCGTGCCTCCCAGTCGCGAGCGGGGCTGTCACTGTCACGTGCCGGGTGACAGCCGGTGGCGGTGGCGCGTCCGCAGCGCGCGCAGCCGCCTGCTCTGGCTGAGCCTGACGGGTTTTAGCATGGTTGAAATGCTGATTTTTTGGGGGTGGGGAGGAGCAGAGCTGCCGTGGCAGGTCACACATCACGGCTGCCCTTGGAGCATTCCTGGTGCCACAAGCACTGCGGCAAGGATGCTGCTTTGGGGTCCTGGAGCGGGAGGGTGAGATGCTGCTGAACCGTCACTCCCGGGGTCTGCTGGGCTGGGCAGCTGGGCAAGGAAGAAGGTGACAGGAGTGATGTAGATGTCCTGTGTGTACATGATCCTGTGTGAGATGTTCTTGTGCTCCCCGGCAGTTGAGGGGTCCTGGGTGTCCCTGTGCCACAGGGACGGTGATCACAGCGGTGGGTGCACACCGTGGTAGGGCAAGCAAAAAACGGGGGAAGCCTTTTTCTGTGCTTTAAACATGGCTGCAGGCAAAGCCCAGACTCTAGGTCAGCTCTGGGTGGTGTGTCATGTCCCCAGCCTGGGAGGAGTCTGGTGGGGTGATGGACAGGGTTTGAGGGACAGACAGACCACAGAGGGGACACTGAGCCCCAGGGTCCCTTGGTATGTGTTGGGGAGCTTCAGGTCTGGTGCATGGGGGTTTGGTGGTCCCACTGAAGTCAACTTAAATATGGGAATACTCTTGCCCCACTGAGACCTGGTGTCAGTCTGTGGGCACCAGAGAGTGATAAGAGTGATAGAAGTGCAGGCAGATACATCAGCTGTGCATTGGATGTCTGAGAGGCTGGAGCCAAAAAGGTTCAGTCTCATCCCTGTTGTTTTAATCCAAGTGTCTTTGTGTGTGAGCTGCTCGGAAGCTGTACAAATGTTTGTTTTGCCATGTATCTCCCCGTTAACAAGATTTCTCAGGAAATATGCAAAATTATCACTACAGGCAGAACATGTACAGTAAGGCTCATTAAGCTAAGTACTGTGATAAATGGCTTCTTCCAGAAAATTATGTATATTAGAAAAAAGGAAGAGAGTGAGCCCAGGTGGAAGACCAGGAAGACAGAGTGTGTGGTATTGTTCTGGCTCCAGGTGACCTGAGCACACCTGCCTCAGGGAAGTGTCCTTGCACCGTGGTGCCTGCAGGATGATCTTGGAGGAGATGCGTGGGGAGGGGAGGGCAAGCAGAGGACAGCATAGGAAATGGAGATGGAGCAATGCTGTGTCAGGACCAGACCAGGCACAAAGCCAAAGAGGCTCTTTGCTTAGAAAAAATACGAAACAAGGTAACTGTGGTAGCACAAGGAGTAGAAAGTTTTGCTGAACTGAAAGCAGGGGAGAGGGCAGGGGTGACATGTCACACGCTGCTTGCACCTTGGCCTGTGCCCCTGCCTGCAGTGGCCAGAACCAGGGCTGGTGTTGGAAATGTGGGCACTGCTTTTGTCCCCCAAATCAGGGAGCAGACTTACGGCTGTCCCCTGAACAGGGGACAGGCTGTGGCATGTGGTGTGTCATGTGCTCACAGAGTGGTTTGGCTCGGAAAGGACCTTCAAAGAGTGTGTGGTTCCAACAGCCCTGCCATGGGCAGGAACACCTTTGACTAGACCAGATTGCTCTGAGCCCTCTCCAGCCTGACCTTGAACACTTCCAGGAATGGGACTGACACAGCAGACAGACTTCTGGGTGCTCAGGTCCCACATGAGGGATGGTCTGAAACATCTTTCAACCTTTCTCAGTGATACTCTGAGTATTTTCCGTAGTGATGCAGCTGCTCTCTCCTGGCAGGAGGGTCTCTTCCTCCGTCTCTTCCTCCATCACCTTTTGCAGGAGTGATGGAAGTAGTGAGTGGAGCCTAGGACATCTGCTGGCCAAAAGCTCTTCTTGGGGACATCCAAGGAGAATAGGAAGTTCTTCTGCTCCAGCAGCCCTGAAGAGCTCAGGCTCAAGAAAAGTTTCCCCTCAGTTGCCAAGGAACATCCAAAGAACCATATCATCCAACCCTATTGCCATGGGTTGGGACAGCTTCCACTAGACCAGCTCCTGACTGGTTGTAGAATTCCAAATCTCCTGCCCAAATTGTGTTCATTTGCTCCTAGGCCAGCATATTCTTTCCACAGGAGAAGGTTGCTCCTCCCTGGTGCCTCCTCCTCCTCAAGCATCCATAGGCACCTCAGGGTACACCTCAGCACAGGGGACAGACCTGGCTGTGCCAGTGTCAAAATCTGTTGCAGGGTGGGACTGAACTTTCTGTTAACAGTGCAGTTTTCCAGATTCTAGTGAATACTTGCCGACCCAGGTTTCTTTTCATGGGAAATAACTAAAAATGAACTTTTCTGCTCACTGTCCAGTGAGTTTTCAGGAGAGGGCTGCCACTGTGGCCACTTCCATCCTGCTTCCATCCTGCACACATCTACTCCTGCAGATGTGTGCTGCAGGTTTTACAGTATGAGCTCTGCCTTTTTCTCTGCCATTGCTATTCTTCCATCAGGTTCTGTCAGACTTTGGGTTTGTGTATGAAATGACTGTTTATTTTGGTTTTCCAGAGGACCTTTTTCCAGAGGATCAGTTTCTCACCTGGATATTGCTGAGGTTCTTTTACAGGGTCTAAACAAGAGCACCAAAGAAATGTCATTGAGCTCTCATGACCATGTGAGCAACCTGCTTTGGTGGAAGGTGTCCCTGCCCATGGCAGGGGGTTGGATTGGAGCATCCTTGAAGGTCCATTCCAAATCAATATTCCATGATTAGGTGTTTGTATTCCTGTTTGTAGGTGGGGTAATGGGATTTGAAGGACAACCATTTTGTGGACTGTGTTGATCCCACAGCCATGGGAATTGTGGTGCTGCCTGTGTCACCTTCTCTGCCTGAGGCTTTCCTTCTTTTTTCTCCAGCAGTTTCTTAGGATAGACTGCAGTGCCACTAGTGGGCACAACCAGGGCTTAGTGACATTGGCAGACACCAAAGCATGGTGATGATCCCAGCAGAGCCCTCTCTGAGTGCTGACCTGATGAATGGAGTGGACAGAAGAGATGAGTGCTGTGGCTGCAGGTCCTTCTGCTGCCCATGGGAAGCTCTGGTCTGCACAGGAGCTGTAACAATGATGATGCCACTTAGAGGATGTTAAGAAATTAATTTAAAATTATTTAAGTCTGTTTTTAACCAAATTATTCTTCAGCCATGACTGTAAATTTATAAAGTACTGGCTGTAAAGTACAGGTGCTTTTCCAGTAGGTGATAGTGCTGTCCATGTTTCAGAGCTACAGGAGGAGGTCAGTGAGTTCAGCTCATTGCCCTCTCCAGGACTGGTGGCAACTCTGTCACCTCTGACACTTGTTCTTCAGAGTTAAGGAGAATTTTACCTGTTTGCTTTTAAAACTGAGCTTAAGAGTGATCATGTTTCTAAAAGGCTTGGACTTTGTGCCAAAGGCTGGAAATTATTTTGCAGGAATGCAAGCCAGCACCTAAGGACAAAACTTTTGGAAATCATGTTGTCCCTTGGACTGCTAGTGTTGGAAATTGGAAACACCACCTGACTCATGCAGATGTTGCTGAATGCTGAAGTCATCTGTGCCTTGGACTTCTATTAATAAAAAAAGTTGTTAATGGGAAGGTATGGGCTGGTTTTGGTGAATATTAGAATTATAGAATTGCTTAGGTTAGAAAACCCCTCTAAGATCCAGCTGTTTCCCCAGCACTGCCAAGGCCAGCACTAACCCCAAGTGCCACAACTACACATCTGTTAAATCCATTCAGGATTGGTGACTCCACCAGTGCCCTGCACAGCCTGTGCCTTGGCAACTGGGCTGGACAGCCTCTTCCCTGAAGAAATTTTCCCCAGTATCCAACTAAACTTGCTCTGGCACGACTTGAGGGTGTTTCCTCTTGTCCTGTCCCTGTTCCCTGGGAGCAGAGCCTGACCCTCGCCTGGCTGCACCCTCCTGTCAGGGAGTTGTGGGGAGTGAGGTCCCCCCTGAGCCTCCTTCTCTCCAGGCTGAGCCCCCCCAGCTCCCTCAGCTGCTCCTGGTGCTCCAGACCCTTCCCCAGCTCCATTTCTTTCCCTGGACACAAGGAATCTTGTGTTGGGATCTCCAGCATCTCAATGACCTTTTTGTTGTGAGGGGCCTAGAACTGATCCCAAGATTTGTGGTGCCTCAGCAGTGTCCCCCACAGGGGGACAATCACTGCTCTGGTCCTGCTGGACACATTATTTCTGATACAAGCCAAGTGCCATTGGCCTCTTGCCCACCTGGGCTTATGTTCAGCTACTGCTGGCCAGCACCTCAAGGCCTTTCCCAGCTTTTCAGTGACTCTGCCCCCAGCGTGGAGCATTCCATGGGGTTGTTGTTACCCTAGTGCAGGACCCAGGGCTTGGCCTCGTTGGATGTCACAGAATTGGCCTTGGCCCATTGATTCAGCCTGTCCAGATCCCTCTGCAGATCCCTCCTGCCCTCCAGCAGGTCAACATCTCACCCAACTTGGTGTCTTCTGCTCAGGGTGCCCTCAATCCCCTTGTCCACATCATTGATAAAGCTATTAGACAGGAGTGGCCCCAACA
Source organism: Leptocoma aspasia (assembly GCA_013399835.1). Taxonomy (NCBI): domain Eukaryota; kingdom Metazoa; phylum Chordata; class Aves; order Passeriformes; family Nectariniidae; genus Leptocoma; species Leptocoma aspasia. Next base: position 123,441 of record VXAX01000686.1, on the reverse strand, counting down.
CTCATCCCTGGAGAACACCACTGGTGACAGGCTGCCAGCTGGATTTAATGCTGGAATAGGACACAGCTGAGTTTGGGGCCTGTATGCCATGGAATGGCCAATTTATCATGGTGCACTATATGGTCTGCAAAAAGGGCTGAGGCTGAGACCATAAAGCATGGTCTTGGGTGGTTCAGCTCTTCAGGGCTGTCTCCTGGGAGCAGACCCTCTGGCTGTCCTTATCCTCAGCCTTGGCACCACATCCCTGGAAGCCTTCAGGAACAGGACTTCAGCCCTGCTTGAAGGGCTTTTTTTGGCTGCTGCAGGCCTAAAGCAAGCCCTGAAGTGTGGGGAGGTCAGGGCAGCCCCAGGGTGAGGGACACGTTTGGTGGGTGGGAGATCTGTGGGTGCTCTGCACCTTGTCCAGGTGAGGTTGTGCTGAGCTGCCCTTGTGCTGCCAAGCATTGCAGAGCCAGCCTGGGATGTTTCCAGAGCTCTGGGCATCTGTGTGCTCTCCTACGTGTCCTTTAGGCTCTGTGGGATGGCTGAGATGTCAGTGCTGCTTGCTGCAGAGTTATCCTGACCTTGTCCTTCCTTGCACAGCTGGAATGAGCTGCCCTGGGAGCTCTCGGTGTCAGCAGCAGTGCCCTGGGCTTGGGGCTTTGGGCATAGGGAACAAGATGACTGCTGTTGGGTGCTGGACCCCCCTGTGCCACTCTGTGTGGGGACATGATCCCAGATATGACCCACAGCTGCTCAGAGGCAGCCCCAGGAGCAGCCTGTGCACCCCACCGTGTTCTGGTCTTGCTACAGAAAGGACATTTTACAAAGCAAGTCAAGCCCAGATGGCTGGAATCTCTTCAGCTGGGCAGAGCAGCACGGAGGTGTTTGTAAATAAAAACAAACAGATGCAGCCTGGGAGTGAAGCTGTGGAGCAGCCTCCTCATCTCAGGGATGAGGCCTTTCCTTGCTTAACTGAGTGGTCCTAAAAGGGGGATGGCAGCTGCTGTGGCTTTTTCTTTCCCTTGTGCTTTTATGAGGCTTGCCTTGTCTCTGCTAGGGTGGGAGGCAGCATGGTCTGGGCCCACAGCCCTGTGGGGTGCTCCCTGCCTGTTTGGACACAGATGTTTCCTAGGAAAATGCAGTGCCTGGTAGAGGGATGTGTCTGGGTTCAGATGTGCCCAGCAGGGGCTGAGCCTGTTGTTCCTCTGCCCTGCCTCTGCTGCCTGCACCAGCTCCCTGGATGCATCTGGACATGGTCAAATCCGTCTGCAGCACTGACAGGAGAGGACAGGGACTTGGGGCTGCATGTGGCCACTGCTGAGGTGACAGAGACCTGGTTTTGCCCTGCACAGCCCGCCCTGCCAGCTTTGCTGTTTGGAGGAGAGCAAGCATCAAGTCTTTTCAGGTGTTCTGTGCTCCTTTGCCTCTTTCAGAAAGTGCTTGGAGAGGGAATGGGGTGGACTGGAACCACGGGAATGTAATTTCCTCAATAATGAGTTTATTAGCATGTGCTGGATACAAAACCCATAGAGCCAGGATGCTCTGGGGCTCTGGATCTCTTCCCATCTGCTACTCCTTTTTGTCAGGGATGGTATCACAGTTTGCCTCTGCCTCCACTTGGGATTTTGGCCCTTGTGGAGGGTACTTTGAACCCTGTGAGGCTCTGAAAGCTGCCAGAGGAGCTCTGACTGACCTGCCCTCCCCATCTAGCTCCCACTGCTCAGTGGCACTGAAGAGGCAGTGGCTCCCAGAGCCATCCCAGCTGCTGGGATGGTGCCCACATGGGTGCCACTGCTTGGCCTCTACTGGACTGGAGAAATAAAATCTTTTCAAAAGAAGGGTTATCCTCATCTACCCTGTGTGGGGGAGAAGTCTGGAAGCCCTGGGTCCTTGGTGCTGCCTGGCAGGGCCTGAGGCAGAAGTGGAGGGGCACTGGGAGGATGGTGTGCCTGACATTATGAGTTCCCAGGTTGGGGAATTGTTTGCTGCTTGTGCTGAGCAGCACCTGCAGGTAGTTTTGACTGAGACAGGAGCTTTCCATGTGACTGTGGAAACCTGGGATGCTCACAGCTGGGATGCACGAAGCCAAAACACTGTGGTGTGGTGTGTTTTGTGTGATGCTTTATGTTTCCTTTGGAAAGTTTTGGCCTCGTTCCTACTTTTGTACTAGAATTAATCATGGGGGACCCCTCAAGCTTGGGCTAGAGCAGTGAGGACCAGAGTGGAGGGAGATGCTGGGAGCAGCTGATGCAGCAGTGCCCTGCATCCCGAGAGCTGTTCTCCCAGTGGCATCTCCTCTGGTTCCAGCCCAAGTCATGCATTAGTGGATGTGGCTGCTGCTTACAGGCTCAGGGCTCGGGGTGGTGGGGTGGCATGATCTGCCTGGCATGGGGGTGGGAGGCAGGATGGCACCAAGGGTGTTTCCAGTGACGTGGGTTGGACAGATGGTGCCCTTCTCCAGCCCGAAGTGACAAGTGACATGTGTCCTCCTGACCAGCAGGCTCCATCTGTGTAATTTCCTCTTCATGGGGCTTCTGGCTGGGCTCTGTGCCACTCCCCCTGTCCAGTGCCTGCCCTAAATAACATCTCTGTGCCTGTCCATCAGCCTCTGCACTCCCAGGAGTGGTCTGCCCTCAACCATGAGTGCCTCTGACAAGGCTGTGTGTGGCTTTGGCAGGAAGTGGTGGGTCCCCTTCCTTCAGGATTTCTGGGTATGGCAGGGTCCAGCAGGCAGCATGGATAGGACTAGGCAGGGATGTGGCATCCTTTGTGCAATGAGCCAGGCCTGTTTTGGATGTGGAAGGGACAAGCAAGAGGTGACAAGGAGAAGAGCATCTTGGCAGGTACTCTGCTCTCCTGCTGCTCTTCCTCTGCTGCCAGTCCCTGGCCTTCCTGGTTTCCCTACAAGCCTACATTTAAAATTAACAGTGGGAATACTCTGCTCACAGGCTTCAACAAGGGGCTCAGAATTCTGGCAAATTGAGATCCTGCCAGAATGATGGCAAAAAAAGCTGGATAGGCTTGTGGGAAAGTTGTGTTGGAGGTGTGTTTTTCTGTACACGGCTGCAGGGGCTGACTGGTGCTTCCCATCCAGTTCTACCCCCTGCCATGGGCCAGGACACCTTTCAGTAGTCCAGGTTGCTCCAGGCCCTGTCCAGCCTGGCCTTGGACACTTCCAGGGATGGGGGAGCCACAGCTTTTCTGGGCAACCCACCCTCATGGACTGACATTTCTTCCCCATGTCCAACCTGACTTCACCCTCCTCAGTTCAACACCACTGTCCTGTGCTGGGACCCCAGAGCTGGAGGCAGCTCCAGGGTGTCTCAGGAGAGTGGAGCAGAGGGGGAACATCCCCTCTCTCTCCTGCTGCCCAAACTGCTGGTGATGAGCCCAGGAGACATTTGGCTTCCTGGGCTGCCAGGTCAAGTCCCATTTGTCACTCATCAGAATTCCCTGATCCATCCTCACAGGGTGCTCTCAGCGCCCTTTCCTTTGACTCCTCCCTGCAGATGACCATCCTGTTGGATGCATGGTGAGGTGGCAGGAGCTGCAGGCAGGATATGTGTCCCTCCATCTGTGGGGGCTGGTGGGGATGTCCTTGTCCCTGACATGGAGAGGCTTAGCAGGGTGGGGGAAGAAAGATCCCCTGACCTGGCAACACACATCCAGGGTGGTGTTTGCATTGGCAGGTGCATCTTCCATCACTCACAGCGTGTGTCCCCAGGATCTCTTGGCATCCCCCAAGATCCTGGGGGATGTAGGTGGGGGTCTGTGTTGTAATTGCCATCCAGTGGGCTCTCTGCACCATCCACCAAAGTGTATGATGATTAAAAGCTGTTGATGCTTAAAATCAAGCACAGCACAAACCTAGCAGGCCCGTGTGATATGTAAAGTGGAACGTGAACATGGATGGTACTTGTATCTCTGCAGCAAAGATCTGTCCATGCATTCCTGGCTTTAGGACATGGTTCTTTGTCACCTCCTCGATGGTGAGCTCTCCTCCTGTGTGCTGTGGGTGCTGGGAGAGTGCTTGGGAGCAATGGAGCACGTCTGGGCATTGCTCTGGAACCAGTTGTTGACCCCAAGTGGAGCTGAGGCTTGCTGCTGGCTGAAGGAATGGCACAGTCAGCATCGGGGTTGGGACTGGAGGGTGACAGCTGTCACTGTGCTCAGATGGTTTTGAGCAAGGCTGGAGCAGTGATGACAGGGGACAGGGGGAGGGACTGGGCTGTCTGGTGGCACTGGCACGCAGGAAGGATTTAGAAGAGCCTGCAGCCAAATCCTGCCCTTGGCTCCAGGGAGGTGTGGGAAGTGTTGGGTGTGGTTGTGTACCCAGCTCTGCCCGAAGCCTGACCTCTGCTCTGGCTCTCGATGCCAGACTGTGACTGCTGAAGGGAATGGGAGAGGTGGTGTGGACCTGGTGTGAGCAAACTGCAGAATTTTGGAAGCAAAAAGCTTCAGGGAAAAAGCTGGCCCTGCCTGATGCAGAAGGCAGTGCCTGCTGCAGGGACTGGACAGCCCCAGCTTGTACCAGCACATTTGTAGCCAGTGGGACCAGGACAGTGACTGTCCCCTGGGCTGGGCACTGCTGAGACATCTCAAATCATGGGGTCAGTTTTGGGGCCCTTGAAAAGGAAGACATTGAGGGGCTGGAGCATGTCCAGAGAAGGGAACAGAGCTGGGGAAGGGCCTGGAGGAGCAGGAGTGGCTGAGGGAACTGGGGCAGCTCAGCCTGGAGAAAAGGAGGCTCAGGGGGAACCTGCTTAACTCTATACAACTCCCTGACAGGAGGGTGGAGCCAGGTGAGGGTCACTCTCCAGGTTATCAAGTGACAGGACAAGTGGAAATGGCCTCAAGTTGCTCCAGGGAAGGTTTAGGTTGGATATTTGTGGCTGACATTTTGTGGGTCCCTGGGTGAAAAACCTGCAAAGGCTTTTCTTCCCAGGGAGAAGTACATTCTCAGCACAGAGTTTCTATAAACGATTCTCTGAGCTGTGTTTCAAGGACAGAGGTTTCTCTGCCCTGTCTCCTGTTAATAGGAGATGGGGGTTTTCTTCCTTTCAACCTATGCGGTGAAAAGTTGTTATCTCTGATTTTTAAGCTATTCTGGCATTCCTTGGACGGAGCTGAAAGCAGCAGCTTCTATGCTCCAGACTGGGCAGATAATAGCCCAATTCTTTGAATTATGGAGTCATCTTAATAAAATAATATTTAAGCCTTCTGATATATGGAGTCAAAGAATTCTGATTCATCATCTCGAGGACATTCACTATAGGTATTAGGCAAAATGTCTTCATGGAAGGGGTTGTCAAACCCAGGAATAGGCTGTGCAGGGCAGTGGTGGAGTCACCATCACTGGAGGGATTTAAATTTACCAAGTGATCCCCAGGCTGGCAGCTTTGGCCATGCCCCAGCCTCACTGTGCCAGCAGCTCCTGGCCTGAGTGGCTGTGCCGCAAATGGGCACAATTTCAGACTTTAGGGCACATTTTTTTGTGCCCATAGAGTGATGGGTAAAAGCAGCACCATGCCTGCTCTTCCTTGTCAGGGTGAGATTTTCACCAGAATTGTGGGAGCTCTCTGATCACAAAGGCTCTGGATAACCATGAATGGGATAACTGTGCATGAGTGAGTCACCCAGGCAAAAAGTGCCACAAGTGGTGGCAAGGCTGAAAGTTGAGGTCGTCGGATGATACCACCCAAATCAGTCACTGTAGGGTGGAAAGACAGTTTTAGGGGGTAGGATAGATATTTCACCTGGCTTATTTCAATGTAAGAGGACTCTCTGGAGACTGTAGTGGCTGCCTCTCTGCAGAGTGCAGAGGGGTCGTGGGGTGATGTGTAACTGTCTGCAAAAACTGTAGTCATCATGAGATGAGCAGAGGCAGTCCTGTCTTAAATCTCTATTCCACTGGCCTCTTCTATTTTGTAAAGATGGAGTAAGAGGAAACTTTTCCAAGCTGTTAATTTTCCATTTCCCTCCGTCATGTAACTGCTTTGGATAATAATCTTTTAAATGTCTCCTTATGTGGAGGACTGTAATTTTTCCTTCCCTGGAGAGCTTGCATCCCCCGCCTTGCTGGGACAGGAGGTGTTTTCATCTCTGGTGACAATGACACACATGCTTCTGCAGACAAGGACAACCCCTCATTTGCCTGCTGTGACTTTACTAGTTCTGTTATATTATCTGTTTGCTCCCACCTTTCCTGCACTCTGCAGCACTCCTTTTATTTTCCCATCACAGCATCCCTTGTGTTTCCCATGGCAGCATCCCTCGTGCTTTCCCATGGCAGCATCTCTTCTTTTTACCATCATGGCATCCCTTATGTTTTCCTGACATGGCATTCCTCATGTTTTCCCATTGCAGCACCTCTTGTTTCCTATTGCAGCTTTCCTCATGTTTCCCACTGCAGCTTCCCTCATGCTTTCCTGTGGCAGCATTCCTTGTGTTTCCTGTGACAGCATCCCTCATGTTTCCCATTGCAGCATCCCTCGTGTTTTCCCATCACGGCATCGCCCATGCTTTCTCCTGTGGCAGCATTCCTTGTGTTTCCCATGGCAGCATCCCTCGTGTTTTCCCATCACAGCATCCCTTGTGCCTTCCCATGGCAGCATCCCTTGTGTTTTCCATTATTGCCGTGGTCTGTGCATTGACAGAGGACTCTTGACAATAATTTCAGAAGGCTAAATATGATTTATTAACATGACTCCATAGTTCAGAAGGATTTGGGCTATTATCTGCCCAGGTACAGAGCTCAGATGCTTACTTCTTCATGCTCCATACAAGAATGCTAGAATGCTTACAATATCAGAGAGATAACAGTCCTTCACCTCATAGGTTGAAAGAGAAACCCACATCTTCCCATATCGGGAGACAGGCAGAGAAATCTAAATGTCCTTGAAACACACATCAGAGATTTTGCTTACAGAAACTTATACAGAATAAAAAGACAGTAAAAAGATGCTTTCCCATGGGAAGATTTTTCTGCAGGCTTGCATGCAGAGAAACTTATAATATGTTCTTGCAACATTCCATCACAGCATCCCTTGTGCCTCCCCAGTTGCAGCATCCCTTGTGTTTCCCATCGTGACATGCCTCGTGCTTTCCCATTGCAGCATCCTGGTGTTTCCCATGGTGGAATCTGTGGTGTTTCCCATTCCTGCTCCTTGCAGAGCTGGTGTGCTCACACAGGGCTGAGGGTTGTTGCTGTTGCCCACGAACAGAAACACAAGGATGTGAACACAGAAACACAAACTCCAAATCCAGAAGGTTAAAAATATCAGAAAGCTTTATTGGNCTTATGTTTTCCTGACATGGCATTCCTCATGTTTTCCCATTGCAGCACCTCTTGTTTCCTATTGCAGCTTTCCTCATGTTTCCCACTGCAGCTTCCCTCATGCTTTCCTGTGGCAGCATTCCTTGTGTTTCCTGTGACAGCATCCCTCATGTTTCCCATTGCAGCATCCCTCGTGTTTTCCCATCACGGCATCGCCCATGCTTTCTCCTGTGGCAGCATTCCTTGTGTTTCCCATGGCAGCATCCCTCGTGTTTTCCCATCACAGCATCCCTTGTGCCTTCCCATGGCAGCATCCCTTGTGTTTTCCATTATTGCCGTGGTCTGTGCATTGACAGAGGACTCTTGACAATAATTTCAGAAGGCTAAATATGATTTATTAACATGACTCCATAGTTCAGAAGGATTTGGGCTATTATCTGCCCAGGTACAGAGCTCAGATGCTTACTTCTTCATGCTCCATACAAGAATGCTAGAATGCTTACAATATCAGAGAGATAACAGTCCTTCACCTCATAGGTTGAAAGAGAAACCCACATCTTCCCATATCGGGAGACAGGCAGAGAAATCTAAATGTCCTTGAAACACACATCAGAGATTTTGCTTACAGAAACTTATACAGAATAAAAAAACAGTAAAAAGATGCTTTCCCATGGGAAGATTTTTCTGCAGGCTTGCATGCAGAGAAACTTATAATATGTTCTTGCAACATTCCATCACAGCATCCCTTGTGCCTCCCCAGTTGCAGCATCCCTTGTGTTTCCCATCGTGACATGCCTCGTGCTTTCCCATTGCAGCATCCTGGTGTTTCCCATGGTGGAATCTGTGGTGTTTCCCATTCCTGCTCCTTGCAGAGCTGGTGTGCTCACACAGGGCTGAGGGTTGTTGCTGTTGCCCACGAACAGAAACACAAGGATGTGAACACAGAAACACAAACTCCAAATCCAGAAGGTTAAAAATATCAGAAAGCTTTATTGGTACAAATGGAACACCTTTTTATAATGTGTTTCACTAATGCTAAAAGTGATTAGTTACTAACAACGACACCTCTCTATTACCATTGGTTAAGTGAGAGAAACAGTATTTTCTATGTTATGAAAAACAGGGTAGAAAGATACCACCTGTTGTTTTGAGAAAGAATATAGTTTACAGAGACTGTTTATAGAATCTTTCTTGGGAAAGTGAGAAGTTTTCCCTTGGGAAGAAAAACCTTAGCAGGCCTGCAGGTAGGAAATTTCAGAGGCACAGAATTGTCAGCCCCACAGAGGGTGCCCTTGAAGCTCCCACTCCTTGGATGTGGGGTGTACTTAGCTGTGTCCCATGCTCACTGCAGAGGTCATGCCATGGGGCACTGGCTGCTGTGGTGTTTTGGCCACCTCTCACTGCTGGATGTGTCTGTTCTCTGCTCTCTCAGAGTCCTGGGGGCTTGGAGTGGCAGTGCCTGGGGCATTCCACACTCTGGCTAGTGTGTGCCCCAGCTCCTTGGAGCAAGTGTGCACAGGAGAAAGGGAAGATGCCTCATAGGAGCTCCTGAAATAGAGCCATGAACTCTGCAGCAAGCAGTTGTTGATGCCTCTCTGTCTGTGTTGTTGCAGGCAAAGGACAGTGATGATGATGATGAAGTCACCGTCAGTGTGGACCGGGATCGTTTCATGGATGAGTTCTTTGAGCAGGTGAGAGGTTTGTTCCTCCAGTGTGGCTTTGAAGCTGGTTCAGACCTTTCTGCTGGCACCAGGGCAGGTTGTGGACAGTCCACCCTCTCTGTGGCCACTGGGGATGGGATGAAGGTCCTGCCCTGGCTGGTGCTGCTCAGCTGATGCTCAGGGTTACGCTGAGTGCTGAACATCAGGAACCTGGCTTCCCTGCAGACCTGAGGCTGTGCTGCCCTATGGATGTTTTTCTGCTCCCCCTGCTCCTGCAGAACCCAGTGAGGCTGTTTCCCAGGCAGTGGGAGCAGGGAAGCCTCACACACAGCTCTCAGGCCTTTCCCCAGAGCACCTCTGCAGAGCAGCAGTCTCTGCATGGGATTGATTTAATTTTGTGCCTCCCGTTCCCAAACAAGAGGTTGTCTTCTGGCATGTGGGTGGCTGTAAGATCTGCTTGCGGATTTTTAGCACACCCTTAGCATGGCATGTGTGTGGGGGGTGTTAAAATGGATCTGTGCAGGCAATGGAGTGGGAACTGGGATAAATCTGATGTGCAGGTGGAGGAAGATGAGCAAAGGAGTGGTGTGAGCCGAAGGAGAAGGCTGAGTTAGAGGGTGAGCAGCCTGGCAGGCAGAGGACACAGGAGAGGTTTCCCCTCTTGGGCGATGCTGGTGTCTTCCTGTAGCACAGAAGTGCAGGGAAAATGCCAGAATGGATCTTTTGGAAAATGTGGCCTCCCTGGAATGGGGGGTGAGGATCAAATTGGGTGTTTCTGGAGCTTTTTATGGAGCAAGGAGCCATGGGGGACTGAGCTGCTACCAGCCTGGCTTGTGCAGTCTCAGCAGTGTTCTGCCAGGGGCACAGAGTCTGGGAATCAGTTTGATGCTGATTTTTATAAATCCCAGAAGTTTCTCAGTGTATCACAAGAATACAGGACGTAGAGTCTGTATTACACTGCTGTGACTCAGAGCTGGCTGGTGGGATGGAGAAGGTCTGGTTCCACAGTGGTGCTGTAGTTTCAAGCTGGCAAATATTTATGCAGGAGGATGTTTGCTGTGGTTCAGACATGCCATGGTTGCTTTGGAATAGGGTATAATAATCCCTTCACTTTCCAAAAGTCCAGGTCTGTCACAGACTACCTGTCTTGTTGTCTCACTTCACAGGTGGAAGAAATTCGAGGCTTCATTGATAAAATTTCGGAGAATGTGGAAGAAGTGAAAAGGAAGCACAGCGCCATTCTTGCTTCACCCAACCCTGATGAAAGTGAGTGAGCTGCGGGTTCCATGTATCCTGTGGGCACGTGGCTTCACTGATGGGGTGGCTGGAGCCAGGCAAAATCCCCTGTGTCTGCAAGTGGCCATGGCTGGATGGTGTGGGAGGGCTTGGACTTGCCTGGTGGCTGGTGTTTTTAAGACCTGGAGAGGTGGTAAGAGTCCAGTGAGGCTGCCAGAGGGTGATTTCTGAAAGGATGGGGCACTGTGGAGGCTGGGAAGAGCAAGTGGCTGTTTTTGTGGTGGTTGGCTGTTGTCTTGCCCTAGGCTGCCTGGGAAAGTCCATGGATAAGGCAGAACAGATCAAGTGTCACCTACTTGGGCCCAGAAATGTTACAGCTCCTCTTTGAGCCAGAGGTGGGCAGTTCGGACCTTGCATCTCTGTCCTGGGGACAATTTGTTGCTGGCTGGTCAAAGAGTCTATCCCTTCCAGCCCTCTTTCTTCACCAGCCTTGTCTTCCAGAGAAGAGGTCTGCTGCCAGGAGCTGGAGTCAGGGATTCCAGCACCCAAGAGGTGGCAACATTTGGGTGTCTGGGGGATCTGGCAGAGTCAGAACTGTGAATGCTGTGGTCCCCTGTTCCCAAGTGGGAGCAGTGCTCTCCCAGGGGAGCCAGAGGAGCCAGCTATGGGTCAGTAGATTCTTTCCATCTTCAGTGTCTGCAAAGCCCTTATTGTGGAATGGGTGGATCAGAGGGCTAAGCTGTGTAGGGAGAGCAGGGCTGAGCACTGTGGGGTGGGGCTGGAGCCTGCCCAGGCTCACCTGCTGAGGGGCAGCACTGGAACAGCTCTGCTGCCCCAAGCTCCACCTTCAGAGTAAATTGAGCCCAGGTGGCTCCCCTTTGCCCACCTCCCTCATGATGCTGGTGTCACAGGGGTGTCAGATGGTGCAGGTCTGACCCTGCAGGATGGCTCCAGGCCACTGGCAGCCCTCGTTTTGGCAAAGGTCTTGCTTCCATGGGCTGAGTGCTGCTCGTGCTCCCAGTGCTTAGAGGCTGGAAAGCTGAGACCAGGTGTCTCTCTGCTCAGCTGCCCTCTTCACATCCACTTCTCATTTGCGCAGTGCAATTCCATCTCTGCTTGTGGAATTGTGCTTAAAGGTCCTAGGAGGGTGCCCACACACACATTGCCCTGCATCTAGCCCTGTATCTAATCAGTAGATATTGTAATTACTTGAAAGGTCTGGCCCTTCCTAAATTATCTCAGGCTCCCCTCTCCTGGCAGCTGCTCCTCAGCTAAAATTTCCTTGGCCAAGCCTGGAAGTGAGGGATTTTCTCATGGGAATTCACATTTCTCAGGCTATTGCTCAATCATCCTCCAGGCTCTTGTGCTTTCACTGTAAGATGTTGCAGTGTTCCCATTTGGGGATGTTCAGAGAAGAGCTGCTGTGCTCCTGGCTGCTGCAGTGGCATGGGGTCCACTTGGGGCTGCAAAGGGCACTCATGGCCTAAAAGCATAATAATCTATTTAAAAGTCTGATATCTGCAAGTGAACAAGATGTGGTGACATCCTCATGACTTCCAGAAGCATCCAGGACATTGGAAGTGCTGCTGGTTTTGTTTCACCGTGTTACTTTGCCTTGGTATTGTAGAGAATTCAGTTTGTCATACCTAGAATTCTTTGGACAGGAAGAGAGTAGCCCACACATTATTCTGAAATTAGTGATTTGTAGTATTATGGTGTGTTCAGGAGGTGTGGTAGGACTCTGTGATGGACAGACTCAGAATCACAGAGTGCTTTGGGTTGGAAGGGACCTTCAAAGATCATCAGTTCCACATCCCTGCCATGGGCAGGGACACCTTAAATCTAGGCCAGTGAACCACTTGCTCCAAGCCCTGTCCAGCATGCCCTTGAACACTTCCAGCGATAGCGCAGCCACAACTTCTCTGGGCAACCTTTGTCAGCCCCTCACCACCCTCACAGCCTGACATTTCTTCCCCATGTCCAATCTGACCTCACTGTCCCTTGTCACAGCCCTTGGACCATTTTGGTGGCTGAACTTGCTCTGCCAGGTCATTGTCCGTGCTGGCAGCCTCACCCCCACCCCTCCTGTGCTCCTGAACCAACAGAGAACCTGCTCATTAATGCAAAGGCTATTTGTATCCCAGGGCTGTGAATTTATTAATATTAATTTGGATATTCAGAAACAAGTTCCCATGAGGCATGGGAGGGGGATGGAGCCAAAGGACACTAAAATGTAGGTTGTGAGAGGCTAATTTTGGGGTGTGCTCACTGGGGTTTGCTGTTTAACATGGCAAGGAGTGACACCTGGGATGGCCATCAGGGCAAGATGTTTCTCTCTGCAGGGATTTGGGATGCTGCTCATCCCCTCTGGAACAGCACCTTGCTTATTTCTTAGTGATCTCCAAGTACTTCAGCATCATGGGGAACCTGCACTGCAAGATGATGGGAAATGTTCCTCCAGGAAACCGGGGAATGTCACGGACTTCTCATCCTTGTCTGGAGGCACATGTTCTGTGCAGCTTGGTTTGGTGTGGGTGTAGCTTCTCAGTCAGAGATACAAACTCCTTAACCACCACCAGCAAGTCCCTCCTGGAGCTGGAGGGCTTTAGACTGGGACAGAGCTGGACTGGTAGTCTGGGAAATGTATGGGCAGTAATTGGCATTGCTGTTGGAATACTGAGTGGAGGGATGGGTGGAGAGATGTGTGGTGGCTGCTGGTGAATAGCTGCTTTCTGCAATAAAAGAAAGGGACTCTATGGGCGCAACCCCACTGGAATCTGCTTTTTGAGTGGCTGTGCTTAGGCAGATGCAAGCCCTTGGTGTTCTTTGTTTGCAGGAGAAAGTGAGCTGCAGTGTCTGTGTGAGGCCTGGATTTACCCACCTGCCTGGCGTGTGGAGGTGCAGGACCCGTGTCTTAGGGAAGGGCTCATCCCTCCCTTCCTGCTGATCCCTCTTCTGGCTGCACAGACTGTTTTTGGATCTGGCTTGCCACTGCTGCCTGGGCTTATTTTGGAGCCCAGTGGGTGGGGAGCTGGCTGGCTTTGCCACTGAGACAGCGAGGTGACAGCCCGCGGCTCCGGCAGCTTCGGATCTGGCTGCAGGGGCACTGGGAAGGTCTCCCCACCCAGCTGGGCAGCATCAGGGTGGGACTGGGAAAGCTGAGGGGCTGTGTTCCTCCTTGGGTTGGGGCCATTGCTGGGCTACTCCAAATTTGAGTCACACCTCCTGGTAAACCCGTTCTAAAATCCTTCCCAGTGAGTGCTGCGGCTGTTGTTGCTCCTGGCACTGGAATCAGCTGCTCCTACTTTGGTCCTTGGTCCAGGCCACATCCCAGAGGAGGTGGCTTTGGGTGACATTCCAGCCAGCAAGCAATGAAATCACATTTGTTGTTTTCCTGGAGTGGTTAGGAAGGGCTTCTCTGCCATTCCTCTTCTGTGAGCATTGCATCCCTCCAGTGGCCGTGCTCCATGGCTCTCCAGCACTGCCTTATGTAACAAAGTCTGTTTGCTCAATGAATTGCCTCTGGGAACATAAATCTTCAGATCCCAAGTTGTGTCTCTCAGCCTGTCAGCTCAGCCCATCTCCCCAGGCTTCGGGAGACCCAATAAATATTTCAGGCCTGGAAGTAGGTCCATGGCAGCTGCACCAGGACAGATGGGGAGGTTCATTTCCATGGGCACTTGACTTCCAGCTTCACAATTTTAGCTGTGCAGGCTCGGGGTGGCAGTGTTGGACACCAGGGCACAGGTGACTTTGTTCAGTCTTTCTGGCTGCTGGGAGTTCCTTGGAGAGTGGCCCCTATTATTCCTAGCAGACCATTTTCTGGTGGAGAGTTGTGTCAGGTAGGCAGGGAGACAAGCTGTAGCTGCTCACTTCTGTCTGATGCTGTTAAGGTAGCACTGGCCTGTGTAAAAACAAACAATTTGGAGCTGTCTGGATGCTGAGGTGCTGGCTGGACCTCTCTGAGCTGGCTCTGTGCTCTCCTGTAAGCACAACCTCACCTCTCAGCAAGTCCTTTGGGAGAGTGTCCCAGCAGGAAGCCCAGTGTGCTCCAAGGAGCTGCAGCTCTGGTGCTGCTGGAGGAGCAAGGCTGGGACTGGTTCCTGTTGGAGCTGCCCCCCTCAGACATGGCTTTCTGTGCCCTCTCAGCTCCGCTGTGCAGTGGTTTTTTGGAGCTCCTTTTCCCTGGTGCCTGGTCCCACCAGGGCAGGGAGGAGGTTTTGTTGAAGACCAGGAGTTGCAGTAGTGCTGTGTTGGAGGCTGCAGGCTCAGGACTGTGATGCTCCTTTGGGAGGAGCAGTGGAGAGGGCAGGTGAGGGTGACTGTGTTCTCCTGTGTTCTCTTTGCTCCTTCACCCTCTCCCAGCTTCCCTCGGATGGGAAATCAGAGACAGCCCAGACTTCATCAGAGTTTGAAGATGAAACAAGTGTAGCCCCAGCAGAGCAAGGGATCTGGGAAAAGGTGTCTGGGTATGTCCTGGACACAAAAGGCAAAGGCAACATATCCCCCCTATTCATCTGCTCTCACCCTTCATCTGCAGCCTTAGTGGAGCTGGGAGCTGCCCCTGCCCAGGTGGTCTGGCCTGAAGCAGGGATACATTCACAGAGTGGCTTGGACTGGAAGGGACCTTAAAGCTCTTCTCATTCCAACCCCCTGCTGTGGGCAGGGACACCTTCCACTAGACCAAGCTGCTCCAAGCTGGATCCAGTGTGGCTTTAAACACTTCCAGGGATGGGGAAACTACTACTCTCTGGGCAACCTGTGCCAGCCCCTCTTGGTCTGACATTTTTTCCTCATGTCCAACCTGACTGCACCCTCAGTTCAACACCACTGTCCTGTGCTGGGACCCCAGAGCTGGAGGCAGCTCCAGGGTGTCTCAGGAGAGTGGAGCAGAGAGGGAACATCCCCTCCCTCTCCTGCTGCCCCAGCTGATGAGGGTGAGTCCAGGAGACCTTGGCTTCCTGGGCTGCCAGTGCCCATGGCTAGGTCAAGTCCCATTTGTCACCTACCAGAATCCTCCAGTCCTTCTCTGCAGGGTGTTCTCCATTCATCCCTTCATCTCTCCAGCCTTTCCCCAGTCTGTGCTGGCACTGGGGATTGCCCTGATCCAGGTGCAGGACTTTGCCCTTGGTCTAGTTGGATGTCAGGATGTGGAGTGGCTTTGATGGACATTAAATCGTGAGTGGCCAGGGAGGCTGGATGATTTTGGTTGCTTCCTGCAGCTCCTGGAGTGGGACTGAGGCTGGGACACACCAGTGCAGCTGGTGCATATCGTGGTCCTCACCAGCAGCCCCAGTGGGGTGGGAAGGGCATTGTGTGGGAGCAGAGCCACAGCAGAGCAGGCACTCATGGGGACAGCAAGAACAGGTGCCATCTGCCCCTGTGGCTCTCAGCATCCTGCCTCTTTGCTTCCTGCTTCCCCCTCCTCCAGGCAGGTCCCTGAGGGAACGTGTTCTCAGCCTGTCTTTTCACCCATGGTTGGTGCAGCTGTGGCTGCCCCTTACACCAAACCTGGTGTGTGATGCAGAGACTGGAGGGGTGTTTGCTGCAGGGATGGGGGTCCCTCTGCCCACTGCAGGGGTCCAGGACCTCCCAAATTGTCTCCAATACCTCATTTGGCCTGGCCATCCCTAGCAGTGTGGTGCTAATGCTACCCATGGCCCTTATGGCAATGCCACACTGTGCTTGGGTTGCCTCAGGTGGCTTCGTCCTGTCCCTGTGTCACACAGATACTTTTGTCACCCTTGCATACACTGCTGCAGCTCCATCTTGGAGGAGTTTTGTTTCTCCTGCCAGTAATCCTTGTTGAAGGGCCACTCTAGGACATACCTTCCAGTGGCCTTCTCATTTCCAGCCTGAGTCTGTTTACGATCGATTTACATACCAACGTCAGCCCAGGAATAAATATATTTTACTTAAAGAGCTCTTTGCCCTTCTGGCTTCGTCCTGGCAGGTCACTGCAGTAGCTCAGGTGTTTTGTGTAGGCTGTGCACAACCCCAGCCTTCCCAGGTCCCAGCACCTGCTCCAGCTCTGGTTTTAAAGAGGTGGGGTACCCCAGGGCGTAAGGTCTACAAGACTTTTGACCTAGCTGCTCTTTTGACCTAGCATTTCTTGAGCTTTTCAGACTGGGTTGCCCTTCACTTTCTCTGTGGAAGTTGGGATGGGCTGGGGTTTCCTGTGTTTGGGTGGTGGGTGCTGTGCTTGGGTAGCCACAGGCAATGTGTGTTTGAAGGACATGGACAGAGCAAGGGCTGGCAGCTCCTCTGTGGGTGGCCAGGGACTCGGCCGTATGTCAGCTTGGGGACACAGCTATCCAGGGAGTGATCCAGGGAGTCCAGCCCTCCCCGTGGTCTCAGGGAACAAGCTGGCAAAATGCCACCCTTCAGCTCTAAACCAGCCCAGTTCCTCCTGGCACTGGTCCAGTGGGTGCCATGGGGTGCAGGCAGAACAGGGGTGAGCGTGGTCATGGGTGTGCTCGTGCCACGGTGCCAGGGATGCCTAGGCTGTGAGTTCAGGGATGCTCAGGCCATGGGTGTGGGGATGCTCATGCCAAGGGTGCCAGGGATGCTCAGGTCGTGGAAGCAGGAATGCTCATGCTGTTCCTCAGCTTCCCTGTGCCATCACCTCCCTGAGGCTCCCGCAGCCGTGTCGTGCCCAGCATGGTGGCACTCACTGCCAGCCCTTGGGTGCTGCCCACACATGGACTTTGTGTGCATCATCCCAACGCTGCAGTGAGGGTACCTGGGACATCTCTGTCCTCTCTTCCTGTGCCCCTGTGGCTTTTTCTTTCGTTTCCTCTGAATGTGTTATCCCAGGTGACATTTCCTTTTCCTGTGCAGTTCTCCTGCATACCCCAGCTCCGTGATCACCATTGTCTGTTCCACCACCCTGAGCAGTGCTGGATGATCCCCGTCACTGAGTGCAGAGTTAATATCAATTCCCTAGAGTCTGATTCATGGCGACATGAAAAAAAAAAAAAGAATCAAAATCAGCTGTTCTGTAATTATTTTGGGCTTAATTTAGCCCAAAGGGTTAGTGGCACTCCTGGAACCTGTGTTATTGCTGCTGCTGGAAAACTTAGTCTCCTTTGGGCAGCACTCCCTGTTGCACCCTAGAGCCTGTTGTGTGATGGGCAGTGAGGAGGTGACCGTGGAGCAGGAGCCCATCCTTACTGCTTGAGGTGCTGCTGCTCCCATCTCAGTGCAGAGGGACCTGTGGCTCCTTGGCTGTGTGTGACTGGCAGCAGTGTCACCCAGGACGGTATCTCAGTCCCTGTTGCTCTGTGTGCTGGGTGGCTTGGGATAGAATGGGAGGCAAGGAGCACTGGAGGTGAGGGGACACGAGGGGACACTTCCCTGAGCCGTGCTGCCTGTGGCACCCTTGTCTCTCTCTGCTGGTTCATCTTGTGTGTGTGTGAATTTGGTCCCACACCCGTTGTGGTTTCCAGCCTTGGCTGGTCCTTGAGCCCTGGCTGGGATCCGCATGGATGGATGGGTGAGCTGAGCTGGCTGCACAGTGAGTCTGTTGGCCTTCTCCTGAAGCCTGAGTCTTTTCATCCAGGGAGGCTAGAAAGAGGGAGGAAGGAGAGAAAGGAGCCAGAATGTGAGGGGATATGGCAGCTGTGCCCTTTGCTGTCTGGACTGGCAGAGCTAGCTCCAGTCCAGGGCTCTCCCAGCCATCACTGGATGCAGTGGGCTGAGGGGCTGCCTGTGGCACATGGTGTCCTCAGGCTCTCCTTGCCTCTTCCTGCTGGATTTGGAGTGGTTCCCAGCTGGGCCCTGTATACCAAGTGGAGAAGAGGAGCCAGAGACCCCTCTGTAGCAGCCAGGAGCCCTGCTCTGGTGGGCAGTGAGCTGGGCTGTGGTGTTGTCCCCAGCGGGTGGGATGCTGGGTGGCATTGGTGGCATCAGTGGCACAGCTCTTGGATGTCACAGACACTGGTCTGTGGTTGAGCTTCTCTCAGATTCTTCCAGCAGCCAGGATCCCCCCCATCCCCTCCCCATCCCTTCAGTCCTCCTCATGGCATGGACATGACTGGGATTCCTCATGCTTTTGGCTCTCAGGTTTGGCATTGTCAGGGTGGGGGGAGGTGTTAAGGGGCTGTGAAGACCAGAGGGTGAAGAACAGAAATATGGGGCTGCTCTGGGAAGTGCTGGGAGAAGGAAACAGCAGGATCAGAAGTGGCAGCCTGGTATCTGCGAGGTGAGGAGGGCAGCCCTGCCCTGCACAGCTGTGTCACCACACAGCTGTGACACCTTTGGAGCCACATCTCTGCTGGATGGGCCATGTCACCCAGCAGTGTGGCTTCCTGGGGTGCTGCTTGTGTGGGCAGAGAGGGGCAGGGACCCCAAGGTGGGGAGGGGGTCCTGCAGCAGACCCCTCCAGCCCCAGCAGTGTTTCCTTTGCAGCTGGAGCTCTGCCTTCTCTTGCTGAATCGCTGTTGTCTTGGTGCTGACACTGGGGATAATCCCTTATCTGCAGAAATGGGTTTAGGAGGGCTGAGCTGAGCAAACCCTAAATCCATTTACTCTTTCCTGAGATTATTCTGATGTGTGGGAGACTGGTGCTTTCTAGGCATGCTGAGAGCAGGAGCAGCAGGATCTGGTCAGTAGAGCTGGGCAGCAGCACAGGCAGGAGGAGGAGGGTGGCCAGAAGTCCTGGGATCTCTGGGACTTCAGCATCACCCATGGAGATCCCACTGTGAGCACACCAGGAGCTCCTGCTATGGGCACATTCCAAGAACTGACTCTACAAAGCTACAACTAAATTATTGAGAGGGGAAAAAGTCAGGGATAGTGAGTGGAAAACTGCTGGGAATAGCTTGAGGAAGAATTATTGTTGAAAATCCATTTGGATCTGGAAAGGCAGTGGCTGTGTGTCCCCCTGCATGACTGTACTCACACGTGGCAGGGAGGTGTGTGGCTGTGCTTTAGGTGGGACGAGAGGGAGAAGAAGTCAATTAAAAATGGAGAGTTCAGGCAAGCAGTCTGAGGAAGTGGTAGCCAGAGCAGGAAATCTGAGTGCTGAAGGACCCTGGGAGCTCTCACAGTGGGTATACAGGAGCACAGAGGAGTGCAGGTGGACGGGGTCTGGTGGAGGGGTGGGACATTGCTGGGTGGGTGCATGGGCACCTTTGAGTGGGCTGGTGAGTGGGTGGCCACGTGCCAAGGAGAGGAGACCATGGCTGCAGCATGGGAGACCTCATGTTGGACAGGGCTGGAGCCTGCCAGAAATGGCTCCTCTTACCCCTTGAGTTGTGTTGTGTCTGGGCTGTGTCCATCAGAAATGAGGGCTCTCTGGGTTGGTGGTGGGTCCTCTGGTGTGAAAGCTGGTGCTGCAGTCAGTTGGGCTGCCCAGGGTTTGCCAACATCAACTGATAAGACATTGAGGAGAAACTGGAAGAGGAATTGAGGGGTGGACAGCCAGGATACCCAGTGGGAGACTGGGTGGCCTGCTGAGACAACAGGTTGGATGTGATGTGACCAGCTCCAAGATGCTCCTGGAGCCCTGACAGTCCTGGGCAGCAACCAGGTGAGCCCAGCTGGAGAGTGGGTCTGCCATCAGGGTGGGAATGGGTGCCTGTCCCATCCCTGACTGATGAATGCAGAGCAGAACTCCTCACAAAACCAGCTCAGGGACGAGTGATCTGAGGGGGTCAGGCTGGGAACTGGCAGGAACTGGTGAGATGAGCTGTTCTGCCTCAGCCAGGGGCAAACCTGTCACTGTGCACATCTGCCCTGCTGTGCTGTCCCCTGCCCTCCCCACCACTCTGTGGAGCTGACTGCCTTCCTTCAGGAATGGGGCTACAGCTGCTTCCAGTTCAGGCCAAACCAACAGTGCTTCTGGAGTGTTCTTGAGATACATGGGACCTTTTTCCTTCTCAATAGTGACAAAACAAAGACACCTGTAACAGGATGTCCAGCCCAGCGGTGCTGGCCTGTGGCATGGCTCTGGTGCTCTGCAGCATGTGGTTCTGCATCCAATGTTCTACCCAGTGCTAAATACAGCTCACCCTGGAGGAAAAGAGGCTCAGGAAGGACCTTCTTGCTCTCTACAACTCCCTGAAAGGGTGTAGCAAGATCAGAGAAAATTTATTCACAGAAATTGTGGTCAGGCAATGGAATAGGCTGTGAAGGGTAATGGTGGAGTCACCATACCTGGAGGGATTTAACAGATGTGTGGATGTGGCTCTTGGGGACATGGTTAGTGGTGGCAGTCCTGGGTTAACTCATTGATCTTGGAGGGTTGCTCCAACCTAAATGATTCCATGATAATCCTGTTCCTTTTAAGAGCCAGTTCACAGGGTGATGCTGTATGTTTGACAAAAGCACCGCAGTAATCAAGTGTTTGACTGTCGTTCTAAATCCTTGCAGTGCTTGTTTTAGGAGAAAACACTCAGACAGCAAATATCTCCCATTTCCCCTTGAACTCCCCCCAAAATCCCTGTATTTTATAGCCTCACAGCTCCACCCACATGCTGCATGAGGCTCCAGCCCACTCTTCCGACAAGCAGTGCCAGCCCCCTCTCTGCAGGGTCTCTGCCCACTGCCCCCCTCCTGCACCCACCCTTGATCTGAGGCTGCTGCCAGGCTGCCCTGGGGTGTGGGTGCAGCACCAGCTGCAGGGAGCAGTGGGAAATAACGATTCCCTGCATTCCAGGAAGATGATGAATCACCGTGGGGGCACTGCTGCCCATTTGCTGTTACTGGAAGCCCTGCAGAGAGCTGGTTGGAAGGGCTCTGCCTCCTGGAAGTGCCTGGGAGCTGCTGATTTGGAGCAGTTTCTGCTCTGGCAGCTGCCAGCCCAAGCCCTGCAGGCTGATCCTTGCTGCCTGCCCAGAGCTGCCTGCCTGCCATCCAAGGGCTTGGAATCCCACTGGCAGAGCTGGCACACTGGTGTTCACCAACCCGGCCACCCACACACGAGCACATGGCCTGGACATCTGTGGGACATTCTTGAGTACCACTTGGACCTCCTGTTTCCTGAGCTAGGCAGTGTTTGGTGTTATAAGCTGCCCAAAAGCTCAATCAGGACTTGGGATTTATTTTTGTTTTCCCTTGTCAGGCTCCTGTGCTGTCTCTGTGTTGTCCCCATCCCCTCTGCCCAGCTTGAGCTGTTGGCAAAGGGACTGAGGGAGTGGGAGGACTTAGGGGTTGGCTTCATGCACGTTCCACAGCCCAGACCACTGTGTCCTGGCTTCTTCCCCACCATGAATGTGAAGTCTCTCTAGCTTATCTCAGGTCCTGGTGAGGCTGAGGCTCTTTGCTCAGAGTTTGTGGTGAATAGCAGCTTGTGTGGGTACTTTGAAGGTCTTGAATGTCAAGGGCTGGGGATGGTGTGAGTGGGCAATGGTTCTGGGTGTTAGGGCCACAGTTAGAGCTTCAGTCTACAAACAAGAGAGAGCCTTCTCCAGCTTAGGCTTTCCCTGAAGTCACAGCTTCCTTATGGACACATTCCCATGCATGACATCCTCTATGTCTGCAGGGGGACATCCTGCCTTACCATGGCTTTCATCACAGGCTGCAGGGAAAAGCTCTGCTCTGGTGCCTGGAGCAACTCCAGCCTTTCCTTCTGCACTGGCCTCAGGTTCTGCAGGGCTTTTTCTCTCACATGTTCTCATTTCTTGCTCACAGCTGCTGTTGGGCATTGTTTGTATCCTTTATCTGAGGCACTGTCACTGATGGTCTCAGCTTTGGCCAGTCTGCTTTGCAGCCATTTGGCACTGGCTGTGCCAAAAGGGGCAGCTCATGGTGAGGGTCTTCAGCTCCCATAGTACCGGGTTTGGAAGGTCATTAAATCATGGATTCACAGAATGGTTTGGGTTGAGAGGGACTTAATCTTGTTCCATTCCCTGCCGTGGGCAGGGACACCTTCCACTCTCCCAGGTTGCTCCAAGCCCCATCCAGCCTGGCCTTGGACACTGCCAGGGATGGAGCAGCCACAGCTTCTCTGGGCAATCTGTGCCAGGGCCTCCCCACCCTCACAGGGAAGAATTTCTTCCTAATATGTAATCTAGATTTCTCCTCTTTTAGAGACCACAGGATGCCCTCCATTCCTCCATCCATCCCTTCTGCATCTTTGCTTGTTATGTCATGCCTACTGAAAAGTGTTCTATTGGCCAGAGCTGAAAAACATTCTAGAAAATTAGGAAAGGGTTGAGTCAGCACATTATGTTTTTTGTTCTTGTTTTCCACAGCTTGAATCAATAAGTTGCAATGTGAAACTGAGCTCTGTTTCCAAGAATAAATGTCAGCCTTTGGGAACTGAAGGACTGCACAGAGGTCACTGATGTCCCAAATCTCTTTTGGCAAATGGGACTTCAGCTAGGAAGTCCTTCTCCACAGAGCTGCTCTTCATCCATCCATCCATCCATCCATCCATCCATCCATCCATCCATCCATCCATCCATCCATCCATCCATCCATCCATCTCTATCCATCCCCTAGTCTTTGCTGGCACCAGGGATTGTCCTGATCCAGGTCCATTACCTTGCCAGTCCTGGTTGAACCTCACGAGGTTCCCATGAATCCACTGNTGGATTCACAGAATGGTTTGGGTTGAGAGGGACTTAATCTTGTTCCATTCCCTGCCGTGGGCAGGGACACCTTCCACTCTCCCAGGTTGCTCCAAGCCCCATCCAGCCTGGCCTTGGACACTGCCAGGGATGGAGCAGCCACAGCTTCTCTGGGCAATCTGTGCCAGGGCCTCCCCACCCTCACAGGGAAGAATTTCTTCCTAATATGTAATCTAGATTTCTCCTCTTTTAGAGACCACAGGATGCCCTCCATTCCTCCATCCATCCCTTCTGCATCTTTGCTTGTTATGTCATGCCTACTGAAAAGTGTTCTATTGGCCAGAGCTGAAAAACATTCTAGAAAATTAGGAAAGGGTTGAGTCAGCACATTATGTTTTTTGTTCTTGTTTTCCACAGCTTGAATCAATAAGTTGCAATGTGAAACTGAGCTCTGTTTCCAAGAATAAATGTCAGCCTTTGGGAACTGAAGGACTGCACAGAGGTCACTGATGTCCCAAATCTCTTTTGGCAAATGGGACTTCAGCTAGGAAGTCCTTCTCCACAGAGCTGCTCTTCATCCATCCATGCATCCATGCATCCATGCATCCATGCATCCATCCATCCATCCATCCATCCATCCATCCATCCATCCATCCATCCATCCATCCATCCATCCATCCATCCATCCATCCATCTCTATCCATCCCCTAGTCTTTGCTGGCACCAGGGATTGTCCTGATCCAGGTCCATTACCTTGCCAGTCCTGGTTGAACCTCACGAGGTTCCCATGAATCCACTGTTCCAGCCTGTCCAAGTCCCTCTGGATCCCTTCCCTTCCCCTTCCTCTTCCCCTTCCCTTCCTGTCTCCTCTAATGACACCACTCAGCTCAGTACCATTCACAAACTTGCTGGGGGTTTGCTTGATCCACTGCCTGTGTCTTGATGGAGGTATGAGCTAGTCCTGGTCCTAGTATGAGCTAGTCCTGGTCCTAGTACAGACCCTTGGGGGGCACCGCTTGTTACTGGTTTCCTTTTGCACACTGAGCCATTCACTGCAACAATTTGGACACGACCATCCCAGTGATTCCCTATCCATCCATCATCAAAGCCCTCTCTGTGCAATTCCAGTTTCCTCAAGTCCCCCCAGCTTTCTCTCTGGCAAGAGCTCCTCCCCAGTGCCTCCCCAGCTCAGAGCAGCTGTGATTCAGCAGCCATGCTGGAAGTTGTCTTGTATCCACCAATGTCTGTCTCATTTCTGTCCTGGTTTGAACCTCCAAGGTCATGGCCAAGCTTCCAGCAGGCAGTGGAGCTATTCCCATCAGGAGTAGAGTGCTTCCCAGTTCTCCAGGGGAAGATTTAACCTGTCAGATAGCCATTCCCAGGACAAAACTGCTGTCTGCACAGCTGGGCTATGGCTCCTGCATCCCTGCTGTACTGGGACCCACTTTGATGGGTGCTGGCTAGAGGGAAGGGACCCACAGCTGTGTGTGGCCACCGTCACTGAGCTGCCTACCACAGCACCAACCAGCAGCCACTCCTCCTTGGGTGGTGATTCTGTGGGTTCTAGTTAAGTGCTAGAGCAGAGCTGTGGGAAAGGGCCCTGAGGTATTTCCAAGTGAATTCAGCAGGCAGGTGTAAATAATAGATATGGGGAGCAACTGGAAAGTGAAATATCATGAAGAGGTGCTGCCATTCCAATGGGACATTGCTGCTTATGAGCTGGAGATCATTCAGCAGGAAGAAAAACTCCCCCTGATGTGTCACTTGGCTTCTTCCCTGGCAATTTGCTGCTGAATTCTCAGTGCTGGGATCCCCTGCCTGTAATCTGTGGGTGCTCACCAGTGTGTGCTGCAGGTGCCCCACAGCTCTGTGTGCACAGGGTGGAATGGAGCTGCGAGCCTGCAGCCCAGGGCTGCCCACACCCTGGATACCCCATTGCTTAGCTGGGGCACTCAGCCTGCTGAGGCTGCCCCAAAAGGGATATCCTGGTCTGGGCATGGGGGTGGATTCATGGCATGCAGTCATGCTGAATGATTTTTCTCACACCTGAGACCTTCTACCTAACGTAGCTGGCTCAGGGATGCAATTCCTGCATCAGTGGAGTGCTGGGCTGCCCTTTCAGGGACGTGTCATGTTGTTAACACGCTCCAGTTCCTCTCCAGTTGGTGATGATGTGCTGTGTTTGGACCAGTCTCCTCTGGAGACGGTGACATGAGGACACGTGGGCTGGGGAGGTGTTACTGTAAATCCTGGCTTGTAACTGAGACATGAGAGATGGGCTTTGGGTTGGTATTCCAGACTCAGCAGCCTGAACAGGAGATGTTTACAGATGCTGGCTGATAGGGACAAAGGAATTAGTCTGTCACTTCAGTAGCAATGCCTGCACTGTGTTAGTGACACTGAGGGGCCATGGCTCAGGAGGGACCTTCTCACTCCCCACAACTCCGTGACAGGAGGGTACAGCCAGGTGGGGTTGGGCTCTGCCCCCAGAGAACAAGTGACAGGACAAGAGGAAGGAGCCTCAAGTTGCACTAGGGGATATTTAGATTGGCTATTGGGGAAGATTTCATCATGGAAGGGGTTGTCCAGCCTTGGCACAGGCTGTGCAGGGCAGTGGTGGAGTCCCCATTCCTGGCTGGATTTAACAGATGTGTGGATGTGGCACTTGTGGACATAGGTTAGTAGTAGTGGCCTTGTCAGTGCTGGGGGAATGGTTGGACTTCATCATCTTAGAGGGCTTTTCCAGCCTAATTGATTCTGTGATTCTGTGGTTGGGGAAATGGGCTGAATTATTGACGTTTTGATGGCTACGAAGGCGCTGGCTGGACAACTCTAGGGCCAAACACTCTGGAAGGAGAGTGTGGCTTCTTAATGGCCCTGTCACTTCCCTTGTGGTGACATGGGGAAATGTCTCCTCCTGTGTCCCCAGAGCCCTTTCCACTGATCTTGCCTCAGTCCCTGGGGTCTGTTGGAGAGAAATGTTTTTTGAGAGCAGGCAGCAAGTCTTGAACTTGTTTTAATGCCAGCAGAGCCTGCTTAATAGGTTTAAGCATCTTATCTCTCAGCACTGTTAATGAGTTTCCAGGCCCCACAGAGGTGGAGCAGAGCTGTATTTTCCTAATCAAGTTATCAGTTTATTAGCAAAAATGGAAATAAAAGAGTTGCTTTGGATGCAACTAAAAAAAAATGCTGTCTTGAGAAGTGCTGAGCATCACGGCATGGATAACAGGATTGGGGCAAGGCCCAAGAATTGTCCAGTAAAGAAGGTGAAATGCAACTGGGATGTGGCCTCTCAGATGTCTGGGGCTCTCTCACAGAAGATTTTTCTTCTTAATGATATGAACCTCTAAATGGTGGAAGCATTTATTGAGTCACTCCATGAATGTGTTCTATTGGTAGAAGAGCTCACCAAGAGTTAATGGATGATTAATTAGCTTTGAGGTAAATAATTAATCAAGTGGTATAGAATCCAGCAGGTCAGGACTTGGCTTCTGATCTGTAAATACTGATGTGTGTGCAGCTGAAGGCCATCTTGTGCAGATATTCTTTATTACCAGCCTCCTATGAACCACTTCCCTGTGCACTTTTAGTAAGGGGAGTGATCCATCATTGTTCTGGTAACTGCCAGGGGTGGTCAGGGCTGGAAGTAGCCCTTAGGTAGCAGCACTTTAGATATTGGAGAGAAATTCTTCTCTGTGAGGGTGGTGATGCCCTGGCACAGAGTTCCCAGAGCAGCTGTGGTTGCCCCAGCCCTGGAAGTGTCAAGGCCAGGCTGGGCAGGGCTTGGAGCAACTTGGGATAGTGGAAGGTGTCCCTGCCCAGGGCAGGGGGTGGAACAAGTTGAGCTTTTATGATTGCTTCCAATCCAAACCACTCTATATCCATGATTCCATTAATCTGTGGAATGCCCTTGATGCTGTTTTAGTCTGTTTTGGTGGACACCATCTCCAAGTGAGCATTGAGTGTGTGTGCACAGGCAAGGACATGTGTGCCACTTCCCATAACCCAAAGGCTTCTTCTTTGGTTTCCTGTAGCTGTCACCTCCATGGTCCCAGTCTGAACCTGGTGGAAGCCTTTTCATCTCAGGTCTGGTCAAAAGTGGTGGGTATCATAGAATCATAATGTCACAGAGTTTGGGTTGGGACATGAAAAGCTCATCTTGTTCCACCCCCTGCCATGGGCAGGGACACCTTCTGCCATCCCAGGTTGCTCCAAGCCCCATCTGACCTGGTACCACATTTGAAACATTCTCCTCTGCCCTTCAAACTGCAGCCATGAAGGGAGCAGCTTCAGGGGAAAGTTATGATGGAAAATAACCATATCCTGACATGCCCACATACCAGAGTGAGTCTGTGTCAGTTCCAGGCTTTCTCTAGTGCCATGACATGAAACCATCCCTCATTCCATGCCTGTGGGCAATGGTTTGAATACTGTTTGACTTTCTACTGCAATGTGAAAAGTTTTTGAGTTGCATCAGTATTTCAAAACTTGCAATAATCAGTTGGATATTACAGGTGGACACGTTGTGTCAAAGGGTCTCCAGTTCACTGTTTCCAGTACAAACAATTATTGGTCTTTAGTCTCTTAAATTAAGGGTTGCCTTAAAAGATTGGTCAGGCAAAGACTCAGAAGAAGGAGGACCTTAGCCTCAGGTAAAGAGCCCCTGGGTTCAAGAAGGAGCTGACCCTGAGGAGTCTCTGGAGCTCTGAGGGCAGTTGAGGCAGCATAGGTGCATTAGCATTTATCTAGAGCAAAAAAGCAGAGATGAGAAGACAGTGCAGTTTGCATCTGTGGTTCCTTCAATTAGTCAGGGGATAGAAACCCACAGGTTTCTCCTAAAAAGTTTCTGGGTTGAAAGCAGAGCAGGGGCAGACTGGCTGGAAGGGTTTTTCTGTGCTCCCTTTGCCTTTGGTTTGTTGAACAAGCTGTGATGCTGCCTGCTCTTCTCAGCTGCAGGGAGCTGCTGTTCTCAGACTGACAGGTGTTCTCTCTGAAGCTTTTTGTTGAAGAAACAAGGCCGAAGCTCCAAAGTTCTCTGTTGGCCAGAGCCACTGGTGAGAAACCACGGCTGGTGTGACCTCTGCCAGCCCTTCCCTGTCTTGTCCTTTTTAGCATAGTGAGAAGGTTTTGAGGAGAGGTGGCAATGTCGAGACTTGAAAGGCTCCTCTTTCCATGGGAGGAGCAGCAGAGCCAGTCAGATGCTACATCTGCTCTCTGAAGGCAGCAAAGCCTCGTCCCTGTGTGGTGGAGAACATTGTCCCCCATTGTGCCTCCACTTGGAAGGAGCACAAAGTCTCTGTGTCACTTCTTGTCACCCCACCTACTGTTTTGTCATGAAAGGCAATTTGAACCTCATGCTGGTACCTTGTTTTTAGGACCAGGCCTGTCCTGAGCTCAGAGTCACCTGTAAAAGCATCCTCCTGTGGTGATGGTGGAAGGTGACTCCTCAGCACGTTGGGAAACGATGTGGAGTAACATTTTTTTCCATTGAGGGCTTAAAAGTTTTGAATCATGATGATAAAACCAGCATGTTCATGTGTTTGTCATCACTTCCTGATCAGGCTGGGTGTGTGAGAGAGGAGGTGGGATTTTTCTGTACAGGTGTGGGCTTTTAGGAGGATGCAGCTGAGTGACTCATGTGTGTTCAACCCAAGTCAGAAAGTAGGACACATTTATGCAAGGCATGTTAACATCTCTTAAAAAATGCCTCAGCTATAAGAAGTGCCTTATTCTTGGCATCCATCTGGGTTCTTGCAGAGACAGTGCTTAGAGTGGGTAATGGCACCATGTGTGGATTATATATCTCACCATGACCAAAAGGAATCTGGAGCTCCCAATCTGGAAGATAATTCTGTGCTCTTGAGACTACTGCAAGGGCTTTTAATAGCTTCTGGTGCTACAGGAAAGCAGCCTGGTGGGAAAGCAAGTTGGAGAATGTAGGCAGAACATCACCCACCTTATTTTCTTCTGAATTTTAAAAAGATCCTGCTTAGTTCCTGCTGTTCCACTTCTGCAGTGGTGGAGCCATATCAAACGGAGCTGCTCTCAAGATTTAGATGGGGAAGGATGTGTAAAATTTGCTCTTAATTGAAAATATAATGAAGTGACATTTAGACTCTCAATCTTGTTCTTTTTTTGTTTGCCCTGTTGTTCAGTTTTACATGAAAAAAATGCTGATAAAAGGACTTATCAGTGTTTGCCATTGTAGCTCCATTTCCAGGTCTGAGCAGGGTGCTGGACACAGCACTGAGGCCCTGGGGAGCTTCTGCTCTCTCACTCAGAGAAGTTCTGAGCTGCTTTTTCCAGCAGCCTGAAGTGAAGAAACTAGTCATGGACTTTGCTGATGAAGGGCTTCTTCCTCTTGGGACCAGCCTCTGAACCCACCACAGGTGGGAAGGTGATCATAGATATGGATGGAGCAGCTGGGAATGATGTCCCATCAGCTGTGAGCAGCAGAAAAATGGAAAAAAAAATCCATATTTTTATGATTGAAGTAATTTGTCATGTGAAAAATCCAAATTCTTGTGATGTAAACAGGCTTTTCTGAGCCCCTGGTGGGGTCTTCTTGCAGTCAGCTGCTCTTGCACCTCAGCTGTGGGGAATGCTGCTGCTGCCTTGCTCCATCACTAGGAGGAGGACCATAATCCTGTGGTCCCCTGGTGCTGGTATTCCTATGTCCAATTTGAAATACAGTAGGAGACCAACTTGAGGTACCTGAAGGCACCAGGTTCTGAACTGTTCAAATTTGTCTCAAGCACGACCTGGAGTTTTATGCAGCAATTGTGGCTTGATGGGAGCTGGGACTTGGAAAACTCCCCTTCCTCATGTGTGCCTGGGGCTCCTAATGAATGTTGCAGGATGGATGTAAATTGAAAATACCTTCCTGCTTTGCATACAGGCAAAATTATACCCAGCAGGGCTGAAGCAGGACAGCCCCAGGCTGGCTGCCCCCTCTGCCCTGAGCTGTTCTTCTAGGCTCAGTTCCTGGTGGTGAGATGTGCTCTCTGGCCTGGTCCTTCACAGGGAAGGGTGGAGGGATCAAAGGAATGGAGCCCTTCTGCTCTGGAGGCAGGCTGAGAGAGCTGGGGGTGTTCAGCCTAGAGATGAGAAGGCTCTGGGGAGAACCTAGAGCCCCTTCCAGCCTAAAGGGGGCTTATGAAAAAGAGAGAGTGACTTTTTACATGCAAATAGTGACAGAACAAGGGAGAAGAGTTTTATGTAAAAGAGGGGAGATTAGATTAGATTAGATTAGATATTAAGAAGAAATTCTTACCTCTGAGGGAGGTGAGGCCCTGGCACAGGTTGCCCAGAGCAGCTGTGGCTGCCCCATCCCTGGAAGTGTCCAAGGCCAGGTTGGATGGGGGCTTGGAGCACCCTGGGACAGTGGAAGGTGTCCCTGCCCATGGCAGGGGGTTGGACTGGATCACCTTTGAAGGTCCCTTCCAACCCAAACCAATCCACGATTCTGTGATGCTCTGAAGTGCTGTGCAGGCTCCTGGTGCTCTGCTGAGCTGCTCCTGCTCTGGCACAGGATGTGCCTGTCCAGGCTGGGATGTGCAGATCCTGCTGCCTCTGGAGGTGGTGGAAGGGGGTTGGCAGGTCAGGTTTCCCTGTGTGGAGTGGTTCCATGTCCCCCTCCAGGACAGCTCTGTGGAGTTTGCTGGAAGCAAATCCACCCTTCACTCAAGCAGCCTGTGTGGCCAGTGTGGGGCAGTGGGCTCCAGGACATGGCTGGTGATGCTGATCTGTGCATAGTCTGGGAGGCTGCTGCTCCTGCATCCCCACTGCCTCCCCCTTCCTCTGGCTGCCTGTGTCAGAGCTCTGCCCCGGGCAGAGACCAGAATAGCTCCCACAGAGCTACTGAAATGTCAGGATGGAGCGGGCAGAGCTGGGCCACAGTGCTGGCAAACTGCTGTTGTGTGTGCAGTGGCACCAGTGCCCTGTGCTGTGGCATGGAGATGTGGCCCCTTGTTAAGTGTCATCAGAGCAAGCCCTGGGGAAGCAGTGGATAAAATCTGCTGCAGAGCTGTCACCTTTGCTTGCCAGCCATCTCCTGCTGACCAGCCTGTCACTTGGGTCAATCTGGGCAAAGCACTGGTGCTGGGGAAGGGTCTTGGCCTTTATCTCTCTCTATTGTTGGGGGCTTCATCTGTCACATGGCATCTTCCACAGCATGAGGGCAGAAGTTCCCACCTTACCTTGGCAAGAGGGAGATACTGAAACAACTGGGAAGAGCTTTGGAATGAGCTGTTCAATCCTTGTAGATTCCTAATATGTGATAATTAATGGTAAGAGGAAATGGACTTGTCCCTAGTGGGATGCTGGTTGTGCCAGAGGGAAACAGCTTTGTGGCCAGTGTGTTGTGTGTGCAGTCCTGCTGAAAGGCAGCACCAGCCTGAACTGTTACTGCTTGATATGGTGTCTTCAGTGTGAAAGGCTGGGATTTTCTTCACAAAAACCTGATGGAGATTCACCTTCTCAGAGCTGTCTGGCCACAGCAGCAGCACTGCTCTGGTGTTGGATTTTGACTCCTTGATGCTATTTATTCCTGGTTGCTCCTTGGTCCTTGTGGTGTGTCTGGGGGAGGAGATGAAGAGCATCCTGTGTTGCAGGACATGGACAGGCAGGCAATTCAGAGAGCAAGGCAGCTGGTTGGTGTCATCAGACATGGCTGGGGGATGGCTGGACTTCCCAACCAGACAGTGCTGGTGGTCCAGGACCACAGTGCTACCTGGGGCTCCTGTGCCTTGAGCTGGGTGTGTGTCCTGCTTCTCCCTACCACTGGACTTGGTACATTGAGTTTGACAAAGGAGGGGGTCCAGGAGTTCAAGGTTTTGATGAAAGGACGTGATGGACACGGACCAGCTCTTCAGTTTCCAGCATTTCCTCCCTGTAAGGTGAGAGCAGATTGTAAGCAACATCTCCATCTGTAAGGCATTTTCTGTTGTTCTTGAATATCTTTAACTGTTAATGCCATCTCCTTGCTTTCCTGGGTCTCCTCTCAGCTGCTTCAACCAGTGTCCTGATGAGGAATTGCCCTTTGTGTGTGTCCAGCAAAGGTGCAGGCTGTGCCCCTTAGCCCTCTAACTCCAGCCCTGTTTGGGAGTGCTGCATGAGGCAGGTGATGTTCTGCAGCCATGTGACCTCCTGGGACACCCCAAAACACAGCATAGCAGTGGTCTGATGCATCACAGGGCACTGCAGCTCCTTGTTTTTACAGAAACAGATTGGTTGAAGTGGGAAGTGACCTTTGGAAATCACCTGGGTTAAGCTGGGTCACCCAGAGCAGGATTCCCAGGGCTGTGTCCAGGTGGTGTGTGAATATCCCCAAGTGTGGAGACTCCACAGCATCTCTGTGTGACCTGTGGTCAGTCACCATCGTAGTAAAACCCCTTTCCTTACACAACCACAGGCTGGTTGGTGTTGACACACACCTCTGCTCCACCCCTGCAGGCTGTGGGAGGTCAAAAGCAGGACAGACTGAAATCCTGCCATGCCAAAGGGCTCAAGTGATGTGTCCTCCTTGAAAGGGATGAGGCCTCAGTCAGTGGAGATTCCTGACAACCCAAGTGCAGATTTGGTGCCTACTTTTGTCCAGAGAATGTGAACTTTGGGTCAGAGTTGGCTGCTTGAGAACACAGACCTTAATTGTCAAGTGGACCATGTCCACTGATGCTTAGTGTATGGTTCTCAGATGTTCAGAGACCATTTTTGGTTCCTGGGGTGGAAACCAGAACCTGTCACTCCTGATCATGGCACCCTGGTGTGGTACCTGGTACAGCTCCAGGCTGGCAGTCCTGTGGCATCCCTGAGCCTGGAATGGGAATCCGGAACTTCCCTCATGCCAGAAGGAGGAGATTCAATAACCACAGACTGCAAGAAGCTGGCAAGTCAAGCATTAGTGATCACCAACTTCTCAAAGATTGGATTAACCAGATCTGCTGACATTATGGGGTGCTGAGGCTGCTGTGTGTGTGGGCAGCACCCACCTGCAGCAACCAGGCAGAATCTCCTGACCTCCCTTGGGTTAAATCCTGCTTTTCAGCCCCTGTTGCACTTGCTTTTCTCACAGTACATCCTTGTCTGCTCAGTGTGGAAGCACTGTGGGGACTCAGGCTCAGTGTTATGTTAGGGGCTGGGGTTACAGACCCCATCTGCCTGCACTGCCTGTCCTCAGCATGGTGCTGCATTGACCTGGGGGAGACTCAGTCTGCCCCACTCCTGCTCAGATTTGCTCTTTTGCAAGGAAAGAAATGCCTTTGGTCCCCACACATACCATCCTGCCATCATCTCCAGCCTTCCTTGGAACCTTCTCCCAGCGTATGAGTAGATACAAGGTTCTGGAATTCTGTTTGACTGTTAGATTATTGTTATTCCTAGGAACCAGCCGAGACCTGTCCTCCAGTATGTCTGTAATTGACTTTGGCCTGGATTTGTAATTAATCAAGTGTGCCTTTTGATCAGATGTGTGAAGCCAACACAGCTCTCCTGTGCCACCCCTGCAAGCTGGTGGGTGGGTTTTTCTCCAGTCTGTAAGCTCTTAATGGAAACACTGAATGGTGTTTGCCATTCTTGCCCCAGGACTGACCCCAGGACTTGCCCCAGGACTGACCCCCACAGTGGGACTCATACATCATTTTGTTCCTGTCCCACCCCAAATCTTTAATCATCTGGTCCCTGTGTCCAGCTTGGTAGCATGGGTGAGATATACCCACATGTACCTGGCTACTATATCCTGCCATAAAACCAGAGACACTCTCCTTTGTGCTTTTCCTTCCCTGCACATCTTGCTTTGAGGGACTGCAAATGTGGGAAAGGATAACTTGCAAAAAGGCAGTTGCTGGGGAAAGCCTCTCTCTCTCAGGGGATGGTGAGGAGAACCAGGATACACTATGAGTGTGGTGTACAGAATACCCTGGGTACAGCCAAATGTGGCTGAAGATACCCCAGTGCAATATTTCCCCAAGGACTGCCCCCAGAGAATATAAATCCTGTTCTGTGAAAGGCAGGAATACCACCCTGCAGAGTGAAGGACATCCCTTCCTGCAAACAGGGGGGGAGAA
The DNA here is from genome assembly GCA_013399835.1 of Leptocoma aspasia. Lineage (NCBI taxonomy): Eukaryota > Metazoa > Chordata > Aves > Passeriformes > Nectariniidae > Leptocoma > Leptocoma aspasia. Next base: position 89,708 of record VXAX01000686.1, on the reverse strand, counting down.
GGAGGAGGAGGAGGAGCTGTGATTGTGTTGGGGTTGTGTCTGGGGGATAGAATCATGGATTCATTATGGTTGGAAAAGACTTCCAAGATCATTAAGTCCTGCTGTTTCCCCAGCACTGCTGAGGCCCACCACTAATCCACGTGCCACATCCACATGTGTGTTAAACCCATCCAGGGATAGTGGCTCCAACACTGTCCTGGATAGCTGTGCCAGGGTTTCACAGGCCTTTTATGAACAAATTTTCCACAATATCCAACCTCCCTCCCATGGCACAACTTAAGGCCATTTCCTCTTGTCCTGTCCCTTGTTCCCTGGGAACTGAGCCTGACCTTCACCCAGCTCCACCCTCCTGTCAGGGCATTGTAGAAAGCAACAAGGTCCCCCTCTGAGCTTCCTTTTCTCCAGGCTGAGCCCCTCCAGCCCCCTCAGCTGCTCCTGGTGCTCCAGACCCTTCCCCAGCTCTTTAATGTCTTCCTTGTAATGAGGTGCCTAAAACTGAACCCAGGATTGCAGGGAATGGGGAAGGCAAATCCCTGAACGGGGAGGGCAAAGGAAAGAATCTGGAGAATGAATTGGCAGAGGAGAGTGAATTCCAGAGTGTGAAGATGGAGCCATAATTAAAGGAGACAGACAGCAAGAGAATCCAACATAAGTGGGGAGAGGAGGCCTGGGAGGGATGTGGGGCCAGGAGAGAGTGGGAGAGAAGGTGCTGAGGGGGAACTATGGGGAACACCAGGAGACTGTACACAAAAATAATGCCTGTGCAAGAGTTGGGCAGGGCAGGTGAGTCCTCAGCCATTGTTCTGTTCAATGCCAGACCCGCATCCATCCTGTCTCCCTCCTCTTCCTATCCAGCCCAAGCACATCCTTGCATTGTTTTGCAGGAGTTTGTAGCGTCTTTGTTATTTTCTGTTCATTCCAGTTGTGTGATTTCATCTTTCTTGTTAAAGACATGTTTGGGTTTTCTCCCTCTGTCCCTCGCTCTGTCCCTCCCTCCCTCTCTCTGTCAGAGGTCACCTGCCCTGCCGAGAGAGCACAGAGCAAGGACACTGTGGGAAAACCGGGCTGGTGAAGCGGGAAGAAAGCAAGGTTCGGTGTTCCCACTTGCTTTTGGGATTCCCTGTTCCCTCCTCCATCGGAGGGAGGTTTCCCCTCCAGTGGATTAATGAGCGCTGTGGCAGAGGCAGCTGGTGACACAGCAGTGACGCTGGCGGCTGACGCTGTGCTGGGGAGGAGGGGAGGCTGGAGCGAGCGTGCCGAGCAGCACGTCGGCACTGCCGGCACGCCCGTGGCTACCGTGTGCGTGGCTACCGTGGCACAGGCCTCACATGGCACATGGGTCACATGGCTACTGTGGCACACAGCTCCTGTGGCACATGGGTCACATGGACACAGTTCCCATGGCACATGGGTCACATGGCTACTGTGGCACACAGCTCC